>CANSZD010002455.1:0-236866 GCA_947648045.1 Beta corolliflora
TCACTTTCTCTCTCCTCTCAAATCTCAATAATAAATTCTCCACCATTTTTAACCTCTTTTTCTTCCTCCATTTTCGCACCTTCAATCTCTCTCTCTTTCTCTCTCCTCTGTCTTTCCGTAATAATCGGTATGTGTTTTTTCTCTTCTTTTTTCTCATTAGATCTCAACTCTTTTTCTTCTGTTTTTCTAATTCATTTTTCTTTCAATGTAAGAATTAGGGTTTCTGCTTTATTTTCCATCGAATCGATTGATAATGTTTGTCTTAGATCGATTGTGTACTTTGGAAGATTTCTCATTTGTTGATTTGCGTGATTTTTTTTTCGTAGTCTAACTTTTTGGTCGATGATTTTGGTGTATTATTTACGTTATGGACTTGTTTGATTTATCGCCGCCTTAATAATTTTATTTCGTTGTAAATAAGCTATTTGATTACTGATTTGTGTTTTTTATGTTAATTGAAAACCTAATCATTGATTGAATACTATGTTAGTCTAATAGTCTTGATTAATGGCGGAAAAGTCTGGTAACTGATTAAAATATGACATTTTGGGATTTTTGCTTGCTCAGTACATGTTTTGATGATTGTTTAATAAGCATGATACTGGGTATTATTTGATTAATTTGGTCAGAAGTTTGCATTTTTTGACCTGGAAATTTATATTATTGTTGTCATATTCATTTAGTTGGCTAACTTGTAGTCCCCCTGATCCAAAATATTAGTGGCTTAACACATTAAGAATACGACATTTAGGTAAAAAAGTTGTAATGTTTAATACACCTGTAATGATAAATTGACAATGTTGCATTCATATTGTGGAACCAACAATATTTTGGAGTAGAATAATTGGCTGTAATGGCATGTATATTGCAATGGAGGGTGGTAGTTTATTTTAAGTATTTTTAAATTTTGGTGTGTGTGTTTATTGAGTTGATTACGACAAGATCCTGTCTTATATGTTGTGCTTTTTTTGTTGCCAGTTTTGATATCTGTTCTGTTTAGTGAAAATGTCGGCTGAAGCTTCAAGGGGAAGAAAATGTTTACATGGCCAAGTTAGCCGAGCAGGCTGAGCGGTATGAGGAAATGGTGGAATTCATGGAAAAAGTTGCAAAGATGACAGACGCCGAGGAGCTCACTGTGGAGGAGAGGAACCTCTTGTCTGTGGCTTACAAGAATGTGATTGGAGCAAGGAGAGCTTCGTGGAGGATCATTTCCTCTATTGAACAGAAGGAGGAAAGCAGGGGGAACGAAGATCATGTTGCGACCATTAAGGAGTACAGAAGTAAGATTGAGACTGAGCTAAGCAAGATTTGTGACGGGATTCTGAACCTCCTTGAGTCACACCTCATCCCTTCGGCTTCCGCTGCCGAGTCTAAGGTCTTCTACCTCAAGATGAAAGGTGACTATTACAGGTACCTTGCTGAGTTCAAGACTGGAGCTGAGCGCAAGGAGGCTGCTGAGAACACCCTCCTGGCTTACAAGTCTGCTCAGGTGGGTTTTGTATCTCATGGTATTGATATATCCTAACCTCTAAGTGACACACTTCTCCCTTTTATATGAGAGATTTTTGGGAGAAGTGTGTTATTCAGATACGGACGAAGTATCTCTTTTGCAAATATCATAGTTGCTCTTTGTAGCTGAGATTTGCTGACTTGGGTTTTTGTTTTTATCAAGGACATTGCTCTAGCTGAATTGGCCCCCACTCATCCGATTAGGCTTGGTCTTGCTTTGAACTTCTCTGTCTTCTATTACGAAATTTTGAATTCACCTGACCGTGCCTGCAATCTTGCAAAACAGGTATCATATTTATATAAGTCTGTGGTATAGTGCAATTTTGTTGCTATAAATGTGTGGCGGTGTCTGCTTGTTTTGTTTTGCTTTTAAACTACTTTTTTTTTTTGAAGGGTTAAACTATTTTATAACTTCTAATATATTAAATTCTTTCTACTTGCTGCTGAACATAAGAATATTTGTTATTGGAGATTTTTTTTTTTGGCAATTAGAAGCATTTATTGTTGAACATGCTGAGCCTTTCAGCTTATTGAGTACATGTCCCCTATGCTTGCTGGGTGATTGAGTTATGACTTATCGAGCTCCAACATAGTGGTCTACGTTCAAAACATTGCTAAAATGTAGAATAATTGAACTGCTACGTTGTTATTTGTAAATACTGGTATTGATGTGGATTTTTGACCATCTAGACTTACTGGACTGACCCATATTATCAACCCCTTTTTGAGGTTATTAGGGTTCGGCTATGTTGTCATCTGTCTTTAAAATATGCAATTAATATGTCTACTCTATAGGCTTTTGACGAGGCCATCTCTGAGCTGGACACGTTGGGTGAGGAGTCATACAAGGACAGTACTTTGATCATGCAGCTTCTGCGAGACAACCTGACTCTCTGGACTTCAGACAATGCGGTATTTTTCCATTCTAATTTCTAAGGACTGTTTGTGTTTTATAGTTGCTGTTTAGTCTACTTGAGCCTGATTTACAGATTCTTGATAAGGTTACCTACTGGATTCTCTATGTGACGTCTCTTTTTGAGTTTGAATTGAAAATGATGTAGTGAATATTGTTCGATTCAGTTATTTTGAGACGGATTAACATGCAATCAAAATGGGATTTTGATACCTGGTTGCAAAGGATGAGGTTAAATAAATACCCTGCTCACTATATTGGTTGAGAGTATTCATTATAGGCATTGAACTTCTTGTCTGAAGTTATTGGGGATCATGAACCTGCTCCAAGTAGCCAAATGTTTTTCGACTTGGAGGATGTCCTGTGTGTCGCTGTCTGGGTCGTTGAGCATCTTAAACGCCCTTTATCTTGAGTGTTTCGAGCATCTATAGGGATTTTAAAATCTAGTCAGCTATTGCCAACTGTGTAGATTTGGCCTATAAAGTATCACTTCTCTTTAGAGAAAGGGTTGCCTGCCAACTATTTGCCAGGCCACCTTACCCCATCACTCTCTTGTGACAGAAGCTTGCACCATTATGTGACAGCAACATTCATTGTTTATGAAACTAGATCTAGTTGATCCCAATTTGTCAGTATATGCACCCTATTAGATTCCCCCAATCCAGTAACTTGTTCTGGAAACAGGGTGATATCCCCCTGACTTCTGTTCTCCTTCATGCTGCTTCCTGATTCAGTGCCCCAAAGAAAAAAGATACTTCTATAGTTCTATTTATGAAATGGCGGCAATATCTTCTCCCCAGAAGCTGCAATTTTGGTCTTCAAAGTTCCTCTGATAAGCCAATATAATCATGCTCTCCCAAGACCATTGACATTCAAAAATCTAAATATGTTTAGGCTGTCTTAAAGTAGAGAGGTAGGGTCGTAGGGATAACTGCTATCAATATCATTTAGTGCAAGTTGTAAGGTATTACCATTTAGTGTGACTGGCACGGGGTTTGGTTATGTGGTTGTGGGCTTGTGGCTGTCTTCTTCAAAATTTGCTAAGGGTATTTTGCTCCGTGAGTGTGATAAAAGCAAATCAAGTATGTTTCAGAAGCCACTGAAAATTTGCCACATAAGTGGAATATAGGATGGCAAAGTGACTGGCAAATCAGTTGGCTGGCATTGTCTTCTCTTAAATTTTCTTTCGCATTTAAGTCATTTGGTAGTGTCAGATAATGTTTGCCTTCAGTTGTAGTCTAAACTCTGCACCTCTATCTGAACATCTACTTACCTTCTATTTCATATTCAGGAGGAGGGCGGTGATGAGATTAAGGAAGCTCCCGGAGGAAAACGTGAATCAAGCGAAGGTCAGCCGCAGCAGTGATAAGTTGGAGAATCGTGCTTTGTATTCGCGGCATGATAATTCAGTATAGTTGTCATTTGGTTCGCAGTAGTTAGGAGTATTAGAGTCATTTGGTCTTTTTAATGTCCCGAGTGCTGGCAGTACTCGGTTTTAGTATTTATCATATTTTCGTCTTAGACAACTTATAAACGGGGCGTTATGGCTAAGTTTATGATATGTTCCAATGGTGTGAAATGCAGTTTGCATATTTAACCTTGCATGATTAGAGGGAGTATTTGATTTTTGTCATCCTTAAGGGTTTGTGTACTCTCTGATTGTTTGTCAATGTTAAAGATTTATATGCTTTCTAATAACGTTTGTCTTGTTTCCAAGCTAAAGTGGAGAAGAAAATCCCCTTTTTATTTATTTATGGATATGTACTTTTTGGTTATTCGTATGGGGTTCTATTTCATGGTGCGGTTGTTTAGCTTTATGTTCTCGTGAGTCGTGACTACTTTTTGATAGGTGGTTGATGACTTGTTGTCCACTTGCAATTTCTTTTAAGAATAAATGGAGTTGGATAGCTGGCGTTACCCATGTCAATAATTTACAGTATTAGAATTTAGAGTTTATGAAATCAAATGTAGACATGTAGTTACTAGTTAGTACTACACTTAAGCTAGATTTGAATATCTATTGTAATATTGTGGACTACTTGCACGTGTATAGACATGCCATCTGGAACGCTAAGTATAATTAATAAAGATGTACAATAACTTTTGGTTAGTCATCTCATACTTAAACAAGTTACTGAGTACAATAGAATTTTGCTTAATCCGACCTTCCCCATACTTTTAGTAATGTATTTTATTAGTAATCTTTATTATACTACCTCGTTTCTTTTTAATAGTTCACTTACACTTTTCACGTATCGCCGACTACACTACTTTGGCCTCTATATTTCTAATTTGTTATTTGTAAAAAATATTAAAAGTCGATATTCTAAAAGTACATATCGGAGACGAATCAAACAAAGATCCCACACGATACGATCTATGTTTTCTTAACCATAAATCACAAATGATAATCAAAGGAAATTTGTGAATAGTGTCAAAAGTGAAAGTATCTATTAAAAAGTTAAACGGAGGTAGTATAAGTGAGGGGGAGGAAGATGGTCTCCCTTTACAAAAAGTTTGATATATCTTTAATGAATTTAAATTGTCATATATATTAAGTAATCTTTTCTTCTTTTTATTTGCCATATATATTGAACAAGTTAACAATGGAAATGAATTTGAAATTCCAATTAAATATTAAATTAAGGAGGGATGATTTCCTCTTCTTGCATATGACTGAAAAACTCTGATTAAAAATTATATTTACAATATAACTTGATTGACACAATAAGAAGAAAAAATAAAAACTGGAATTTAATATTAATAATTATATAATATCTTAAAACCTAAATGTTGATTATTAAACGGTAAACTCTATCATATAAATCAAACTCTTCTACTTTATTAATATTCAACGATTGAACCCGATACACAAATTTTTCCATTTTATTTGAAAGACAAGCTTTCTTCTCGCTTTATATTTCATTCTCTCAATACTATATTTGAATAATGATGAACAATAACTAAAAAAACCAACGAAACATGGATTTAAGAAAAACAAAAAAAATAAAAAAAATTACAAATGTATGTTTGAATCAAATTCTTTAAAACAACGATGAATAACTAATTGAAAAAAACGCTAATATAACATGCATACATAGCGTGCAAAAAATACTAGTATGTATAATGTATTTATTACACCCCTGAGCATAAGACATTATGTGCTTCACGAACAAAAACTTATTTCAAAGGTATATTTTATAGTTGAATTTTTGTTTTTATTAAAGTACCTTTAACTCACGTTAAAAGGGATTTGAAAAACCCTAGCCGTTCTATTTCTATTTTCTCTAAGGCCCGTTCTTTTTGACCAGTGAGAAAGCTTAAACATGAGTGAAGATTCGAAGCGAATCATGGAACCGAAATGAACCGAAAATAAGTCCAAAAGAACATGGCCTAAAAATCCTAATTTTCTTTTTTAATCTAGGGGCTACCAGTATCACCACCCAAAACGGATGGTGGAAACCCCGTTTTGTTCTCTTTAGTGTTTCTTTTTCAGTTTTTGTTTACATTAAACCTTCGGTCTATCTTAAATGAAGAGTTCTTTCTCGCTATATATTGAGTTATATCTACCCACAAGTTGGGTTTTTATCTCTCCTTATGAGAGTTTGGGGACTTTGCTTTTGGTGTTTTATTTTTTCTTACAGATAGATTTGTTGATGATAATTTGTACGGCTTCACTAAATATGTCAATTCTTCGTCTACAATAATTTGAATCAAATCAAGTTCTACGTCAAAATTACAACAGATCAATAGATCCCCTCATAGAAGGTTGTATCAAACAACGATGCGGAATAGGGTTTCCAGAATTGTTACATCTTATCAACGATCGTGATTTTTGAAATGATGAAATTTTGTTTGATCCAATTTGATATGTATTTATTAGTTTTGAATTATTTTGTATATGTCATATGACTTTAAATCAATGAATTAATTATTATTTTACAAAAAAAAAACTAACGTTAACATGAAATTAGCGAAAAGAACAATAACTTATTGCAAACATACATTTGCAGTTGACCTTTGTTTCTATTAATGTACCTTTAACTCACAAAAAATGTAGTTTTCATTTGCATTGAAATATCTTTAGTTTGCATTTTGGATCACGCGTGTCACTTACGACCATGGTGCACACAATAATTTGCAATACTTTTAGATAATGAGTCAAAGCATGAGATGTGACACGATCTTAATAAATTTAAACAAGACTAGACGTAATCTTAATCGATTCAACCTATATCACCTTATTTCAAGTGAAGAGATTATAGTCTTGGTCTGATAATAAGATTTGTAAAATATGAAAAACAGTGGGAGGAACTCACTATAACATTGGTGAGTGGTGAATTGGTGATTCTTGAGGAGTTGAATTTAAGGGGTTACATGTCACTTTCAGGCCCCATTTCTTTTGTAGTGAGAGAAACTGAACTGAAATGATAATGATGATGATGATGATGATGATAATAATAATAATAATAATAATAATAATAATAATAATTAAAATAACAACAACAACAGGAGCAACAACAGCAATAGCAGCAACAACAACTGCAACAACAGCAACAACAATAATAATAATAACAATAACAACAACAATAATAATAATAATAACAATAACAACAACAACAACAACAACAACAACAATAATAATAATAATAATAATAATAATAATAATAATAATAATAATAATAATAATGATGATGATGATAATAATAAATTAAAAAATAAAAGCAAAATAATAACTATAATAATAATAAATAAAATAATAATAATAATAACAGGAATTAAAATAATAATAATAATAACAGTAATTAAAATAATAATAATAATAATTATTATTATAAAAATACTAATAATTATAGTAATAATAATAATAATATTAATATTAATACAAAAATAATTATAATAGTAATATTAAAAAAAGTAATTAAAACATTAAGCTGAATTGAAAATAAGTCCAAAAGAACAGGGCCTCACTCATGACCTGAATATTTTTGGATCATATGATGTAATACCCATACTTTGTGCAGGGTCACCAAGAAGCATGAAACATAGATGATCTTCACAAAAATGTGTAGTTTTAAGGAATGCATAAAAGCATCATTAAAGTAAATCCTCTAAAATGGTATTAGTTTAGCAATTAGTTTAGAAATTTATGACAAAATTACACGTCAATCAGTGTTATTAATTACTTAGTTATTGCTTAATACTTTCCAAGAAAAATTGGCATATATGACACCAACAATAGCTTAGTTGTAGGAAACAACATGAGTTAAAGCGCATAACTTCAACATCATGAACTATGGGTGCATGCACCGATACAAGACTTGTCGAAAGTTGGATATTTAATTCCTTCAAATGATGTAATTAAGAAGGCACATGATGTGAGAAATAACTAAATTGAAGGAATTAAATACAGGCTAAATTCACACCAATGATAAAATAAAGAATATTAAAGGGTTCTGATAGAATCACTGTCTTTCAACGAGCCTCATGTCAGTGCATGTGCCCGTTACCATAGTTGATGGTGTGAAAAGTATGGGATTTAATTTGTAGTGCTCCTTACAACTAAATTATAGATGGTCTTATATACGGCCAATTCTTCTTCTTTTCATATCCAACCGAAAAGCTGCATATATATATTTGTTCTTTTAATTATACCTTCATGTTCGTTTATCATACTAATTTTACAATCTTCTATTTCCTTCACAATAAATTGTATGTTTGTTTATCAATGAAAATGAGTAGATAATATATGATCTTTTATTCTACGCCGTATATTCTTTTACTTTCAAGTTTCAAGTCTGCATGCTTATAAAATTACGATTTTTCATTTCAAAGCGTATATTCTATCATGATGTAGTATATCTATATTAGGCAAAAATCTTATCCCTTAACACTCATGTCACATCATTATCCAAAGATTAACCCTAAAATTTTGAAATTTGAGCTAATCTTATCATCGAATCATCTATTCTTTTTCTTTATTTGCTGCATAATGGGAAAAAATATTAGGATCCTCTCAATTTCTTTACATCTATGCTCTATTCATTTTTAGATTATGACACATAAGCTGGTAAAAAAATTTCAAAATATCCCCCTATTTTCTCCGTCAAATATTCCCAATCATTAATTTAAAATATCGAAAATCCTAACTTTAAGAAAAAATGGAGAGAATCCCAACTCCAAAAAAAACACTATTTCATTGAATAGACACACACCATAATACTTCATAAGTGCAAATCATATAAAGTATAAACACCCTAAACAAAGTTAAACCAAAACCAACAAGTTTTACCAAACTTCATCTCCATTTTTCCACTTCACAACCCACAACTCACACATAACTCCGTCACTCTAGCCGTCTACTCCTCCTCCTGTTTTTCTCACCTGAACTTTATGTCTTCAGACACCGCCGTCATAGCTTGGTCTCTCTTCAACTGTTTTTTCTCCATTATTTTTTCTGGGTTATTTTCTCATGCTTATTTTATGTTAATGGAGTTTTTTTGATGGTTCTTTAATGGTGGCAGGGGTTCAGGGGAAGATGGTCAATTAGGAATAGGCAACAATGAGGAGAGAGATTGGGTTTGCCAAATTAAAAGCTCTTCAAAACTACACTGTTTCCTCTGTTGTTGGTGGTAGTCGTTACTCTCTTGCTCTTTGTGAAGATGGCAAGGTCCTTTTTCTCTCTCCTAAAATTTGATCTTTTGATTACTTTTGCTCTTTTTTGGGCTTTGATTGAAAGTTTCAATCTTTTGTTTTTCTGGGTTGTGCTGGAATCTTAGTTTAAAATCTTTTATTTTTATGGGTTGTGCTGGAATCTTTAGTTTATGTTTGAACTAAGCTTAATTTTGTTGGGTTTTACTGGATATTTAATTTTATGCTAAAAGTTTGTAGTTTTGAAGTGATTTTGATTAGCTGAATTTTTGTTTGATTTGTGTATGTGTGTGTTGTGTTGTGTTGTTGTTATAGTTGTTTACATGGGGATGGAACCAAAGAGGGACTTTGGGGAAACCACCTGAGACCAAGAGTGAGAATGTTCCTAGTCAGGTTAAAGCTCTTGCCAAGGTGAAAGTTGCACAGGTAAATAGCAGCTAGACCAGAAATATTGTGTATTATATTTGGCTAATTCACTTTGTTTTTGGTGGAAGTAATGTGGGTTGTGTTTGATTCAGGCGGCCATTGGTGGGTGGCATTGCTTAGCTGTTGATGATCAAGGCCGCGCTTATGCTTGGGGTATAGATATATTTATATATATCTAACTTCTGTTCTTGTTTCTCAGCTTGCTTTCCTGCAAAACGTTCTTTTAATGAGTTCTATACTATGTTACTCGCACGGTTCATTTTATGATTCTTGACGCCCTGACATGGGTGTCCGAGACTTTGGATGTACTTGTATCCTACCAGAATACTTGATTACGAGTAACATTGGTTCTATAACTAGAGGATTGAGCTAAGCTATCCTATTTTACTAGATGATATGAAATTTGTGTCTGTTATACCTCTAATCTTTAATTTTGAAATTGTAATTCTTGTTGAGTGAACAGTTAGTTGGCGCATTTATTTGTTCCTTAATTTTATCATATCAAAATCCATGTTGTATTGGGAAGAAGTAAGGTAAATTGAGAGGTGAGGATGCAAAATTTGATTTTATCGGAACAAACAGTCTTTGCTGTCTCAAAGCTCAATACTAAACCTTTAAGTACTTGAACTTGATTGTATTTTCGTGTATATGTGTAGGTGGTAATGAGTATGGGCAGTGTGGTGAAGATCCTGAGAAGGATGAAACTGGTAGACTTTTGAGAAGGGACATTGTAATACCACAACGTTGTGCACCCAAGCTGAAAGTTCGCCAGGTTCTGTATTAAAAATTTGTCACAGACTCTTTACTTCTGTTACTTTTGGTTGTGATGAGTGAGACCTTCATGATCATGCATTCATGCTCCTATTGCTGCTTTTGACTAGAATAATTCTTTCCCTTCTGTGTCTTATATGTATATATCTCGTGCAGTGAAAATGCAATACCCATGTTAATCCTACTTTGAGAGGGTTATTGGGCATGGTAGAAATGACTAGTCTTTTAACTCCAAGTTTGAGAGGGAGATAGGTGGAAGGTGCTTGGAATCCCCATTAAACTCGTAAAAGAAAAAACTGCTTATTAACTTGTGTCTCGAATGTTATATATAGAGGTTCTTTGCAATTCTTGACCTGGTTATTGAAGTAACTGTTCAATCTTCTAGGTGGCTGCTGGGGGGTACGCATTCAGTGGTCCTTACACGTGAAGGACACGTATGGACGTGGGGTCAGCCATGGCCACCTGGAGATATGTAAGATCCTCTCACTTGCACCTTCTGCTTATATGAAGTGTTTTGTTGTATTGTAGGACAGTATTGATAGTTTCCTTCATTATGCAAGAAAACTTGTTCATGGGTGAGTCATGTGTGATCTTTTCTTTCAAATTCTCATCCTAGCATCCTTTGTCTTTGATTGTCACCAGTAAGCAAATAAATGTCCCTGTTCGAGTACAAGGACCCGAAAAGGTGCAGTTGATTGCAGCAGGAGCATTTCATAATTTGGCTCTTGAAGAAGATGGAACCTTATGGGCATGGGGTAATAATGAATATGGACAGCTTGGAACTGGAGATACTCAACCAAGATCACAGCCTATTCGTGTACAAGGGCTTTCTGGTCTTAAACTGGTACCAATACCATCCTGCTTTATCATATAATTTTTGTGTTTTCATCTTATACTGCTGGGATTCTCTCTCTGGCACTTGGTATTCGCACTGTTAGTGTCGCTCCTGTAAGTTGGAGATGTAGAGTATAATATTACCGGGTCTGTATTTTACCATCTATCTTCTCAATGGTTGTTCCTTTTTTATGACATTTTTATCTTAACTTTTATCTCAGACTTTTATAATATTTCTGCTATGATAATGAAAGTAATCTATGTGCCATAAAATATGCTTAGTGTTATAAGGAGGCAGTACTTTGGAGGTTGAACCAGACAAACAATTGTAAAAGAATAAGTTCATCCGTTGGTCAGCTTAGGATTACCATTTGGTCATGCATGATGCTTCAATGTTTTGCTGCTTTGTTTAAGAAAGAACTTAAACATTGAGTCTTATTGTTGTTGCCTTTGTGATGAACTAGGTAGACATTGCTGCTGGTGGGTGGCATTCGACTGCATTGACGAACGAAGGAGAGGTATGCTCATTTATTCAAGAAGCAGCTAATTCATCTTTACAAATTAGAAGTCAATACTTAATAATGCATATTTTCATTTTCTCTGTCATAATGTTTTTTTTGTATTTTTCATCTTATAACTCTTTGTCTACCATGCTCCTTGCAATTCTAATTTAGTAGCTCCTCCCACATTAAGGCTCATTTAGCTCCAATATGTTCCTAATTTGAGTAACTGTCAGGGATAAAAATTGTTCTACCTACAAGTAACAACGGGTAATTTTTCCAGTCCATGACACATGTACAAGTTATAAGCTACTTTTCACAAGTTTTACCTTATCTATTTTATGGATGATTGCTCAGAAAGTTTTTAGAAAAGAATCTGAAATACGTTCACTATTCTTTTATCTGTTCATATCGTGTTTACTCATGCAATTAATTAGTTGAAAGTTGAAACTTGAAATACAAATCATAGACATAAAGGATGAACTGGAAGACGTTATGCTTGTCGCATACAGTACAATTATTTCTTTTTTTCTTTGTTCTTTTTGGTTGCTGAGCACATTCCTATCCGAATGTTCCTTTTAGGTGTATGGTTGGGGTAGAGGAGAACATGGACGGCTTGGATTTGGAGATGACAAGAGCAGTAAAATGTTGCCACAAAAGGTTCAACTTCTGGCCGGAGAAGATATAATTCAGGTATGATCCTTCAAACCATGATCTCTTGTGTCTTTTTCTTAGGCTTATTCAGCAAGAACACTTCCCTAAGGAAATCTTGATGGGTAATTTCCTCCTTAAAAACCCCTGCTGAAGGAAACCTAAAAAAAATGTAAAAAGAGAAGAAAGATACTACTACATTATTGTAATTTGCAGAATTCGTTTGTCTTCAGTCTCATTTTATTTGTTTTCCCAATGAATTTTATTTAGAATGTTCATTAATGCTGTGTTAATCGAATTTTGTCCCCAAACCTGTGGTTTTCGTCACATATCCCCAGACCCTAGATCACCCAATACCATATCTAAAGTGATAATGAAAATATATGCAGAAAAAGAGGTATTCGTGGATGGACAAGTATTACCATGGACATAATGGATAAACTTCCTCAGAAATTTGGCTATAAATACATTACCATAACCACCGATATTACGAGCATGATTTCTGAGCTGTTATCCCATGTGAACTTGCAGATAGCGAAATGGTTGTATATTTTATGATGTCCTGGTTCTTGTACATCATCTACAAAAGAAGTTTTACGGTAGGATAGTATTGTATTAAGAAAATGCTAGTAGCTTCGTCAAATCTTTTCTAAGTTAGGATGCTTATCAAGGGAATGCTAATGCTGATTTAATATTAATGACTCGGTGATGTTGGTCATGATTTCTTTCAGTTCTATTATTATTTTTGGCTCAATTGAGACTTTGAGAGTGACATTGACTTATCAGGTGTCTTGTGGAGGAACACATTCAGTTGCACTGACACGAGATGGACGAATATATTCTGTAAGCACCTTCTGCACCTCTTTTTACCATGCCTTCTGGGCGTTTTGATCCATTATAAGCTTAGTCTGTTTGACAACACGATTGAATTTAGTGAACCATGCTACACGTTAAATTATCACTACTCTTACTGTAGATCTCAGTGTTTCAATTTGCATGTCCATCCAGTTTATGTACATTGCATAAAACTGGTTAGTGGCAATATGGACAGATGAGTTGGTTCCAACTTCCAAGTCATCTTTTGGGTTATTAGAAAATATACTAGAAGTTTTATATATTGGGGAGACCTTTGCATGAGAAACAATTGGTTAGAGCGGGTAACTCCGTGTAACTTTGGTGTGAAACTTTCTTCACAACTTTACTTATAAGTTCCTTACAATTACCATTATTTATTACCGAAGCTTGCTAAACTGGCTGTAAGATATTGAGTTCTCCTAAGCTACAAGGGAGGAGGCTAATAGCATGGCTGACATTATGCAAGCTTTGCTCATGAACTCGAAGATGATACTTATATTTAAATTCATCTGGTTATCCCGAAAAACAATCAAATTGGCTTATAGCATTTATAAAATGATAACAATATTCACACGCTCAATCGATTCTCTTGTTTTCCTAAAGTCATATTTGTTTCTTCTTTTACTTGTTTGCAGTTTGGACGAGGCGATCATGGCCGTTTAGGATATGGGAGGAAGGTCACTACTGGTCATCCGATGGAGGTCCCTATTAATCTCCCATCTCCGAAAAGCGTTAGTGAGGAGGATAAAGCCGAACGGCGCTGGCGAGCTACCCTCATAGCTTGCGGTGGTCGACATACTTTGGCTATAGTTAAATGGCAACCTAATGATAATGAATAATAATAAGCTGTTTATATGTGAAACTACTCAACGTTTAAGCATGGACCTTGTATTGCCACTTTTGTAACAGAAAAAGTATCATAATTGCACGAGCAACTTATTTTTGTATCGGAATCGTTTGTACGAGTATTTAGAATAATTGGCTAACCTGTTTAGGTTGCCTGACACTATTATATATATAGAGAATATTAGGTCTCTAACTATTACAGCATAAGAGTCTAATAAATAATCAAATACCCTAATACACCCCTTCAATCTTTACGAGGTGTAATCACGGATAGATTGGAGCGATGTTTACAAAACAACTCAGAGGAAAGACCCTTAGTAAATATATCCGCAACCTGTAACTGTGTTGGAACGTGCTTGACTTGAAGACCACCTTTAGCAACCATTTCACGAACGAAATGATAATCAACATCGATGTGCTTACTACGATCATGGTGAACAGGATTGGCAGTAAGATACATAGCAGAGACATTGTCACAATAGAGTATGGTAGGCCGGCGATGGAAATACCCTAAATCAGCCAACAATTGGCGGAGCCAAATTGTCTCGGCTGCAGTGTAGGCAACAGCACGATATTCCGCTTCAGTAGAAGACTTAGATACAGTAGGTTGCTTCTTGGAGCGCCAGGAGATGAGATTTTTCCCAAGGAAGACAGCATAACTGATGTAGTAGATCGCCGGCATTTGTCGGGACGTACCCGGTCCAAGGCATCAGAATAGGCAATAACCACAGTTGGTGAACCAGTACTGTGAAGAAATAAGCCATAATCAGAGGTTCCCTGCAAATACCTGAAAATTCTCTTCACAGCATGAAGGTGAGTAGTACGAGGGGCATGCATAAATTGAGAAACCAAATTAACAGCATAGGCAATATCAGGACGAGTCATAGTCAAATACTGCAATGCACCAACCATACTACGATAATCTGAGGGATCAGCAAGAAGTTCACCATCTAGGAGAGATAGGGTGACACGAGAGACAACAGGGGTACGGACGGGTTTGACAGTATGAAGGTGATATTTTCGAAGAAGATCAACAACATATTTGTTTTGGGACAACAGCAAACCATGAGGAGTACGTAGGACCTGAATGCCTAGAAAATAATGCAAATCACCCAAATCCTTCATAGCAAACTGAGCAGAAAGAACACTAATGAATTTTCGAAGCAAGGGGGGGCTACTACCAGTAAGAACAATATCATCAACATATAGCAAGAGAATGATAATGGGACACAGGGTTAGCTGCGAGGGAGGGCTGCAGCGAAGAGCTAGTATGGGACACACTATGAGTCACATTGGAGGTAAAGGGAGACGCAGGAGACAACACCAACGGAGACACAGTTGAAGTGGATAACGGTGACGAGCTAGACGAACTAAGACTCGGAAGTAACTCTAATAAAGCACTAGAAGACAGGGCAATAGACGAGCTAGACACAAGCGAGCGATAAGGGAATTTCCGCTCAAGAAACAAAACATGACGACTCGTATAAATTTTGCCAGAAAGTGGATCAAGACACCGATAACCCTTATAATTTGACGCATAGCCAAGAAAGACACACTGTTTCGACTTAGCCTGTAATTTGTGGATTTTAGGATCTAAAAACAGAGGAAAACAGGCACAACCAAAACTTTTCAAAAACTCATAAGAAGGGGGACGATGAAAAAGTTTGGCAAAGGGAGAGACACCCTGCAACGCCGAACTCGGAAGACGATTAATCGTATAGATAGCAGTGTAACACGCATCAACCCAGTACTGAAGCGACAATTCAGATTGAATTAGCATAGTACGTGCCATTTCAGTAATAGTTCGATGCTTCCTCTCTGCAACACCATTCCGAGCTTGAGTTCTAGCACAAGATTTTCGAAAATAAATTCCCGAGTCACAGAAGTGTTGCAGTAAAGGCGTGTTATCAAACTCACGCCCACCATCACTTTGGAAAAACTTGATTTTAGAGTTAAATAGATTTTCAACAAGTTTTTGAAAAACCAAGAAAGTAGCATAAACGTCAGATTTCAGTCGAAGTGGATAAAGCCATGAAAATCTGGAATAATCATCAACAAAAACCACATAATACTGAAAAAATTGATTCGATTTAACAGGCGATTTCCAAAGATCACTATGTATCAAGTATAAGGGATAAGGGGCACGATGAGTCACAGACTCAAAAGGCAAACGATGTATTTTTCCAACTTTGCAATGAACACAATCGTCATGAAAAGTAGAAGTACATGAAATGAAATTGTTTGAGCATAAATTACCTAAAACTCTAGCAGAGGTATGACCAAGACGGGCATGCCAAACATCTCCAGACTCCTTAGTTGTAATGAGGGCAGACAGAGACGACTCGGAGCTGATATGGGAAGACGCTGGGCAAACTTGGTGAGATGACTCTGAACTAAGAATGTGAGACTGAAGAGGATAGACACCATGCTTACTGATTCCCCGCAACAGAACCGCCCCCGTGGTCTTGTCCTTAACACAAACAGAAGTTTCGTCAAAACAAACGACACAATCATTATCCCGACATAACTGTTGAACAGACATGAGATTGTGTTTCAACTGGGGAACGTGACACACCTTCGAGAGGCGAAGGGGGCGACTGGGGGACGAAATAGTTAAATTTCCAAGTTTCTTAATGGGAAGTTTTGTGCCATCACCAACAACAATAGAACTCAAACCAGTGTAAGGGACAACATTAGATAACTTACCATCCTGAGAGGTCATGTGAGAGGCGGCTCCAGAATTCGGATACCAGACGGAGTCATTCGTTTCACCACCAACAGACAGTGCAGCTAGGGCACGTGTGACACCATCAGAAGAGGAAGGCACAAAGTTGTGATTGAAACACTGAGGACAATAGGCTGCTTGGTGACCTGGATACCAACACAGACCACAAGTATCGGAAGAAGGAGTAGTGGCTAAATTGCCGTTAGAAGGATTACTTCCATTATTTCGGCCTGCATTTCCACGACCACCCTGTCCTCCATTGCCACGTCCGCCATTTCCACGACCACCTTTGTGACGGTTATTGCGATTTCTGTTCTTGCCACCCCCTTGACCTTTAGAGTTCGAACCACCCGAAGTAGCAGATGTGGACCCCGAAGTAGAAGAACCAGACTGAACAGCAACTAATGCTGGATGTGCAGTAGTGGTCTCATCATAAGCACGCATAGCTTTGATGCGTTGCTCATGCTGTAAGAGCTTAGGGCGAAGATCATCAAACGTCAAAGACGTTTGGAATTGTAACAAAGTGGTGACAAGAGCATCATAATCACGATCACGATCCAATGCAGTCAAAGTATATTGAACAAGATCATACTGAGACACTGGACACTGAATAGCAGCTAAGGAATCAACAATAATTTTGATTTCACGTAAAAAGACTTCCATAGTCTGTTGTTCAGATTTCTTCATATGACTCAATCTACCTTTTAATTCCATCGATTTAGCCATACTAGCATGCATAAATCGTGACTGTAATCTATTCCAAATCTCCACAGCAGTATGTAATTCATGAACATCCATCATAACGTCACGTGAAATCGTCGCATACAACCACAATTTAATTTGCTGGTCAAGTCGTAAATACTCGTAGAATTGTGGATTAGGCATAGATTGACCAAGATTATCAAGAAAAGTGGAAGGAGGAATCGTAATTGTACCTTCGAGAATACCAAGTAATTGATGCGTCGAGAGAAAACATGTCACCTGAGTTTTCCACATGAGATAATCTTCGGGTGTGGCTAATTTGATGGAAACAAACCGAGTGATATCCTGCTTGGTGAGAGAAGCAGCCGTGGGAAGTGTAGAAGGAGAGTAGGCCGGAAAACCGGACAACGTGGGATGACCACCACCACTATTAGGATGCGCAAATCCCGGTGGAAATCGAGAGGGTGTGCGTTGAGACACAGGGCTCCCTTGAAAAACAGAGGAGGATGAGGCACCGAAATTGGAGGGGTATGTAGGAAACTGCCACGGTGAGGCAGTGACACCAACGAAACCACCAGAAGGAGAAGCGCTGATGTGGCCAGCGAATTGATGTGACGCAGCAGTCGAGGCAGCCACATCGAGCAGGTGCTGCAGGCGAACTGACTCGGGCGCGGCGCCGGTAGACAGAGGAGTCGGTGTGCTGCTGGTGGTCGGAGCTCCGGTGGATACGACGTTGGGAGTGGCAGCAGACATGATAAGGGTGCTGGCCAGAAATCGCAAACCAAGATGAAGGTTTGGGATGAAAAAAAAATTGCGAGGCTAAAGCAAGCGGAAGAGAGAGAAAAAAAAAACTTTAACCTAGGCTCTTGATATCATGTACGAGTATTTAAAATAATTGGCTAACCTGTTTAGGTTGCCTGGCACTATTATATATATAGAGAATATGAGGTCTCTAACTATTACAACATAAGAGTCTAATAAATAATCAAATACCCTAATATCGTTGTCTTTCGTTCTTCTGAATAAGCACAAAGCACCATCATATATTCATTTTGGCCAACTTGTGATATCAATTGAATCAATCTAGTCCATGGTGGTTCTATACCATTTAGCTTCATAATCCATATCTATATGTGAATCCATCTTATATGTTGATGTTGTTAAGGAAGAGCCGAAGAGCATATAGAGCAATTTGTTTATGAGATGCAAAAATTACCTTCTATTTTGCTTGGGTCCAAGGAGATTATAAAGGTAAGAACATTAGCATATCTCTATTATAGATAATGAAACACATTATTTATTTATGTAAAATCTTAGCTCTGAATTTACACAAAATTTACTCATTGGGTAATTTCTAATAATAAGACTTAAGGAGCATATGTAAACACTTGCATTCTCCAGAAAAAAGAATATCACAATGTCAATAATTTTTTTAAGGTACGATGAGTTCCCTTGCAAGAAGGGAAAATTGGGGATCCCTTCTTACAAGGAGTGAGACTCGATCCCAATATTGGAATCGGATGTGAAGTCAATACCAAGCTATCATCACTTTGCCTTCATATCACGATTTCAATATGCAAAAGGAAAGAAAAGGATATAATCCTTGTATATCCTTTTCTTTCCTTTTGCATATTGAAGTGAGTACACAACCCATATGTGAGCCATATGGGGAAGTGAATGATATTATAAAAATTGAAAGCAAAATAATATTTTAATTGGTGGACCCATACCAAATAAGGAAATGGGAAATCTATTTGGGACAAACATAAATGGAAAAATGGGCACTCTATTTAGGGACGGAGGGAATACACAACAATTTAGTACAATATTCAAATTGAGGTTTTTCATACATGAACTAGTTTAAAGTTCTTCTTTCTTTCATGCAGGTTTATCCAACCTATCTGGTCATGCCACCTGGCATCGACGGAGCCACTAGTCCTTGGTTTTGCTTCTGACCTTGCCATCCTATAAACACAAAAGAAGCAACATTAACCCTAAGTTCAGTGTATAAATACTTTAATTACTCCTATTAATGGAAATTATCAAGTCAAGATAAATTAGAGTAACAAGTATATAGTTATTTTAAAGAATAATCAAAGAGCGTATAGATTATTACCAAGGGCAGGACCATAACCATGATATTGTAGTTCACGGTACTCTTGGCATAATGCACGTCTTTCGCAACAAAAATGGACACAAAAATATCTAAAACTGTCTTCTGGCATTCCAAATTGAGCCCTCATCTTAGAACGATATATGCATGAATATATAAAATGACAGCGAGTTAAGACCATGATTAGTGAATATATTGCCCCGCTTATGCTCCAGAAGCTGCATTTCCCACAATATAAACAAATTTAATTAGTTCTCCATAATGATTGATATATTCCCCCACAAAAATAATAGATTTCACCCAAAATCTAAGTAGCTATCAAGGATTATATGACAAGTCACAGAAGTGGTGATACAAATAGACTGGAACAATATCATAAATTTAGTTCTCTGTAATTTTTTTTTAATTGAATTCAGTATTTGTGATTATAATTATATTCGTTAGACTGAGGCTATGTTTAGTTCCCCTGAAATTTTCTGATCTGAACTTATCTGATCTGAACTTATTTTTTCTGATCTGATCTGAACTGATCTGATCTGATCTGATCTGAACTTATCTTTTAAAAAACATATTATTACTAATATTATTATTACTTTGTATTTCATTACTAGTATTACTATTACTATCATTTTATTACTATGCACAACTTTCAATAATAATAATAATAATATAATAATAATAATTTTATAATAATAATAATATAAATAATATTATAATAATAATAACAATAATAACAATAATAATAACAATAATAATAATAATAATAATAATAATAATAATAATAATAATAATAATAATAATAATAATTATTATTATTATTATTATTATTATTATAGCATAATTAGTTTTTTTTTTGAAAAAGCGCACATTAGTATATGAACATACAATTAAAAATAAAAGACTGAGGACTCTTGGGTCCAATGGTATGACTTCTTACCTCCCACATGGGAGACCAAGGTTCAAATCTTGGTGGAAGCATATATTTCAATATTGTTGTGGGTGGGGAGGGCCTGAGGGGGGTTGGGGCTTGTTGGGTCTTTAGGTGAGTGACCTTGTGCGAGGGCAAAAATTGCAGAAAATTCATCTTACCACGGGATTTCCGAAAGGGGCCCAAAAAAATTAAAAATAAAAGAACACTCATGTTCAAGGTCCGTTAATAATAAGAATTTAGGTAGTAATGAAAAGAACATATGATGATATTAAAAAAAGAACATATACTGAAAGAGCATACAAGATCTATTTAGAACACATTTTAAAAATAAAAGATAGATGTTATTTTTATATTGATGACATGTTTGGATTTAACTAACAACATGTTCTTTGTTATATCAATAAATTGTTCTTTATTATTATAAATAAACCTATAAATATATATAATCATATGATCTTGAACAAAATGGTTAAATATTCTTCTTATATCGTTGTCTTGTTCTATATAAACTTTGTTTTTAAAGATAAGTTGAAATCCTTTGTAGGGAAAATTTTGAACGTGATGACAACACCATTAGGTTATCCTTCTTACTCATATTTTATATAAACTAGTAATATATAATTTATATTATTCTACCAAAATTGTTTTAAAAAATAAACATCATATACTATTGTCATGTTCGTTACATGTATAACATAAAAAAGAACATCACATATCAAAATTATTAATTAGAATAAATATAAAAAAGAACACTTATAAATGCCAAAAGATCATTCTTCTTCTTGAACACAAATAGCTTCATATAGTGATATCAATGACATTTATAATAATAGCAACGACATTAATAATAATTACCAATATTAATAATTAATAAGTACAACAACGACAATAATAATTATCTTTTTGAACAAATGTACTAGTAAATAGTAATATTAATAGTAATAGTAATTGTATAATAATAATAATAATAATAATAATAATAATAATAATAATAATAATAATAATAATAATAATAACAACAACAACAATAATAATAATTATTACAATAACAATAATAGCATTAGTAATACTAATAATCATGACGATAATAATAATAATAAGTTTTTAAATATAAGCATAATCTGAACTTATCGATCCGATCCGAACTTATCTAATCGATCCGATTCGAACTTATTTTTTACGATCGATCGATCCGATCCGATCCGAAATAAGCAAAAATAAGGTGAACCGAACATAGCTCGATTGAAAGCGATTTTATTAAGATAATGATGATTGATAAAAAAACAACGATATATCACTATATTATCTGTTATGTGGAGTTATGATATATATTTTTATCACAATCGATTTTTATCAATCAAAACTAATAAAGTTTATAACGAAGTTGTCTTGAAGATTTTGGGGTCTATGTTATAACATGAAAATTAGACCCCCAAATTTATAAAAATGAAAGATGGAAGGCTGGGATATTAAAGATGAGAGGTTGAAAATTTAAAGATTGATCATTGAGAAATTTATTAAGCGTGGAAAACAAGGGTGGTCTTCTCAAATATGAAGTAATTTTTTTATAAAATAATACGTATATTTTAGGACATTTATAATTTTAGGATCCTACTATCTTTGTTGGGCTCTTTCAGACACCATCATTTACCCCCTGTCTATAAGTTAAATAGAGCGTGGCGTAAATGCGTAATAAGACAACATCCATAAATCATAACTAACAGAATATCAAAGCAGAGTTTTATGCAATAACATCAATACATCATTAGGCATAGCTAACTACTTAACTAGTGTCACTTAAAAAAAAGTTACTTATTAGTAGTAGTACTTACATGACGAGCCTTTGTCAACAATCTCTGCGATACGTCCAAAGGTAATGCATGGACACCAACATGTCAAACAACCTGCATAATTTTTAATTTAACCAAACATTATTAGGATTATGCATTTAGAATAATTAGTGCTTCTAATATTGAAGATAAAATGCCAAAATACCCAAAAAAAAATCAAAAAGAGAAAGGGACTTACATAGAGAAACATCAGAGAAAGTAAGAAACAACCATTAATACCAGTGGAAAACTCTTTAGCACCAACAATAGTTGGTGCATGTACTGGAATTTCCATTGCATATTGTTGCTTCATGTTTTAATTTAATCACAAAAAAGAATTAGTGTCTATATATATATATCTCATGCAAGAAACAAAATTGAAACAATGTTTTTTTAGGGATGTATTATGTATTGAACTTTAGATGACAAAATGAAATAAGTTATATGTATAGCTTAATGAACAAAAAAATTGGGATTCGAGTATTATATAGACACTGAGTAGAGTTGCTATAAGATGACTGATCCTTAATAACATCAAAGTGAGTGGTGGCTACTTAGCATTGAAAATTCAAGGATGTTGTCAAGGTCTTGCAAGTGTAAAAAGGTCCCTCAACTGTTAGAAGATAGAAATAGGTTTCTTTTCTTCTAGGTCATATTTAATTTGTCAAAATTAATTGGAGAATTATCCATCTGTTCCATTGATGCATTTTGCTAGGCGGAGAGTTTTAGGAGCTTTATATGAATTTTTATTTATTAGTGGAACAGATGAATATTTTTTAATTGTAATTAGTAGATTATGGGGTCTAATTAAACTTATTAATTAAAGGATGAGTGTGGAATCTTGCCATTTTAGAATGTGTATTGAATTGTGTAGCACCTTGTCATTTTAGAAAGTTTATTAATTAGTGAGAATGGTATTGATTAATATGGGACAAATGTAATATTAAACAAATTTCAATCCCATTCGTCTTATATTAGTTGTCATATATATTTACACGGCCCGTTTGGTAGTCGTTAATAAATTGCGGTAATAGGAATGAAATTTAAGTGTAATGTTATTAGGGAAGCACCCTTAAAATCTCCATGGGGAATTGGGGATGCATCTTTTCTCTATGGGCAAGCAATCTCACCCCTAAACTTGTGTTTTTCACTAGGGGAGAAAAAAAGAAGGGCTGCGCTGCAAGGGTTGCGTTTTTTAAAAAACACAGCCCTTATTAGTGAAGGGCTGCGGTTAGACGAAGGGCTGCGGTTTTTGGGCTAACCGCAGCCCTTTATGGGCTTTTTGTTTTAAATAATTTTGAAAGGAATTGTGCGGGCCTTTAATAAAATGTTAAGCGGGTATAGGATTTCTCACAAACACAATCTCACGCCTCCTTCTCCCTTTTCTCTCACCCTCCTCCCTTCTCCCTCCTTCCCTATCCGGCAGAACAACACAACAACGACGCAACAATACCGGCACAACAACGACGCAACAACAGCAACCGGAACGACAATGCTGCGTTTTGTCGACGACGACGTTTCTCCCCTTCTCTCCGATCCCAACAACGACGACCGCCGACGTTTCTTCCCTCATTCGTCGTTTCTTCTCTGTTGAGGATGAATGAATTTGAAGCTGGTTCTTGCATTATTTTGAGGTAAATTTGTTTTCGTTTTCTGTTTCATATGTGATTGAGTATGATGTATCAATAATGATTGAGTGTTGGAGGTGTTGGTGTCAGCGATTTCGTGAATGATTTGATTGTTTTGGGGGTGAATTTGAAGTGTAATTGTCCAATGATGGGTTATATGTGCAGTTTAGAGAATGGAGAGTCAAATGAACAGTCTTTGATGTGCTTTTACATTTCCGTGGCTTTTTTTTTAATGGATTATGGGGGCAAAATGACTTATTTTCATCCTAATATAAATTCAATATTAGTGAGTGTTGATGTCCGCTCATCTCTTCCTCGTCGTCGAACTCCGACTTGAACGAGTCTACAATTCACCAAGCAACGACAGCAACAAGTGATAATTTTTCGTTTTTCAGATCTATAATTTCTTGATCTTTGTTTTGAATAATCTTCATGTAATTTCAGATCTATAATTTCTTCTCTCTTTTGTATTATCGTTCGTTTTTTTTATTTTCGTTCCCTTTTTTTATTTTCGTTTTCATTTATGTATCTCGTTTGTTTTGATTAATCTTCATGTAGTTTCGTTTTGTTTGTTTTTTTAATTTCGTTCCGTTTTATTTTCGTTTTCATTTCTGTATCTCGTTTGTAATTTCTTGATATATTTAGGAGTAAAAAAATGCCAATTTTTTTTTTTAAAATTTTTTTTGGGTCAAAAGAGTTGCGGTTATGGTCAAAACCGCAGCCCTTCTATATTGGAAGGGCTGCGGTTTTAAACCTAAACAACAACCCTTCATTTTTGCCGAAGGGCTGCTACGCCAGGGGCTGCGAGCCAAATACGCATCCCTTAGGGCTGTTTTGACCGTATTGGATGGGAATGAAAATTCAAGAAGAAAAGTAGCCACTTTAGGATAAATTAGCATTACCATGGGAATGCCCAATGATATTCTTCACAAATTTACACACAAATTCATTCCCATTACCACCATTTATAACCAATTACCAAATGGACCGTTAGAGTATAAATCTTTTTAATAACATTACTTCATTAGGGGGATTTTCTTTACTTTATCTTACAATTTACATTCTTGAATGGCCGAAGTATCGGAGATGAGCTTATTAAAATTTATTGGAGTTTCAAAATATATGTAAACTTAGGGCCTGTTTTCCCCAGCTTATTTCCAGTTCAGTTCAATTCAGTTCAGTTCAGTTGCAATCAGGTAAGTTCAGTTCAGTTCAATTCATCAG
Organism: Beta corolliflora; assembly: GCA_947648045.1. NCBI lineage: Eukaryota > Viridiplantae > Streptophyta > Magnoliopsida > Caryophyllales > Amaranthaceae > Beta > Beta corolliflora. The sequence goes on from CANSZD010002455.1 coordinate 25,109, forward strand.
TTGCAATCAGTTCAGTTCAATTCAGTTGCAATCAGTTCAATTTAGTTCAATTCAGTTTAGTTCAGCTCCAATTATCATTTCTATTAGTTATAATTTAATTCAGTTCAGTTCAATTCAGTTCAGTTGCATGGCTCGGTTCAATTCGGTTGATTCGGTTCGGTTGCAATCAGTTCAGTTCAATTCAGTTCAGTTCAGTTGTTTTATGTCGAAGAGAACAAACCCTTATTGAGACATTTGACTTGAAATTTCTTTTAAATTTTTTTTGAAGAGGACATACATTTTTATGATGTTTCAAAAAATTACATTACTTCCAATTAATAATCACTAGTATTTTACAACATTGAAATAAATTGACAGCTAATAATTAATATGCACCATTATGGATACAAGTATGTTCCCCTAAAAATAAATCCGATTTTATTGTGTTATAAACTCAACTTCCTATTATTTTACATTTTTTCTTGGACCATTTTATTGACATAGACCCCCCATAACCTTTGTCCAATAAATTAAAACCTTTATGTGATGTATATTTTCTGGATACTTTATCTTCTCTTGTACTTTTCTCTCTCTCTTTTATAAGATTACTTTTTAATTATTTCTTGTTCATAAACTAAATATAGACTATGGAAATCGATTCTTTTAAGGTGGACAAATGACAATACTTAGAAAAATGATGATTAAACTCCCTCCATTTTCTCCTATTTTGGCCAATTTTCTCTCACAAAAAGATTTCAAATAGGAACGACAAGAGAAAATGAAGGGAGTACCATATTTGTCGTAGGCTAAAGTCATGCGTGGAGGGTCCACACTTAAAATTATTGTGGACCAAAAGGTTAGGCGTGCCAAAAAAGATGTACGTGAACACATGATGACCTCTATTTTGACATAGTGACCTTATTTATAGCATATATTCTAGTGGTTAATTCAAACCCGTGTTTGGTTCCATCGCCTCTAAGATAATGGTCACTATGTTTTAAATAAGGGTCAATATGATAAAATTAAAGATTTCTTAAGGATAAATGTACAAAGTTGACTTTATTTTGTAAAAAATATCTATAACAAGGAATAACTATATGTTAATAAAGCCACTATATAAACTGATACTTTGATTATGAATTAGCGTATCTCTATTATATAAGTGAAGGGGGGAGGAGATGGTGTCTCCCTTACAAAAAATCTGATATACCCTTAACGAATTTAAATTGTTATATATGGTAAATACTTTTTTCTTCTTCCTAATTGCCATACATATTGAACAAATTAACAATGGAATTGAATTTGAAATTTCAATTAAATATTAAATTAAGGAGAATAATTTTCTCTTCTTACATATGTGTGAAAAACTCTGATAAAAAATTAAACTGACAATATAATTTGATTTACACAATCATAAGGAAAAATAAAAACTTGAATTTCATATTAATTATTATATTGATAATATTTTGAAACTTAAATGTTGATTAGTGTTCGGTAATCTCTATTATATAAATCAAACTCTTATACTTTATTAATATTCAATGATTGAACCTGATACACAAATTCTTCCACTTTATTTGAGCACAAGCTTTCTTCTGCTTTATATTTTCTTCTCTCAATACTATATTTGAATAATGATGAACAATTAACTAAAAAAAACCAACGAAACATTGATTTAAGAAAAATATATTAAAAAAAATTATAAATATTTGTTCGAATCAAATATTATGTAACAATGATGAATAATTAATTAAGAAAAAAAACGTTAATATGACACGCACGCATAGCTGCAAAAAATGGTATTACGTAATAAATAAGGTCTTTATGTAAAAAAAAGGATGACTATACGTAAATAGGGATCCCTATATGTTCCACATACTATTTTTAAGTTTTGACACACATGAAATTTTGGTCCACGCACGTCTTACTCTTGTCTAGGGATGTTCATTTCGGATGTCGGATCCGATCCGAAAGTTTGGATAAGAGAAAATGCGGTCCGAATTCGACCCGGGAAAATAGGATATTTGAAATTTCGACTCGGATCGGATCCGGTACCCGAAAACTAAAAAATTGAAATTTTTAAAGGAAAAAGTTCATAAAATAAGTCTCAAATCTGATCATCGGATATTCGATCTTCAAAACAGATATTTTTGGATATTTCGGATCGAGTATCCGAAAATTTTGAAAAAAAATCCCCTTTTCCGGATATTGTCGGATATCGAAATTGAAAATTGACAACCCGTGTTCGATCGAAAATATCCGAAAATTAAAAAATTAGATCTGATCGACCGGATCACAGATCAGATCGTCCGAATCAAATATTTATGAATACCTCTACTCTTCGCGTAGACCTAGAGTTGACTCGGCCAACTAGATCGCTAAAACTAGCCGTAGACTCGTAGTCAACACGAAATAACATTAGGTCTTGCTGAAGCCGCCAAAGCCATTAATGGGGGTGGGCACCCACTATCCAACTCGTTCTAGTATACAAGGAGGACCACAGTTAGTATTTCCCTTAATGTATAGTAGTATACTTCCATGTCTTACTTTTTTTCTAAGAAAATAAGGTGAAGAAAAAAACGTTTTTATGGCACTTTGAAGATCAATAATTGATTGTAAACAGTATTAAAATATAACATTGACATCAACACCCTAAACTATAGCGCGGGTGCACCAAACATCACCAACTAAAACTTATAGTCAGAACAGCATCAATAGCCTGTTGGAAACCTGTTCTGGCTATAGTTAGTGAAATTATTCTTTAAGAAAAAGGACTTTCACAATGTCATATTTTAATACTCTCCTCTGAAGGTTTAATACATACTTCACTTTGATTTTTTTTTTTGGCGATGACACAATACAATAGAAAAAGGTAGAGAGGGGTGTCTGGGAGGATTTCTCCCCATGATATTCAAACTATGTGCTATCTTTTTGATAGAATTGCAACTAAATCATTGACATTTTAGTATCTGATAAACAATGACACAATTACTGGCAATAATTAGCCCAAGAGGCAACATACAGTAAGGACAAATGTGGAGTATAATTGATGAGATATCGTTAAAGCACCTCATACTTGTTCCTGTGACGAGGACTCTATCAGAGCTACAGACCAAAAATGAGAACATGTTTTGGAAGTCAGCAAAATACTTTTTTTTTTTGGTGAACAAAGCAACCTTCATAAATACTTAAAACATGTCCTTACAATCCTTGAGATAAAAATCCATACAATAGCCGGGGGTTGGGGAAACACCCTAGTTACATTACTACTAAAATCCATCTTACGGCACTGCTTAGCTATATCATCCGCGCAGTTGTTATATGTCCTACTACAGTGCTCAATCTTTCACTCCCGGAAGCTTCTTCCACAGATTTCTGCAATGGTTCAAAATGCTCATATATTTGTTAGAGTAGTCGATCATCCCACAAATAAGGCTAACACCAAGCTGACAATCAGAAAAAATACTTGCATGCGTGTACCCATGAATATTAGCAAGTTTTAAACCTTCATACACTGCACTAATTTCAGACATGAGAGAGTCTGTAACACCCCGACCTATCCGGAGCCGAGTATATCGTCATCAATGCGCATCCAGGGCCAACAACTGTCCTCAATAACAAACACAAGTTCTTCCGGCGCATTTTGTCCTCACTCATGCACACCCTGAGAAACTTCCCAGGAGGTCACCCATCCCTGGACTACTCCCAGTCAAGCAGCTTAAGCGTAGAGTAACTAAGGAAATGAGCTCCCTAAAAGAAAGATGCATCTTGTTGGAATGAGTAGCTTGCTAAATCCCTTTAAAGCAATCATGAGGGGTATTACATACACCCCCACTTGAGAACAGCAACGTCCTCGTTGCGCCTGAGGACTCCACATATTCGGCATACGGCCTGTGGGTCGCCCCGGCTTGAAGGCGATCGCTGGGAGACTCCGGATATTCGGTCGACGACCTGCGGGTCGTTCCTTATGACAATGCGGCCCCAGAATCCTCCCCCCACTAGGCGCTGAGGACTCCTAATATTCGGCCTGACGGCCTTAGGGGTCGCCCCAACACGCGGTCGCGGGGTTGCTCCGATACCATTTGTAACACCCGACCCATCCAGGGCCGAGTATATCGTCACCAATGCGCATCCGGGGCCAACAAGCGTCCTCGATAACCAACACAAGTTCTTGGCGCATTTTGTCCTCACTCATGCACACCCTGAGAAACTTCCCAGGAGGTCACCCATCCCTGGACTACTCCCAGCCAAGCACGCTTAACTGTGGAGTAACTAAGGAAATGAGCTCCCTAAAAGAAAGATGCATCTTGTTGGAATGAGTAGTCTGCTAAATCCCTTTAAAGCAATCATGAGGGGTATTACAGAGTCTATATCATAGCTTTGTTTCCCAAACCCCATAACCCATGACCCGTCCCGATCTCTAACCACACCACCCATGCCAGTGGGTTCGATCTTATGCAAAAAGGATGCATCAACATGGATGATTATACCGCGGGCTTTGAAGCGAGAATTTGGGGGATAAGAGAGTTGTTAGACAAAGCGAGAATTATTAATAGACGGGATGCGATTCTAAGCAAGGGTGCCTGACCTTATAGATCAAATTAGTGGCCGGGAGGGCTTAGCGCCCCTAAGACTACATTCATTTCTATTCTTCCAAATTTCATGGCACGAGGTAGGGGGAAGAGGATTCTCCACTCGATACCTTTGAATTGGAACTCTATATCCATGTTACTTTGAATTGAAGCCGATCCATCCGGGGGATTGATAACGGAGGAGGAGGGGCTATACTATCCCAAATAGCTTTGGAATGGGTGCATCCGCGAATAACATGGTCCAAATTCTCAATCCCAATGGAACATCTAGGACAAAAAGAATCGGGGAGTTATACATCTAAGGGCTAAAAGGCTTTTATGAGGGGATACGATCAAGCATAAGGAGCCAAAAGAGGATTTTTAATTTAGGTTCCATCGGGCTTTTCCATATCCAATCAAGATTGATTTGAGGCGAGATCTAAGAGAGACTCATAAGCCATGGAGAGTGAGAATCCTTTCACATTAACACAATGAGGAAATCGCATGTCTTCTAGGTCGTCTAGGAGCGGAAGGGGAATGCTTTGTATATGGTCCTTACACTTTGATGGTAATTCTATAGATAAACTAGTAAAGTCCCATTGGTCCCCCCTAATGAGATCTCTCACCTTCATGTTTTCCTCCTCTTCTGGATCGGGCCATAAACCAACTTTCGAAGAGGTCCACAACCCACCCAATCATCATCCCAAACATTGATACTTCTTCCATTACCAATGCTCCAAGTATTATGGCTTCCTAGCACATCCCACCCACGACCTATATTTTTCCGAGAGATTTGAGCCATTACTAAACTTTGTTATGTACTCTTTATGGACATATTTTGATCTTATGCATTCTGCGCAAGGTTCGAGGGGCCACGAGAGAGTTTCCATCCAAGTTTTGCCATATAAGCCTTATTCATAAGTGGTGGGCTCTTATCCCCAAACCCCCCACGGGAAGTAGGGGTAATTTTTTTTCTTTACTCACGAAGATGGAGCTTCTTGCTTTTCTCAGTATCCCCCCATAGGAAGTTATTGCTAATTTGGTCAAGATCTTTAAGAGTGGCAGCAGGGAGATATGTTGCTTGCATATAGTAGGCAGGAATTGTGGATAGAGTGGACTTGATGAGACATAGTCGGCCAGCCTTAGAGAGAAAATGAGTTTTCCACATAGCCAGCTTAGCTCTAACCTTATCAACAACGAACTGGACCTGGGATCGACTTGGACGTTTATGAGATATTGGTAAGCCCGGGTATGAGCCGAGGTTATCGTTTTCCAACACCCTAATTGTCTCTGGAACGGATGCTTGTGGTGCGGGGAAGTATTAGGGGAGAAAATGAGTTTGCTTTTCAACTCATTTATCTTTTGACCCGAATTCTTGCAAAAGGTTTCTAGTGTATCCCGGACCGCGAAGGCTGTACTTTCATCGACACGCCCAAACAGTAACAGGTCATCAGCAAAGAGCAGGTGAGAAATGGGAACTTTCCTTTTTCCCACCCAAAAAGGGGTCTAAGTTTTCTCATCACATATTGCCTGGATGGATCTAGTAAGAGCTTCGAGGCAGATATTGAAAAGGTAAGGCGACATGGGGTCCCCCTGACGTAGTCCTCTCGAATGAAGAAAGGAGTCAGTTTTCCTCCCATTGACCGGGAATAGCGGAAGAGGCGGAAGAGACCACGAGTTCATAATGAAATTGACCGACGACTGGTTTAGGTTACACAGAGTAAGGCATTCCCTAACAAAACTCCATTCTACCCTATCATAAAGCTTTCTCCAAGTCTATTTTTAACGCAAACCATCCCCATTTCCCTTTCTTCTTATTCATAGAGTGAAGGACTTCTGAGGCTACTACAAGGTTGACATCGGCCCCACGACCTTTAATAAAGCTATTTTGATTTTGGGAAATCCATCGAGGGATGAGGCCTTTCAATCTGTTTTACCACAATTTTTGTGACTAGTCTAATAGGTTTATCTTGTTTAATAATCTCGGGGAAGGTTGTTTAGGGATGAGGGCGGATCGGGGCACGACTTAGGTCGTCGGGATCCGTCCCCTGGCGGAACCACATTTGGATGGTTTTCACAAGTGGTGCGGCCTAAGGTACTCCGGGCATGTTGGAAGAAGATTGGGTGAAAACCATCCGGACCCGGGGATTTCAAGGGTTTCATACCGAACAGCGCAAACCGAACTTCCTCAGAAGATGGGATATGTCTAATGTCATGATTCATGGGGTCCCGGGGATGATCGGGTAAGGACCTCTTTGCGGTTTTCTTGCTCGGAGGTGTAAAGGTTACTATAGAAAGTCAAGATATGATCTCTAATAGCGGGTTGGTCAACTATCTCATTCCCTACCTCATCTCTAAGACAATGAATGCGGTCCCTACTTCTTTTTATTAGGACACTCCTATGAAAGAATCTAGTGTTTCTCTCCCCTTCCCCCATTCTATCCAGTCTGCTCTTAGTCCTCCAAAGTAATTCTTCTTGGTCAAGGAGCTCCATCAGCTCAGATTGAAGGTCGAATTTAAGTTGTTGATGGAACCTAGAGAGAGGATTATATTGGAGATAAGCCTGCGTGCCTTTAAGTCTTGCAACAATTTTCCTTTTCCTAGCGTAAACGTTGCCAAAAGTTACCAGGTTCCATTCAGATAAAGCTAACCTAGTATTGTCCAGTCTACCGCTTAACTCCATACTTCTATTCCAAGCACAATTCACCACCTCCAGGTAGCTTCTATCCAAGGTCCACATAGGCTCGAACCTAAACGGTTTAGGGCCCGCTAGGGGGATGATTGTTAAACAGCTTCAAAAGGAGTGGGCAGTGGTCAGAGGTGACTCTAGGAAGGTGCCAAAGGTTATAATCCGGGAACGATTGAAGCCATTCACAATTTGCCCAACCTCTATCTAACCTCTCATAAATAGGGTTATTTTTCCTTCTATTAGTCCAAGTGTATTTAGGTCCATTAAAACCAATATCCAACAAGTTACACGCATTCATAGTATTAGCATAAAGGGCCGCCCTAGATTGAGAGATTTTATGACCACAAAACTTTTCATTTTGCGAAATAACTTCATTAAAGTCCCCTAAGATCAACCAAGGAGTCGAAACGCTAGCAGCAAATATTTTAAGATCTTCCCATAATTTCTTTCTAACATGCAATTTAGGGCTAGCATATACTGCAGAAAAAATAAAAGAGAAGTGGAGGGAACGAACCTGAATGATGCCATGCACTCCTTGAGTACCTTCTCCAAGAGGGTGGAAATCAATGATGTGCGAGTTCCATAGGAGAAGAATACCCCCAACAAACCCAAGGGGCTCAACGAGAAACCAAGAGTCCATACCCAAACCACTCACAATACTAGTCGTCCTTTCCCGAGACACCCAAGTTTCAACGAGCACAACGAGGGAGGGGGAATCTTCTTGAATAAGCAACCTATAGTTCGAGACAAAAGATGGGCGGGCTATGCCGCGGACATTCCAAAACATAATAGTCATTCCTCTAAAGAGGTAGGGGGTGTGAAGGATTTTCTGTAGAATCTCCTCGTTTCATGTTGCCACGGATCGGCTTCTATGCCGGTTACGGGACATGTCCAAATCCTCCGATGTGGCCAAAGAGCCATCTCGGCCTCTCGTGGTTTCTTCTCCTTCTTGCCTCTTCCCAGATTCTTGTTATCCCTAGTTGTTTCATTGGGCGTTGGAGCTTGACTAGGATGGCTGCATCCGTGTTGCTCATTCTTTGTGGCTCGAAATGGCATGGTTTTCAATAGAGATGGCCAACGGTGCGGGCCAATCCGGCCCATCCGGCCAGTCCGCCTCTTGGGCCGTGTGGGTGAGCCCACGGCCCGGTCCCGGCCCAGGCTCGAGACCGTGAAATTGGTGGGTGGGCCGTGGGCCGATTTTTTTGAGCCCAACCCACGAAAGCCCGCTACTAAATTCGCCCGGCCCGGTCCACTAAATCGGTCCGGCCAGGCCCATGACCAGGACCCGACCCGGCCAAGTAATTATTCAACCAAATTGTGTATATTTTAATCAAATTGTACAAATTTTAATCAAATTTCATATATTATAATTCAATCAAATTCAAAAAATAATGAAATTATTCATTAATATTAATAATTGTATATATTTTAATTAATTTTAAAGGTTTTATGTAACAATAATAAATGATTCTAATGATTAAATAATTCTGAAAAAAAAAATTTCATGCTCGGCCCGCTAGCCCGATGAGGCCCCAAACGCCAAACCGTTGTTCGAACCGTGAAAGCCGTGTGAGGCAGGTGTGGGCCAAGATTTTTTCGCGACTGTGGACCCCGCCCAAACCAGTGAATTTCACGGTCGGGTCTGGCGCGTGAAATCTCGGCCCGGTCCACTAGGGCCCGCGGACCAGCCCACCCAGCCCGCACCAGTGGCCATCTCTAGTTTTCAATAGCACCACTGACTTGGTCAAGGGAAGGAGGAGGGCGGGTCCAACCACGACCCCGGGTTCATCGGGAGATTTTGGTCCTCGGTTTCCTCTACCACCTCCAGTTGAAGAAACCATTGAATGAATAGCTTGAACAGAGGGGGAAGGTGGGCAACAACTTGGAATTGTGGTATGTGAGGGATCATGATCTCTGAATTCGCATACATTATAAGGTTTTTGTAGACTTCGGGATTCAGTTTCGGGTTTAAAATCAGGGCCTTGACCTCCTTCAAGCTTATGTCCGAGTAAACATTCGGGTCCTCCGGGTCGGGGAGCGGGGAAATCTATGTGTCCCGGATTTAGCTTCGGCATCGATGGCCTCACCGGCACGGCAAACAGTAGGGACGGGCGGTCCCTCTCTATGTCGGTCGGGGGGTGGTGGGGATGGTGGTGGGGAGAGGGGGGTGGAGGTGAGGATGGGGACACATGAATTACAACTTGGTGATCCATGATCTTTGGGTAATTTGAGTGGGAAGAGGTTCAAGATTTTTTTTTGGGTTTTAGAGTTAGCGGGAAGTAAATATAACGGGGTTGGGGACTTGGGGTGATGTTGCGTGGGTGGAGAGTTTTGGTTAGAAAGCTTTTGCGAGAGGAACACGGAAATCCCCATTTTTGGGAGGAGGAGTAGAATCGGGTAGCCCCCTAGAGAGAAGACGTTTCATGCTGTGAGTGGGGGAGGTACGGTTTTGCGAGAGAAGAAGCTTCAGTATCCAAGGTTTCAAGATCTTGGAGAGATAAAAAGCGATTTTGGATTGTCAAAACTTGCTGGCCAAGGATTTTTCCTTCTGAGTTGTCACATCATCATTAGTACTTGTAGCCGCCTGTTCCAGTTGACTCCCCTCCTTTTTCTTAGGGGTCCATCTGACCTTCTTTGTTTCTAACGGTTTTTTAAAAGGCCCCTCATGTATTCCTTGGGCCCCACCCTTCCCTTTGGATTTGACTTTTTCCCAGCCATCATTGTTAGGCATAGTGTCGACATTTCTTTGTCATCAAGGATCGAGGTTGCGACGGGCAAGATTTGTTTGAGTGCTCTATTTTTTGACAAAAGGTGCACCACCAGGGACCCTCGACAACCACTAGGTTTTGGCTAAAACCTCCAATTCTTGCAACTTTCGGCATGGGTTTTCGGTCGTCGACCAATGTACATATTGCCGCGAATCTTCGCCTTCCACCTTCGAGGGAGTGCGAATCGATTTTAATGGTTTTCCCCACACCATTTCCTATCTTCTCCAAAACATCTCTCTTATAAAATTCCAAAGGCAGCTCCGGCAAATGGATCCATACTAGGTATTGATTAGTCGATGCGGAGGAGGGTTGAAACCCTGGTGCCCACGGTTGAACCCAAATCAAGTGGCCCAAAATGAACCACGTCCCCTCAGCCATAATCGAAGACTTCTGGGTTCCTGAGCTACACGAAACACTGTAAAAGCTTTTACCAAGGGCTACTAGTTCCATCTTCCTCGTCCATTTCCACATTTTCTCCAACTCTTGACGAAGGAAGTCATGGGAGAAGGACTTACCTAACACTTTAACTATTATCGCTGTTTCCCAAGGCTTTGAGAGTTCAGCATACTCTTCCTTAGAAATGGGGATAAATATCTCATCCTGTTTAAGAGGGTGAGACAGTTCAGTAGCAAAAGGAAGGGCAGGTTGTTGCAGGGGGATGGCATGAGGCATTAAATTCCCTGGTTGACTAGGATTTCCTTCAGCCAAAGCCTTCATAAATGACTGGGGTTTGATAGTTACATGGGAAAGCGGGGGGTTGAGCAATAAATGTTTACCTGGGTCAGGGGGTCTGGGGGTAGGCGATAGAGATGGTGCGGTTTGCGAGGTAGAACTCTCAGCTTCTTGAGCATCCTCAGAATTGCTGACGGAGTGCAGACCGGCTACGGACTCTATTGCCGTGAGGGCGGTGGAGGGGGGGATGGGGGTTTTTGTTGAGGGGTTTTTACTCTCTCTCTCTAACTAGCCATGGGGGAAAACTTACACTAAATAGAAGTGTTATTGGTCATAAGTTGGCAGCAAATTCTTCAATTCCGTACTTGAATAAATTTAGGCCATTCTACATACAAAACAAGATATATATATGTATTACAGGTTTGCAGCACTAAGCACACTAAACACAGAGTCCAAACGACATGGCTGCCATGCATGAATCCCATTCCCCGGACAATCAACTTGGAGCCTCCTCAAGTTGGAGGAAATCAGGGTAGAAAGCGTAGAGGGTAGTACCTCCAACCCGGCCTTGGGACTTGGGAGAGGTGAAGGAGAAAGCGCTTGCGGCGGGATCATAAACCTCGGGAGTATGGAGGTGAGGGAACCCGAATTCATAGACCTTTGTCGAAGAGCGAAGCACAAATAGAAATGATGCGATGAAATGTGAGACTTTAACCACCAATCCATTATAATTTTAATGTTTGTTTTTTCAAAGTAAAACATAATAAAGTCTTATAATTAAATGTAACTATAAAGTAAGACATAGATAAGCTTTTTGATCTCTAATACTTTTATTAAAGTAATAACATTCTCTTACCCCAATTCCATTGAAATTGTTACTTTTATCCCCAATTCCTTAGAAGTTTTTTGAAATCAACTTATGATGCCATAACGTTCCATTTTTCAATTTCGCGTTAGACAGAAATTTACGAATAGCTAATAAAATCAATTCTGAAATTTATGAATAATAAATTATTTGATAATTGTAACTAACTCGGGGTATCGCCTAGGGCCAAAATACTAGTTTTAGTACTAAAAAATATAAGTTGACATGTAAAAAAAATACATGCCACAAACCAATAGTTACATTTGTATGTATAAATTAGCTTACGTTGATGGCAACTCTTTAAATAAAGAGGATAAAGGGGAAAAATAAATGAAGAAGAAAACTAAGAGCCGAAGCAAATGAAACTCCCCAAAAATGATCCTCCTACTAATTAACTCTGACCCATCAAATCCCCTGAAGGTTCTAGCACTCACCTTTTAAGGCTCTAACCACCCGAGCTAATTGTATAACATGTATATTAGGCGGAGATTACTTTCTTTTATAAATATTTTCTACTTTATTTGGCTGAAAAAAAGAAATACTACTTCATATTTTTTTGAGGCCGGTGCCATCCAAGACCTTTGCATAGATCCGCTCGATTCATGTAGTAGTGGCGTCGAAAGTTAGTTAGTTTGATTGATGCATGATATATAGTATTACTTAATTAATATCAACGAACCCATAAAAATTAGAAGATCAAGTTACTATCAACAAAAGTGTGAGTGAGGCAGGGATATTTGGTTGCAATAAGTCGATTGATACATTAATAGAGCAAAGTCATTGCAATTTATATTATATAGGTAAAATGGAAACTAATAATCCCACCTTTGGCACTTCTTACGAAAACAATCCCACCTCTTCGAAATCGGAAACAATCCCACCTTATACCCCCATATTCTTAAAAGCAAGCCTTTTTCATTTAGTAACTTTGAAGAAAAGGTAAACTCCCTCTTATAACGGGTAAACCCCCCGTCCAAACAAGTAAACCCCTAATTGGTGAATTGACCGTTGAGGGAGCAATTACTCCCCATAATCTCCGTGCTCCCCTCTTTAAATTCCCAACCCCCTATTCATTTTCTTCATCTCTTTTAAAATCTTCTTCTCTCAGCTTTCAATCTCTCTCTCTTTCCCTTCTGCAATGGCGAGTCACAACTCCAGTGGGTCCACTTCATCATCAAGGTCCAGAAGGTCAAATTGCCAGTCGTTCCAAATGCTTTGCTACCACAATGAAATAGCTCCTCTGAGGATGGTGAAGTACGACGGTCCGACGAAAGGGAAGCGCTTTTGGGGGTGTTCTTGGCCCGTATGTAATTTATCATTTAAATTCAAATTTTGTTTTTTTTTGTTATTTTGGTTTTGAAGGCGATGAAATGAATTTGTAGGAGCGAGAGGACTTGCGGTTTTTCAAATGGGTGGATGAGATGGATGATGATGTTCAATTCTTTGGTCTTTGGAGAGGGATACTAGGATTTGTGAATTGGAGCATGAAAAGGTTGAAGGCAAAAAAAGAGAAATTGGAGGACGAGGTTGAAGAAATGGGGATAGCCACAATCGAAACATTGTATTCCATGAAACATAGCAACAACGACAAGAAGGCGATGCTAATTTTGGTCTTCTCTGGGCTTTTTTTTTTACTTTGGTGTTGTTATTCAAGTAGGGACTGATGTGGTGGGGAAGGTGATGTTTTTTTTGGATATGTTTAGGTTGGTGGGTTTATGTTGTGGGGTGTATCTTTTTTTGGCAAAAATCAGTGGTTTAGGTGCTTAATTAGATAATGATGTATCTATCTATCTCTGATGTAGTTAATGGTAATAGCAATATGTGTTTTTGATTAATGCAGTAGTAGAATACTTTTGTGGGGTGTTAAAATTAGATCTTGCATTTTAGCGGAAATGTATGGTTTTGCACTCTATTAATATCATGAACTATTGAAGTATTAATATGCATTTGGTGGTGTTGTATTTTCTGCTTTACAATTGCACAAACACATCAGATTGTGTTCAAGTACTTATATGCAGACATAACATTACAATGAGAACAACAACATGATATAATTGACATAGTAGATGTTGATTTTTGTCATTCATTGCAGACCTAAGTGAGTATTCAACCTTACAATAACAATAACAAAACAACACACACAAATCATTGTTCACAGCTTTGAGGCACACAAACTTAAGTTACCAACATTGTTCAATCACCTAAACTATTACTAATTACTAAGTTAAAGCACACTGTATTGACTGAAATCCCCTGCTGTCAGTTGTGACTTGTTGATCCTTGACTGAAGTTGAAAGAATAAGTGCTGGTGAAGACAGATACATTTTGAGGAGCACTTGCTTCCTGGTGCATTACACAAAAAGTCAGCTTGAGGTGGTTGAAACACTAAGTCTATCATACATAATCACAGTGTTAAAACACTTACATTAGTCATAGTAGTTCCATCATCAGTGACTAAAACACCAAATCCTTGAGGATGTTGAGCTCTGCCACCCCTAGATCCCCTTCTACCACCCCTAGATCCCCTCCCACCACCTCTTTCTCCCCTTATGCTTGCTTCCCCACCCCTGCCTCCATTTCTTCCTCCCCTTACAGCTGTACTCCCAGTCCTGCCACCTCTTCCTCCCCTTGCCCTGGTGCTGGCACCACCTCTGGTGACCACTCTTCCCCCTCTTCCTAGTCTAGAGGGTTCTGCAGTAGCTGTGTGATGGGCAGAGGTCTGTGGCATTGGTTGCTGTTCTTGCAACATAGGGGTGAGGGTAGCTCTAGGCCTGCCTCTTGGTTTCTTGGCAGGAGGTTCCTGTGATGTGATTGCAGCAGCTGCAGGGGAGGGGCAGCCTCTTTTGTTGTGGCCTTTACCCTTGCACAAACTGCAAGTCATCTCCATGCCATGCTTAGTGAGCTTGCCTGGCCTTTTGGGATCTTCAAAAGGGTCTTTTCTTCTGTTTTTCCTTGGTCTTCTTGGCCCCACTTTTATTGGTGGTGGATCAAGATCAAACTCAATTCTAGGCCAGTGCCTTTCACCCTCCATTGGTGGGATAGAGCTTGCATAAGCTTTGATGTAAGCTTCTTTGTTGTAGGATGGATCAACAAAGTCTTCAGCATTTTTGTGAATAAAGAAGATTGCAGCAATAGCATGGCAACAGGGAAGGCCAGTCATATCCTACTTTCTACATGTGCAAGTCCTCAGGTTCAAATCAACTGTCAGAGTGTCCAAGTAATAGCTAACTTGGAACAAACTCTGTGTAGATGGAATTACATCACATTTTGCAGCTTCCTCTTTCTCCTTCATCAATTTCTTTTGTATCCTAGGGCATAAGGGTGTGTTCCATTTCATCATTTCTTCCCTTTTTGTAACAAGTCTCTTCATTAGGGCTGCCCTGATATCTTCCAACATATAAATCAAGTGCTTTGCTCTTGCATTGATTATGTATCCATTGAATGTCTCCGCCATATTGCTTGTAATAACATTAGAAGGCACCTCTGTTTTCAAGAATGCTCTACAGAACACATCAGGGTTGTATGATTTGAATGCCTCAACTGCAAGTGGATCAGCTTTTGCTAACACATCTAAAGCATCATTGTAGATGCGCTTCCTTTGTATGCCTTAGCACAGTTCCAAAACATCAACTTATAGTCATCTTTTTTGTAATTCTTGTGCCAGTGTGTAAATATGTGCCTTGCACAATGCCTATGCTCAGCACTTGGAAGTACCTCTGCCACTCCCCTTAAAATGGACTGCAAAATTTACATAATTCAAGCAATAATTACCAAGTACAACACACAAAAATTATTCAAATGCAACTGATGTTTTTGTGCATACCTGATGTTCAGCTGACACAATTACATATCCAACACCATCACCAATGTTCAAGCTTTTCTTCAGGTTTAACAGAAACCACTCCCATGAGTCATTGTTTTCCCCTTCTACCATATCCCATGCAATGGGGTACATCTGATCATTGCCATCTCTACCCACAGCTGACATCAGTTGCCCCCCCAAAAAAATGTTTTAAGGAAGCAAGCATCCACACAGATTATATTCCTACAACCTTCCATCCACCCCTTTCTAACACCATCAAAGCATAGATACAATCTTTGAAAAACAAGGGGGCCTTTGTTATTTTTCATGTAAGTCACTAAATCCACATCAGTGTGTGGACAAGCCTTCTTTATTGCTTCAAGATACCTCCCAACCTTCCCATAGTGATCTCTCATAGATCCATGCAGCTTCCGGTGAGCATAATACTTGACTTTATATGCAAATCCTTCTTCACTATCACTCTATATGCTCTCCTAACAGTTTCTACTATTTTCTTAGCAGGCCAATGAGGTCTGGCCTTGAATACATCTAACAATTGATCAAGCCAACCATGTAGATTTGAGCTATTTGTTCTTCTCCATGTTCCTAATGCATGTGTGCTCATTCATCACTCTCTTGACCACAAATGATCCTCTCCTCGAATCCCAAGAAGCATACAACCAAAAAGGGCACCCCTCACTACACTTGACACCAATTCTTTCTTTGCCTTTTCAAATTTGCAGCAACAACACATAAATTTCTCCCTTGAAAAATGGCAAACTTAGCTACAACTTGCTTGAATTCTACCCTGGAAGTAAATCTCTGTCCTACTTCCCATTGGAACTTAGCAAAATCAGTTTGCCTCCCTACTAACAGCCCTCTTTTGGCTCTTCTTACTGCCAAAGTTTCATCCTCATCACTTTGTGTAGGTGTATGTATTTCTTCCTCAGACTCCTCATACTCAGAAACATTGTTTCCCTCCTGCCTAACATCTGAAGTTGACCCTTCTTCTCTCCTTTGTGCAGCAAGTTTCCCCTGAGCAGCCTCTACTTGCAGTTTATGTGCAAGTTCTATAATACTACAATTAAAACCATTAACTCTATCCCTAGCTACCCTCTGTTCATCATCACTTGTATCAAGCCCCTCTTGAACCCAATGTTATCTCAAATGCTCCAAATCTTCTTCTTCAGCAGGTTCCCCATCCTCATCTACCCAATCATCATCCTCATACTCATAATCATTTTCATTGTAGTCCCAATCATCATCAAACTCAAAATCTGGGACACTATGTTCTTCACCCCCACTTAACTCACCCTCACTGTCCTCACCCCCCCATCATCACCACTCAGGTCTGCATCATACACCAGCTTACTTAAGGGAATTGGGCTGTCAGGTCTGTTATCTTCTTAGTCATAATCCTCAGGAACCCTAGATCTCATAAATTTATCTTCAGGTCTGTTTGTGGCTTCTTTTTAGTGTTGTTTTGTTTCTGAGATAGTAGGGTTGGTTTATGAGATAATAGGGTTGGAAAGGACAGGGGTACAAGGTTATTTGCAAGATTTAGATCTTTGATTGGTTTATTTTTATTTTTTTTTGGGTGTTGGGTGGGGACCGGGCCGGGGACGGTATTTTTGTGCTTTTGGGCGGTTGAGGCATCTTGTCGA
Organism: Beta corolliflora; assembly: GCA_947648045.1. NCBI lineage: Eukaryota > Viridiplantae > Streptophyta > Magnoliopsida > Caryophyllales > Amaranthaceae > Beta > Beta corolliflora. Next base: position 42,119 of record CANSZD010002455.1, read on the forward strand.
CATCGAAACAAGATTCCTGGGTTAACCTTGCTGACCTTCTTGGAGTCAGTTTTTTGGGTCTTTTGGGCTCAGTTTTTTTTCCAACTGGACTACTCATGGGCTGGGCTGTGGATCCAGTTTGTGAGGGCTGGTTTGTGCATCCAATTTATGAGGGTTGGACTGGGGTCAAAAAGCCTAGTTCTTTCCCATCATGAACAACATACAAGTCAATGCGTCTACTTTTCAAAACAAGCTCACCCATTGTTCTCACTTCATCATCATCATACACACTCCTTAACCCAGACACAAAATCAAGACCAGGCATCAAATAATAAATCTTGTACAAATCAGCATAAGCACCACATTTAGCAACTAATTCTTTTAGATAAAACCAGCACAATTCATCTGGGTCCACTGCAAATGTCCTACACATACCTCCCATATACACCCACATATCATTTTTTCGTTTCTTAAATGAACCACCATGACAAAATTTCAGACTAACACTTTCCATAACAATCTGAAATCAAAAAGGGGATTTTACGCAAATTAGGGTTCAGGAATTTATTGGCAACATCAGCAACTAAAATTCATCAATTCAAGCACTTCAAATAATCATACATTGGAATTAAACAGCAATGTACTCAGTTTAACGAGTTCCCAAATTTAGGGTTCACGAACTTACCTCAAACACACTGAAATTAAGCAATTCCCTCTCTAAAACGCAATTCCTCTGCAAAAGCTTCCACCTTCAACGAAATTAAGTACGTAATTCAAAGTTTTGTCTCAGAAATTTTATTACGAAATTTTAAGTTTAAGGAGTAATGGCGTTAAGTCACGGAAGAAGAAAGAGTTAAGTGAGAAAAGGGAGAGAAATGAAAAGGGTTTACCTTTTCTTCAGGTTACCTGGCAAAAGGCTTGTTTTAAGAATATGGGGGTATAAGGTGGGATTGTTTCCAGATTTCGAAGAGGTGGGATTGTTTCCAGATTTCGAAGAGATGGGATTATTAGTTTCCATTTTTCCTATTATATATCCGAGTGTATTCGTATATCTAAGTTTATTTCTTTGCTCATTGCATAATTGTACAACTCCAAATGAACAAAAGATATAAGACATGGCTAAAGATATAGCCTTGGGTGTACGGTACATGCACCCGAGAGTTCTAATTTGCACAATCATCATTTTATTTATGCAGATTACACATCATATTCCGCCGGAATAATATACGAGGCTTGTGGACCTGCCATTCTACAGTGATGATAACAGGCTCCAACTTGATCTAGCTATTTGCTTAATGTGCTCTGCTCACCCAGTTCCTGAGTACTACCCTTGTGTTCAAGCATTGGGTTGTCGCTAAGCTATAATCTATATGTGTTATGCTGATGCAGTATCCTTACATATAACAGGGGCTGCAAGATTTGGGATGGAAGTGGTGAGAAGGATGGGGTATGAGGATGTTGTCTTGGAGTGTGATGCACTAAGTGTGGTTCGTGCTATTGTGGATCGAAAGAAAGGAGCTGCTCCCATTTTTCTTCTCTTTGATTATATTTCAGATATTAGCTCTTTTTTTTTCCAATTTTAGTTGTGTTCATGTTAAACGAGCAGGTAATACAGTAGCTCACTCTGTTGCTAGGTGGGAAGCTGTAATTGGTTCGACATATGTTCGTACAAACTTGTTTCCCCAAAGTCTTCAAACTTTGGAGGGATTGGACTTAATTTAATCGGCCCGTTTTTCCCCTCAAAAAAAGAAAAAAAAACTTATATATAACAGGGAATTTTGTGAATAAACTTGGGGGAGTATAGGGGTAAGAGTGCTTTAGTGTGATATAAGTTACTTTGAAATTTTGAGTTTCACGTCTTGGTCAAGGTGTTCAGATGTTCTCCTCCCATAGTCCCATAGCATCCTCTTTAATATTAATATTTTTTAATTGTTTCCATGCGTTTTCGTGAAGATGATTAGATGAGCTAATCTTTAACTCGTCATTTCGTGACCGACTACTTTCTGCTCCTATTAGCTCATCTCTCGTTTCTCGTCTCTCGAAAAACTAATAGTAAACAACCTATATAGTATATCGTTGGTTGATCAGGCGGAATATTGATCCATGACTGTAAACTACATGAGAGCGAGCGAGCTTAAGTTGTTGGAATAATCATTGTTGTATTGCGGCGATTGTAGACTTGTAGTATAGGAGAATGATAGAACGAAGTTTAATTTATTTAGCAAAGTTTTTCTCTAATTTTTATTGTACAATACATATTATTAGTACTTAATTTCACGTACAATTAATTCAACGATGTAAAAAAGCGTGTGCATATGTTAAGGATTATGCAAATATAAAAAGCTTACACATTATAATTTATTTTTTGTGTCGACCTTCCAAACAAGGTTAACACTTAACCTCTACATTGGAAGAATTAACTGAAGAAGTGTAAAGAATGAGATTAGGGTAAAAAGCTTGCCTCTCTTCTATTGATTTCACAATATATATAGGTTATACAAAAGGAAACCATGCATACAAACATATGGAAACATATTATTTCCTAACACCCCCCTCAAGTTGGGCATGGGATGGATCATGAATGCCTAACTTGGACACTAATAAATCAAATTGAGTTTTTCCAAGAGCCTTAGTGAAAATATCGGCAAGCTGAGTCTTGGTAGGAACATAAGAGGGAAGAATGAGACCATCATTAACTGCATCACGCACAAAGTGGCAATCAACTTCTATATGCTTAGTACGCTCATGAAAGACGGGATTCTTAGAGATATGAAGAGCAGACTGACCGTCGCAAAACAAAGGAATAGTCTTGGGATGATTGACACCCAAGCTCAACAACAACGCCTTCAACCACTTCAACTCACAAGTGATAGAGGCCATAGAACGATATTCGGCCTCGGCGAAGAGCGTGAGACGAAGAGGTTGTTTCTTGGTATTCCAAGAAATAGGAGAATGACTCAAGAAAACAAGCCAACCTGATAATGAACGACGAGTGATGGGACAAGCAGCCCAATCAGAATGACACCAGCCCTGTAGAGAGAGATCACTGTCAGCACGCAACAGAATACCTTGACCAGGAGTACCCTTTAAATATCGAACCACACGCAAAGCAGCATCCCAATGCTCAGTGCGGGGCTCCTGCATAAACTGAGAAAGAACATGCACCGAATAGGCCAAGTCGGGCCGAGTGACAGATAAATAGATCAAGCGCCCCACAAGGCGACGGTATCTTTGCGGGGATCGAGAGAACAAAGGACCGGGAAGCATGTGCAAGACGATGATTTTGTTCAATAGGAAAACCACAGGGCTTAGAACCCAACAGACCAGCCTCAGAAATGATATCAAGAGTATATTTCCTTTGACAAAGAAAAATGCCAGAAGCACTCCGAGCAACCTCAATGCCTAGAAAGTACTTCAGAGAACCCAAATCTTTCATCTTAAAACAATCACTCAAATAAGCCTTGAAAGAAGCAAGAGCAACGGAATCGTTACCAGAAATAATAATGTCATCAACATACACCAAGACATTAATGCGAGCAGTTTGCGAGTGAAAGTGAACGAGAGAATAATCGGAGAAAGATTGAAGAAAACCATACTCTTTCAAGGCAGTAACCAACTTGGCAAACCAACAACGGGGAGCTTGTTTCAAGCCATATAAAGATTTGCGCAGACGACAAACCAAATTAGGATTCGAACACTCAAACCCAGGAGGAAGTTTCATATAAACCTCTTCTTCTAAATCACCATGAAGAAAGGCATTGTGCACATCCATCTGATGAAGCTCCGAATTCTTGGAAGCGGCAATAGCAAGAAAAGTACGCACAATGGTCATCTTAGCAACATGAGCAAATGTATCTGTGTAATCAATACCGGCCTCCTGATGATTGCCTAAAACCACCAAGCGAGACTTGAGACGCTCAACGGCACCATTAGACATATACTTGGTGCGATACACCCACTGACTACCCAAAGCACGTTTCCCAGGAGGCAACTCCTCCAAGGTCCATGTGCCATTATCCTCCAAAGCCTGAATCTCAGCCAGCATAGCCTCCTTCCACCCATCACATCTCATAGCCTCCTTAAATGATTTTGGTTCAGTTGTAGAAACAACAGCTGCAACGAACTTCAAATAATTTGCAGAAAAATTTACACAATTTATATAGTGAGCTATAGGATAAGGAGTACCTGAGGAAGCAGATAGAGAGGAAGTAGAAGAAGATGGACTTGTGGAGACAACAGTGTTGGTAACAAAATCCTTCAATAAAACGGAGGGAAATTTGTCCTTCATGCCACGACCCAAGACAGCAGGCGGGGTTGTGGTATCAACTGGGTCAACAAGCGGCCCAGACGCTAACGGGCCCAAAGATAAATCAGCAGGCGCTGGAGAAAGAGCGCGGGATGAGGGGTGGGCACGGGAGTAGTGGGGCTGGGTAAATCAGGCGGAGAGGAGCTGGTTGGAGCTGGGCTTGGAAAAGCAGGCGGAGAGAAGGAGATTGAAGAAGTTGGGCTTGGCTCTTTTGGGCTGGGAGATTGAGGCGCGGAGTTAGGAGGGCCTGGGGGGTTTCGATTTGTGGACGAAGAGGAAGAAATATTGGTGGGTTGATTTGTGGTGGAAATAGGAGAAGAAGGTTGGATAATGTGAGGAGGATCAATCACAAAGTCATCAGCAAAATCATGATGAACGGATTCATCACAGGGCACTAAATTAGTGGCATCAATATTAACATCTTTCGGAGACAAGAAAGGGTACACATCCTCAAAAAATTTAACATCACGAGAAACGAAAAATTCCTTCGTATCTAGATCAAACAAACGCCAACCTTTCTTACCAAAAGGATAACCCGCAAACACACATTTTCGACTTCGACTAGCAAATTTATCCCCTTTAGTCTTATGATTGTGAGCAAAGCAGAGGAAACCAAAGGTGCGAATAGCGGCATAAGCCGGAGGAAAACCAAAGAGGACATCAAAAGGTGTTTGATTATTTAAGAGAGAGGATGGAGTACGATTAATCAAGTGAGCAGCAGCAAGAATGCTTTCACCGCAAAAATAAATAGGAAGGTTAGCTTGAAACCTCAAAGCACGCCCAACATTCAAAATATGTTTATGTTTTCTCTCTACCCTGCCATTTTGTTGAGGAGTAGCCACACAAGAGGTTTGAAAAATTATCCCAGTAGCAGAAAAATAATCAAGCAAACAATTAAATTCAGTGCCATTGTTTTTTTGAACGATTTTAATTGTTAGAGAAAATTGTCTATCAACCATGGCTACAAAATTCATAAACATTTGAAAGACCTCAGTTTTGTCTTCCATCAAATAAACCCAAACTGCTCTAGAGAAATCAACTAGAGTTAAAAAATAACGAGCCCCACAAGAAGAAACATGCATGTAGGGACCCCACAAATCACAATGAATTTTCTCAAAGATCCTACTAGCCTTATGATCACTTAAAGGAAACGAGTCTCTAGAATGTTTAGCACGAAAACATCTTTCACATGCTTTATTCAAACTACCCTTATGACCACAAAGAGGGAGAAGTAACTTCACCACTTTCTCCGAAGGATGACCCATCCGACGATGCCATAGATCAAAATCCGCAGAAACACCGTTCACAGAAACCAACTGCACATTGTCACCTCCGTTGAAGTAGTAAAGTCCATCCTCTCTACGACCCGTTCCAATCAGCTCCCTCATATGGTCCTGTATAGCACACATGGAAGAGTTAAATTGTACAATGCAATGCAAATCATTAGTCAGTTGAGCAACAGAGAGTAAACTACAACTAAACTGAGGAACCAAAAGAACATTAATGAGAGTAATAGTGTCAGACAAACGTACATAACCTTTTTGAGTAGCAACAACAGTGTTCCCGTTAGGAAGACCAACGGGACACGGAGGAATATGAACCAAATCAAACATCAAAGAAATATCACCAGTTACATGGTGGGTAGCACCACTATCAATAATCCAGGAAGTGGAAGGAAACTTACCAATCAACCTGTCATCTGAAAGCTTAGTAGAACCAAAAAGGCCAGTAAGAGCCTTCCACTGTTCAGGAGTAAATAAGGTGGAAGAATCATTAGTAGAAGACGATGAAGACACGAAAGTGGCAGCAGCACCCACCACGGCAGTGGCGTGGGCTTTGGCTGAGCCACGTCCACTGGCAGCAATTGTGGGCCGAGAGTTACGAGCCTTGGAATCAGACCCATCAGGATAGCCCACTAATTCAAAACACTTACTCACCTCATGCCCATATTTTTTACAGTGGGAGCAAACCAACAAAGACCAACATCTAGAGGCCTCATGACCAATTTTATTGCAATGACTACAAGTGGGTCGATCAGTAGAGTTACGGCTACGACCCAGCGGGGCACGAACCGCAAACCCAAGCACATCCACGGGCTTGTCATCGGGGTTTGATTTTACAGAACGTACACGTTCTTCTTGTATCACAAGCTGATACGCACGGTCGAGGGACGGTAATGGATCACTAGACAATATTTGTGTACGTAAACGACCATAATAATCCGAGTATAGGCCCATCAAAAAATCATGGAGCTTTTGCGTTTCGCGACGAGTTTCATGTAATAAACCCGCAGTACACTTAGCACAACAAGAACAGGAAATCAATGGTTCATGTTTTTACAATTCCTCCCACAAAACATTTAACTTGCCATAATATGTGGAAGCACTCTTAGTTTTAGGTTGATCACATCTAGCAATGGCTGATTTTATTTGATGGATACGGGGACCATTAACGGTGGCGAATCGAGTTTTTAAATGGTCCCATAATTTACGAGCCTCACGAAACTTAGTGAGCGTACCTTTTACTTCGGGGTCGATCGTATTCATCAGCCAAGACACGATCATGGCATTGACGGTGAGCCAGTCAGCCTCGGTGTAGGGAGATACGGGTGCAGTGATTGAGCCATCGATAAAGTCAACCTTGCGTCAAGCTTGAAGTGCAAGCAGCAAGTCTCTTGCCCAGTCGTCGTAATTATCAGCGCGAAGTCTAGAAGGGGTGAGGTAATCTCCAGGGCGGTCGCCGGTGCCGAGGAAGAAGGGATGTGTAATATCATGTTTGAGATGTTGAATATTTTGGTCCGGTGGTGACGAGTCATCGCCAGCCATGGGATCCGGTTGAGAGAAAAAAAAATGAGGATTACGGCTCCGATACCATGTAAAGAATGAGATTAGGGTAAAAAGCTTGCCTCTCTTCTATTGATTTCATAATATATATAGGTTATACAAAAGGAAACCATGCATACAAACATATGGAAACATATTATTTCCTAACAAGAAGTAAGAAAACCATTACAACATTAAAAAAAAAAAGGAAAGAACGGTACAACGCTGCTCGAATATTCAAATGGAGGTTTTTGATACAGGAACTTATAATTTAAAGTTCTTCATTTTTTCATGCAAGTTTATCCAGCCTATCTGGTCATGCCACCTGGCATCGATGGAGCCACCAGTCCTTGGTTTTGCTTCTGACCTTCCCATCCTATAAACACAACAGAAGCAACATTAACCCAAATTTTAGTGAATAAAGACTAGGGTTTTTGTCGAAATTACCAATAAAATACAAGTTTTGTAGGAAGGGCCTAATAAATTTTTTTGTCTAAAAAGACCTATTAAAATACTTCCAATTGTTAATAGGAGCAGGTTTATGAATTTCGGGCCAAAAATTACCATATTGGCGTTGACTTTTTTGCAGTGGGACACCACAACTAACATTTTGACGGGAATTTTATTCTTGAAGATGATTTCGCATACATTTTTCTTCAATTTATGGAAAAAAAAAATTAGGGTTTTTGGCCGAAATTCATGTTGTAGTTCTTATTAACAATCGAAAGTATTTAATAGGTCTTTTCTAGACAAATTTTTTTGTATTAGGTCATCCCTTATAAAGCTTGTATTTTATTAGGTCTTTTCGACAAAAAATCAGTAAAGACTATAATTACTCCTATTAATGGGAATAATTATAAAATCAAGATAAATTAGAGTAACAAGCACAATAATTTTAAAGAATAATCAAAGAGCGTATAAATTATTACCAAGGGCAGGATCGTAACCATGATGTTGTAGTTCACGGTATTCTTGGGATAATGCACAAGTTGCGCACCAACAATGGATACAACCATCTCCACAACAGTCCTCTGGCATTCCAAATTGGGACCTTATCTTTGAACGATATGTGCATGAATATATCCAGTGACACCCAGTTACGCACATGATTTATAGTGCCCCGCTTGCTGCACAAGCTGCAATTCCCACAATCTAAACAAATTCAATTACTTCTTCATAATGATTGATATATTCCCCACAAAAAATAAAATAGAATTTAGAACTTTTTGTTGGGAAAGGCACTATTAAAATAGTCGTTTTGTTTGAAAAGGCACAATAAAAACTTTTTTGTTCAAAACATTATTATCTTGCTGTTACGTAAGGCACAACTGATATTTTCGGGCCAAAAAGTTAATTTTATGGCATTGACTTTTCCCCCTCCTTTTCTCATTAAATGAGACGAGTCTATTTTTTTTATATCCTAATCCCTCAACCCTACGAAACCATTTCCTCATGCTTCTCATTTTAAGGGATTATGGTAGGAAAAAAATAGGTTGGTCCCATTTATTGAGAAAGGGAGGGGAAGCAAGTTAATGTCGGAAAAATTGACTTTTTGGTCGAAAGCATTGAGGTGGTGCTTAAGAATGTTAGAAGTATTATAATAGGTCTTTTTCAACAAAAAAGTTTTTATTAGGTCTTTCCTAACAAAATACCTATTTTAATAGGTCTTTCCAAATAAAAAGTTCTAGAATTTAGTAATCAATACACCCAAAATTTTAAGTAGCTATCAATGATTTTCTTAATTAATATGGTATGTTTTGTGGGTTAATATGACAAATCACAACAGTGGTGATACAAATAGACTGGACCAATATCATAAATTTAGTTAATTCTCTATAAATTCTTTTTTTTAATTATAACTCGTTAGACTAATTGAACCTGATTTTATTAAGATAATGATTATTGATAAAAAAAAATGTTTCAATATTCACTGGTACATCACTATATCTGTTATTATGTTATGTGTTCACAACTGATTTTTATCAATCAAAACTAACAAAGTCTAAAAGTTATATAGAGCATGGCGTACGTAAATGCGTAATAAGACAACATCCATAAATCATTACTCGCAGTCACAGAAATATCAAAGCAGACTTTTATGCAACATCAATATAGTACATCATTAGGCACAGCTAACTACTTAATTAGTGTCACTTTAAAAAAACTTACTAATTAGTATTAGTACTTACATGTCGAGCCTTTGTCAACAATCTCTGCGATACGTCCAAAGGTAATGCATGGACACCAACATGTCAAACAACCTGCATAATTTTGAATTTAACCAAATATTATTAGGATTATGCATTTTAGAATTACTAGTATTTCTAATTTTTGAAGATAAAACGCCAAAATACCCAAAAAAAAATCAAAAAGAGAAAGAGACTTACATAGAGGAATATCAGAGAAACAATCACAAAGACCAGTTATTGAAAATAGAGCAAGCATACAACGTAGTGGCTGCTGTTTTTCTGTTCCTTTCTAATTATTCCTTTTTGCTGTATGTCATAGGTTGGTAGTGGTTTGTTGTCCTTTTGTCCAGCTATGATCTTGTCTGTTTATGAGGTCACTACTACTAGCTGTTTTCTCTGATTTCTAGGAAGATTCTAGGAAATAGTGAGTGCTCTCTCCTATATATAGGGAGTCACTGTTGTGATGTAAGACAGAGAAAAAAATGAAATGAAAACTCTACTTGAGCTGAAAACTCAACATAGTATCTTCTGCATTTTAGCAAGCAAGGTTTATGCTTGTTTTCATGGTATCAGAGCCTTAGGCTCATAAAACCACCCAAAAATCCAATCTTTATTCTTTTTCTTCTAAACACAATCTGTTCTCAGAAAGTTTTCATTTTTTAATACAACCACTAACTATGAGTGGCACTATAGAAACAACTAACCCTCTCTACCTGCACCCATCAGATGGACAGAACTTTCAAGCAATAGAGAAACTTCAGGGTTCTTCCAACTTCAGGTCATGGAAGAGATCTATGGAGATTGCTCTAGGAGCAAAAAGAAAGTTAGGATTTGTAACTGGGAGCTTAAAGAGAGATAGTACAAATGCTGTGATGGGTGAAGCGTGGGATACTTGCAATAGCATGATAATTTCATGGATTTTGGGGTCAGTCTCAGATTCAATCAGGAAATCAATCCTATATGTTAATAGTGCTCATCAAATCTGGATACAACTTGATAAGAGATTTTCTCTTATAAGTGGGTCTAGGAAATACAAACTCAATAAAGAGTTGTATGAGACTAAACAAGGAAGTAAGGCTGTTAGTGAGTATTACACTCACATGAAATCCATATGGGAAGAAATTGGAGTCTCTCAACACTCTTCCTACTATCTCCAAGTTACCACGAAGTATCAGGCTCTTCTCAATGCTCTTGAGAAGCACAAGGAAGAAGCGAAGCTCTTCCAGGTTCCTAAATGGGCTTGATGAAGGTTATAATGCCCAAAGAAGCCAGATCCTGATGATGAAAAACCTTCCAACTGTTGAGACTGCATGTAGCTTCTTGGAACAAGAAGAATCACAGAGAGTAGTTCTTGGTCAAGTTAAAGAAGAACCAGAAACTCTTGTTATGTACAGCAAGGGGACAGGGGGAGGTTGTAGAGCTTGTGGAAAGGTTGGTCACACAAGTGAGAAGTGCTGGACAGTGATTGGATATCCAAGTGGGCATCCAAGGGCTAATCAACAGCCTCAGAAAGGGAAGACTAGAACATTCACAGGACAGCCAAAATGGAACAAGAACAAGGGTGGTGGAGTGAAGACTGCAGCAAATGTTCAAAGCAGTGCTAGGAGTGAATCAGGAACGTCCAGTGGAGGGACTGTAAACAAGTTCACAATGCAGCAAATAGAAGCTCTCCTGAAAATGCTTCCAACATCATCCAAGCAATCTGGGCCAGACACAGATGATGAATTTGATGATAACTATGCAGGTATGGTGTCTTGTTTTCTTGCTGACTCTGTAGCACATGAATGGGTTGTGGATTCAGGTGCATCTGACCACATGACAGGTTGCTATGATAACTTAATCAGTGCTGTTATCAGTAAGAATGAACCAAAAATTAATTTGCCAACAGGACACACCGCCAAAGTTACTCATGTTGGAAATGTGAAGCTTAAAAATGATTTGATGTTGAAAGATGTCTTATATGTCCCTGCATTTAAACACAATTTAATTTCTGTAAACAAGTTGCTGCAAGACTCTAGATGCAAAGTGATGTTCTATTCTACTTATTGTGTCATAGAAGATACAGAGACACAATGTGTGAAAGGAGTAGGTAAGATGAAAAATGGTTTGTACTATCTCCTGAATGAATCTCTGAATGAGGTGATGAATCACCTAAAAGAGGAAGTAAAGAATTCTGTGAACTCAAGGAAGCATACCCAAAGTGCAATGAATGCAGGCACTTACAGGGAAGTTCCAACTGTAATCAAGGGTGTACCAAAACCGAGTCAAGACTCTATGGCATCATAGGCTTGGGCACGCCCCTATAGACAGAATTGAGAAGATAGGAGGTCTGAAGGGAATTAAAGCAAGTTGTGGAGATGTGTGTTTGACATGCCCTTTAGCCAAATTTACAAAACTTCCTTACAATGTGAGCAAGTCAAAAGCCAAAGAACCATTTGAAATGATCCACATTGACACATGGGGACCATATAGGGTGCGTACAAAAGGAAGATACTGAGATATTTTCTTACTCTTGTAGATGATTGCACAAGAGTAACTTGGGTGAATCCGATGGAACATAAGTCGGATGCATTTAAAGTCATTGAAACATTTGTAAAAATGGTAAAAACGCAATTCAACAGAGTTGTGAAAGTTTGAGGTCGGATAATGCACCCGAGTTTGAAGATAAAAAGTGCGAGACCTTTCTTTGAGGATCTTGGGATTATTCACCGGACCTCATGTGTAGACACTCCCCAACAGAATGGGAGAGTGGAGAGGAGACACAGGAACATTCTTGAAATGACTAGGGCATTAAGGTTTCAAGCTGGATTGCCTTTGAAGTATTGGGGTGATTGTGCTCATGCTGCAGTTCACATCACTAACAGATTACCAAGTGTAGTCTTTGGGTGATAAATCCCCTATGAAGCTCTATATGAGACAGTGCCTAGATATGAACACTGAGATCATTTGGGTGTCTTGCTATGGCAGCAAACCCAAATAATAAGGGAGATAAGCTTGATGCAAGGGGAGTACCTTGTTTATTTTTGGGATATCCACAGCACACGAAGGGATATAAGCTTATGAATTTATCGAGTGGACAAATGTTTGTGACAAGAGAAGTCAAGTTTTATGAGAACATTTATCCTTACCATATATTTCACTCATCAGATGGGAAAGACACTGAAACTCAAACACAAGAAAGCCACCCTTCTCAACCTTGGGTAGATGATGATTTCACTTCTACTCCTACTGCAAACCTTGATCACAACACTGAGCCTAACCTTGATGTTGCTCCTCCCTAACCCGGAAACGGGAACCAAATGAAACTCATGAAGCTCAAGATGAAAACCCAATCACCTGTGAGGAGATCTAGGAGAAACCACAATCCACCAATATGGCACAGAGACTATAAAGTGAATCTTTGCAGTATGTACTTATCTTGAGATTGTGAAAGGTGTTACCAATACACTGTTTCTCGAGTACTTCGTATGATGAGTTCTATGAGCGAGAGAATCGATCCAGGTTCACTTCAAGGAGGCTGTAAGATACAATCACTGGCGTGAAGCCATGAATGAAGAACTAGATGCACTTGAGGGCAGTAACACCTGGGAAATTACTGATCTCCCTAAAGGAAAACAAGCTATTGGATGTAAATGGCTCTACACTACTAAATACAATCCCAAAACTGAAAAAATTGAGAGACACAAGTCTAGACTTGTGATATTGGGGAATAGACAGAAGTATGGGATTGATTATAAGGAGACATTTGCTCCAGTGGCAAAAATGACCACTGTAAGGTCTATTCTTGCTGTTGCTGCTATCAAAGGTTGGCATGTGCATCAAATGGATGTCAAAAATGCCTTCCTTCATGGTGAATTACATGAAACTGTGTATATGAAGTTGCCACCAGGATATCTAGGCCAAGGGTTCAGATTTGGGAAGCAATTTGTTGGAGAAAATGTTGCTGATTCCTCCTCAAAGGCCTGCAAACTGATTAAGTCTTTATATGGACTTAAGCAGGCCCCTAGGCAGTGGTATGCCAAGCTAAGTGCTGCTCTGATATCCCATGGCTACAAACAGTCCAGGGCAGATTACTCCTTGTTTACTCAGTCTAGAGAGCAAGGATTTATAGCCATCTTAGTGTACGTGGATGATCTCATCCTAACTGGGAGTAATCTTGAAGTTATCTTGGAAGCTAAAGCTTACTTGAAGACACAATTTCACATGAAAGATATGGGGGAGCTCAAATACTTTCTTGGGATAGAGGTAGATAGGGGGAGCAATGGTATTTTTCTGTCTCAAACAAAATACATAAGAGATATTTTGAGTGAATATGGCCTCACTGGATGCAAACCTCTCAAATTGCCAATGGATACCCATGTCAAGCTCACTCACAGTCATGGTGTCCCTATGAACAATCCAGAACAATATCAAAGGTTGATTGGGAAACTAATATACTTGACAATTACAAGACCAGACATCTCATTCACTGTCCACACTTTGAGCCAGTTCATGAATGCTCCCACTTCTGTTCACTTTCAAGCTGCCAAGAGAGTGATCAGATATCTCTCAGGATCCATTTCACAAGGAATTTTACTTGCTTCTCACTCAGCAGCAAGGCTAATAGCCTATTGTGATAGTGATTGGGCTGGATGCCCTATCACAAGAAAATCTACAACAGGTTTCTGCGTTCTTCTTGGTGACTCTCCAATCTCATGGAAGGCAAAGAAGCATTTGTTGTTGCACGTTCTCTGCGAGGCGGGAATACGAGTCCATGGGAATGACTATACGCGAAGTCATGTGGCTACAACAACTCCTTAAAGATCTTGGCTTACACTCACTTGGAAGCACTTCTCTCCTATGTGATAATCAGGCTGCATTAGCTATTGCTGCAAACCCAGTCCAACATGAGAGAACTAAACATGTTGAAATAGACTGTCACTTTATAAGAGAAAAGGTGAAAGATGGTACTGTTAGTCCCAATTACATCAAGACTGCTGATCAGGTAGCAGACATATTTACCAAGATCTTGTCTGTTGAACAACAGCACAAATTATTGTCCAAGCTAGGAGTTCATCCTTCCTCCTACCTTGAGGGGGAGTATTGAAAATAGAGCAAGCATACAACGTAGTGGCTGCTGTTTTTCTGTTCCTTTCTAATTATTCCTTTTTGCTGTATGTCATAGGTTGGTAGTGGTTTGTTGTCCTTTTGTCCAGCTATGATCTTGTCTGTTTATGAGGTCACTACTACTAGCTGTTTTCTCTGATTTCTAGGAAGATTCTAGGAAATAGTGAGTGCTCTCTCCTATATATAGGGAGTCACTGTTGTGATGTAAGACAGAGAAAAAAATGAAATGAAAACTCTACTTGAGCTGAAAACTCAACATAGTATCTTCTGCATTTTAGCAAGCAAGGTTTATGCTTGTTTTCACCAGTAGAGAACTCTCCAGCACTAACAACAGTTGGTGCAGATTGTTGCTTCATGTTTTAATTTAATCACAAAAAAGAAAGAACTAATATCTATATATATATATATATATATCTCATGCAAGAAACAAAATTGAAACACTGTTTTTTTAGGGATGTATTATGTATGGAACTTTAGATGACAAAATGAAATAAGTTGCTATATGTATAGCTTAATGAACAAAAAGATTGGGATTCGAGTATTATATAGACACTGAGTAGGGTTGCTGTAAGATGACTGATCCTTAATAACATCAAAGTGAGTGGTGCCTGCTTAACATAGAAAATTCAAGGAAGGTTTTGCAAGTGTAAAAAGGTCCCCAACTTCCTATTGGATTCATTTGTTATCAACTTCAAGGACACGTTAGAAAAGTCTCACCAAAAATAAGATAACGAACGCTTTTCGTTTTTTCGTCGAGATTGGGTTGATATTAACACTGTACTTTCCTACAAAATCGATAGGTTTCGTTTCTAGCTTTTAGGTCATATTATATGAATTTTTATTCATTGTTAGTAGTTGACAGATGAGTATTTAATTGTATTTAGTGGATTGTGGGGCTTAAATTTATTAAAGAATGAGTGTCAGACCTTGTCATCTTTGAATATGTATAAAAGTGGTAAGATCTTACCCTTTTTTAAGAAGCGTATCAGTTAGCGAGAGGTGTATTGATTAACATGGGACAAATGTAATACGAAACAAATTTCTATCCCGACCATCGTCTTATATTAGTTGTTGTATTTAGGGTATAAAAAAATTTTAAAAACATCATTTGGGTGGATTTACTTTACTTCACCTTATATTCTTGAACGTATGTGAGAAATGAACTTATTAAAATTTAGGTAGGAATTTCGAAACATAAGTTACTTATAGAGACTTTTGTCCAAAAGAAGTGTTGTGATCCTTGTGGATAGGTCGGATCCCAGGTCCACTAGACCGCTAAAACTAGGCGTAGTCAACACGAAGAAACATTAGTCTTGCTGAAGCCGCCAAAAGCCATTAATGGGGGCGGGCACCCAGTATTCAACTCGTTCTAGTATACAAGCACCTCAGTTAGTATTTGCTCAAAACTCTCATGTTACAATTTATATTAGTTAGAAAAAGGAAAGAGTCCCTAACCCCTTTTATGTAGTAGTGGCGTCAGAAAATTAATTAGTTTTTTTAAGTGAAAATTCATTCATTAATATAAAGTCATACGACATCTACTGATAGAAATCGAAAACCGAAAAATACACATCAAATTGAAAGAAACTTAATTCTAATATGCAAGAAACCACGTAGTTGAGCGAAATAACCCTTCTAAATACCCTATTTCACATTCTTTGTCGATGCAGCCTTTTACGAGGGAGTCTAACGATCGATGTAGTTTTGATGTAGAACCAGAGTTGATTCAACCGATTGTACGTGAAATACTAACCGATGTTCAATCCCGCACAAAATCCTATCAACTTTCAACCTGAGCCATGGTCCAAACCCCGCTAACACACAAAGAAACCAAACTAATACACCCAAAGTGAAGGGGCGGGGTGACTTCAAAAACTATAAAAGAGACTAAACCATCACGAGATGAGACTTTTTAAAAACCGCAAAAACGAAAAAAAAAGCAAGAAAATAAACTAAAGCTCAAAAAGGAGAGAAAGAGGGCTACCATGACGAAAACATCCATGACAGCCCTTTCAGAGGGTTTTACGTGAAAAGAGGATAGAGAGAGAGGAGAGAGAGGGAATAGCGGCTAGAAAATTAATTAGTGTGATTAATGCATAATATGTATTTCAAGTGCATGCACCCGAGAGTACAGTATATGTTCTAATTTGCACCATCATCATCTTACATATATTCTTACTTATATATGCATATTACAATATCATATATATTCTGCTAGAATAATATAGGGGCTTGTGGACAGACTATTCTACGTGAATACGTGATAATCACACGCTCCAACTTGATCTATTTGGTTAATGTGCTCGCTCAATTCTTGAGTACTACCCTTGTGTTCGAGCATTGGGTTGCCGCTAAGCTATATAAGTATGTGTTATGCAGTATCTCAAAGGTAGTCTTGATTGAGGAGTAAATTAATGTATATATATATATATATATATATATATATATATATATATATATATATAACAGGAAATTTCGGAAATAAACTTGGGGTAGAACGACAGGGGTAATTTGAATAAAAAAATGAAGAGTGCCTTAGTGTAATATAAGTTACACTCTGAAAATGTGAGTTTCAAGTCTTGGTCAAGGTGTTCTCCCGTCCTCTTTAATATTAATATTTTTCGTCTCTATGCCTTTTCGTGAAGATGATTAGACGAGCTGATCCTTAACTCCTCATGTCTTGACTGGCTACTTTGTGCTCCTATTAGCTCATCTCTTGTCTCTTGGAAGACTAATAATAAACAATCTATAGTATATCGTCGATTGATCAGGCGAAATATTGATCTATAACTATAAGCTACATGCGAGCGAGCCAGCTTCATTAAGTGGTTGGAATCATTGTTGTATTGCGACTAATATATTGTAGACTTGTACTATAAAAGAATGATAGAAGTATAATTTATTTATCAAAAGTTTTTCTCTATTTTTCATCTTACAATACGTATTAAATTAGTACTTAATTTCATGTACATCTAATTCAATGATGTAAAAAACTCTGCACATGTTATGGATTATGCAAATATAAAAAACTTACACTTTATAATTTATTTTTTGTTTTTGACCTTCCAAACAAGGTTAACACACTTAACCTCTACATTGAAAGAATTAACAAGAAAAAGAAAACAATTACAACATTACATGAGATGGCTTATAAAAGCTCGATAATGACCTTAAACTCTTGCCAATAATACTTCACTCGTGACATAAGCAAAACTTAATAGAATAAATAAACAAACAAATGAACAAGAATAACACAACACAAGAATCAATTCGTATCTTACAACAAATTCTTTATTATTGAATATTGAGTCTCTCATCTACAACAAAATTTGAGTCCCATGCATGATCAACTAGCTTATCGGGTCATGCCACTTGGCATTGATGGTGGCACTGCCATCCCCTGGTTTTGCCTCTCCATGTTACCATGCCAACCTATATAACATAGAAAACAAGAAAACAAGCACACAAACAAACCAATTATATAATCTAATGATGAACAATATATGTTAATTCTAGGGATTTAAGCTAAGTAAATTAAATTCTGAATCAGATGGTTTGCCATGGTTTAATCACTACTTGTCGAAAAAAAAAAGTGACAAAAAAATGACTAAAAAGGTAAATGTATGAAATGATCGATAATAAAAATAAACCTTTTAAATTTGAAATTTGATACATAAGCACTTAATATCTACGAAAAATATGCAAAATAATAGTGACCGATCAAATTAGGTTTGATAGCTTAATTGAAAACCAATTGAATATTTATTGTCTAAACACTTAAAAGAATTGTTGTAATCATAACATAATTGGAACCAAATCATCGTAATCAAAAAATACATTTTACGTAGCAATGTAAATAAAGACATAGGTTAACATTATATATTGAGAAAGAGCTAATTAAGTAAAAGTATATCTATGCCTGATCAATAAGTTTAAAACCCTTATATTTTCTATAAATCTAAACCTTAAAAACTTAATTATTAAACAGTTTACGATTATTGTTCTATAAATTTCTATTACATCACTCGAATTTCACCATCTTTAAGCGTAGATTGAATTGACTAATAAAAGATAAAAATTGGAGGAATAATTATTGAAGAGACGTTAGAAGAATAATTACCAAGTGCAAGATCATAACCACGATGTTGAAGCTCACGGTACTCTTGGCATAAGGCACAAGCCTCACACCAAAAGTGTGTACAACAATCTCCACAACTATTCTCTGGCATTCCATATTGAGCCTTCAACTTCGAACGATATGTGCATGAATATATCCATTGACACCCAGTAAAGGCCATGATAAGTGAATATATCGCCCCGCTCGTTCCACATGCTACATTTTAATTCCAAAATTAAATAAATAAATTACAACTTCATGGTCATAAAACTACCACAAAAAGATAATTACCGTACGATATTATTTCAATAAAGTCTATTACTTTGATTGATAAAGATTTATAATATTTGATAATAATTAACTTACAAAATGTCAAAATTACTTACATGATGATCCTTTGTCAACAATCTCTGCTATACGTCCAAAGGTGATGCATGGGCACCAGCATGTCAAACAACCTATTTAAATTCGAAATAAAAAATCTCAAATTAATTAATTATGATGGTGTATGTAGCTTATTTTCAACTAAGTATTAACATTGTTTTTTTGACAAAAATTAAATATACTACATCTCATTTTGAATAATTAAAATTTACTAAATCGCCGAATTAAAAAAAATAAAAGGACTTACAAAGGGAAACATCAGAGAAACAATCACAAAGACCAGTAGAAAATTCTCCAACAGCAGCTGATTGATTTAGGGGTGCAAATTGATTAGCATGTACTGGTTCTCCTATTGGAATTCCCATAGTTGCCTGTTGCTTCATAATTTAACTGATATTTAACCAACTAATAAGGAATAAGTATGTGTTTTAATTAATGCAAATTTTCTCGATGTCGAAAAAATTATGTGTTTTTGGTTTTGTTGTAACAAAAATGGAGGTTTAATAATATCGGGTGATTTTAGTTATAGAACACAACTAACGAATACAAAAGATGATGTGCTGAATGATGAACAAGAGAATTTGGGCTAGGCCATATATATAGTACTAGTAATTATTACTGAAAGCTTAGGGTAGAAATTTCAAGGAAGGAATCAATAATGCTACTTGGTATGTGTTACATTACATGTATTAGTACTATTATTACTTGGTCAATTCAACGTTATCAACCTGATCAACGCGCTGGAAATGAGATAATAATAAATAGCGACGTATTTTAAATTTTCATTGGTCAACAATTTAGTTAAATAATACTCTACGTCGTCAAAAAAAAAAAAATACTCTATGCACATTACGCCTCATTCGTTCTTCTAATTTTTTTTGCCTTTGTGGAGACTGGAGAGAGGACTCCCACAACCCATTTATGACTAGGTTGGTTAGAGAGAAAGTGAAGTATTAAAAAAAAGGTAGTCTAATAAAAGAGGAACACAAAGTGAGAATCAAGGAAAGTTTGCAGGAATTTACACACTTTTTACCTTTGCAATTTACTTCCTCTTTCCCTCAATATACTTCCCGTCTCTAATTTTGATACTATTTATAAGTATAAAAAAATCTTTTCAATATACAAGAGAAAACATTATCGTATGCGTTCTTATTTGATTTGTCTCATTGAAGTACGTTATGAAAATCAAACTTTTATAATTTTTACTAATATGTAATTAAAAATCGATATTAATGATACTAAAACTTTGCGTTGACAAATGTGAAAAGGAGAAATGAAAAGTATATTGAAGGACTGAGGGTCAAGGAGTATATATACACTTCATTTAATTCGGACCACCGTTGATAAATTAATATGAAAGAATAGTATAATTTCATGTGATTTTATTAAAGTCATTATATGTGAGAAATAGTATAACCTGGCAATCGATCGAAGTCAAACTAAAAACATCAATATAGCTAGAAGGAAACAATATTATACTCATGATAGGTGTTCAAATTGGACCTGATCTTAAGAGATTGCTTATAGGTCTGGTCTCTAAAACAAGGGGGAGTAAGCATAAGGGAACAAATTCATGCCCCCAATTTAATTAGAGCTCCTAGACAAGGGCATACCTTGATAAACTTTTGTGTACACCTAGATTAATAGGTGTTAATCAGTACTGTAGATAAATACAATAAATTGTGAAAACAAAAATATTGTATTGGTGTTTGAAATCTATAATTACTTGTTAAGTCGATAAGAAGAAGTATCATATTGGACCAAAACCTCTCAGAGTCAATCTAATCCAATCACTTAACACGAAAGAACTCTTAGAAGTAGAGGGTAAGGGCAAAGGGAAGGGGAAGAGAAATCTCCACGCTGAAAAGTACCTCTAGTGATGTTTGGGGATTGATCTCACAAGTCAAACTAACCTCAAGATTCAGAGATGTATTCCTTTCCATTATTAGATCAAGTACGTACTACATACTATCTAATATTCATCGATTTCATACATATACAAAAGTATTAACTAATAATTTTATTTCATTTCGAAGAAAATAAATACATTTCCAAGAATTGAAAAAAAAAGATAGTATATGCATAATGGACGAATTTTCATACTCTAATCAATAAGTTGTATACTTCGTAAGACAGGAGGTAGATATCAATCAAGCTAACCGAAACTTAATTAGCCTATTGAAAAGGATATACCTTTCAATCTTAATCCAAGAGTTAGATTTCCAGTAGCATAACTTTGAGAGTGGGAATCTCATATAGGCCTTAGGGAGGCTGTCTCAGGCTGATGGGGCGGGGTGGGGTAGGGCGGTTGTTTCCCTATCCACGCCAACCTAGGCCCTGTTTGACAATTAGCGGATAGTTGTTATCTGTCAGCTAATTGTATTAGTTGATAGCTGATAGCTGATTGTGTTAGCTGATTTGACTAGCTGATTGTATTAGCTGCTTGTATAAGGTGTTTGTTAGATAGCTGATAGTTGATTGTTAATTGATTGTGTAAAATGACCAATAAATAAAGACATTGGCTTAATATCTTAGGATTATGGATACCTAGTAAGGGTAATAATTTTAGAGAACTTTATGACATAAATGTAGTTTTTCTTTCATTCTCAAACATCTAAAATCAAAAAGCTCCTCCCCCCAACTTTTTCAAAAAGAGCATTTTGATCCCAAAAAGTTATTTCAAACCTCTCTTTACCAAACACTTAAATTAGATAATTGGACTAGCCAAATCCCTCTAATATGACCTCAAACCTCTAATTTTGCCCCCAAACCTCTCTTTTACCAAACAGACCCTAATATTTTCATCACATCTCCATCCCCACCGCAGTTCGAAATCTATCTCCATCCTCGCCTCTGCGGCCTGCAGGGATTAATGTAAATCATCCCTGACCCACCATCCACCTGGGCAACCATACCCGGCCCACCTAATCTCCACCCCATCATGCACCTAAAATCCGCATTTGACCATTTCAAAAATTTAAAAATAAAAATAAAGTGGTACAAAAGTAGTATATTACACAATTTAGACAAAAACTTAAGGCAAACTTATTATAGGATTTACATTACACAACACTCAATATGTAATTATTAAGTCAAAATGACTCAAAAAGAATAATTCTTTTCCTTCAAAAAGACTACTTTTTCAACGTGGGTATGGGGTGGGGCAGGGAGCGGATGGGGTAGGTTTCCTATTTGACCCGCCCCACTGACATCTCGAGACCACACTTCCAAAATGTCTGATCCACTAATCCAAATGGTTTGCTTTGTGAGATAGTTTGGTTTAGTTAGACCCTTCAATTTAAACCAAAAAAAAAGAAATTGATATACGAGATAGATAGATCGTTTTTAAATCACTATTGATCCAAAAATTCAGGAAAGACACCAAATCCTGATAGAAACTTGTAATGAAGTTGTTGAGGTCAACTCTAATGATCCTGCTTTTTTTTTTGAAAGATAATGATCCTGATTAATGCTCATTTCGTAATTGTTTAGTTCTCCACTGATATAAATCCATATATATATTTATATATGTACCCAGGATTATAAATCAAACAACATAATATATTGCGTCTCAGTTAATTACTTGAACAGCATAATTCCAGCAAGGAGACTCTAATCATGGCAGGATGTTCTCCGCCGCTGAGAGCGGACTGCGGAGTAGTAATTAATTCCTATTTAGGGTTTGAACAAGTAATGATTTTTCTTTTATATTCTGGAAGTGAACAAATCATTTTAAGACAGCAGAAATTATTGGACCTTAAATGATATATAGTACAATATTATCTTGTTTGTCCAAAGATCATGGAGTGAGTTGGTGTGCGGAGTATTAGTTAGGGTTTAAGTAGAGTTAATTAGAATTCAATTAGAATTAATTCGGGGTGTTTTAGGTCAATTAGGATGTTTTGATCTTAATGAGTAACAGAGTTGACGACCATTAGTGATTAAGGTAATCTGATGATTTTTTCAAAACCTCAAGGACACGGTATATTTTTGAAACAGCGAGAGCACCCGATGCATTTTCGTAAAATTCAGGGGTACCTAGTGAAAATTTTGTTTTGTTAATTCTCGTGGAATTTTTCTTTCTTTTACTGCCTAGACCTAATTTGATTTTTATTGTTGAGCCAGATAAGTTAGATCAAACCCTGTTAAGATAGGTCAGTAATCAATCCATGAATTTTAAAAAAGGTACTTAGAAAATCATTTCTTTATATCAAGTAATATACTTCATCCGTTTCTAAATAAATGTTACATTCATTTTTTAACGTAACCCAATGCGTTTTTTTTATCATTAATATCTATAATTGTGCATAAGTAAGAATTATTAAAAGTTGATATTTTAAAAGTATATATTGAAACGAATCTAACAAGATCCCGCTTGACTATGTTTTTCTTTATATAATATAGATAAAATAGAGTCGTAATTGATGAATAGTAGTATCAATTTACTCAACGTAACACTTATTTAGGAACGGATGAAGTACTAATTATTGTCAATTGATACTAACAAATAAAAATGCACAAAATCTAATCAAAGCATCAATTCTCAATCGGCAAATGATTTCAATTAAAAACCATTATTATCTACAACTAACTATCAATTCTCATTTGAATTAAGAACCTTAATTATGTACAACTAATTAAGTATTAACTAGTTATTAGGCCGGGGCTACGCTCCGGGTAAGGAAAATTTTCATTTATTAATATTATACTTTAAGATGATAGCACTAAATGTTATTTGGTCTAGTGGTTCAGACTTTAGTATAGGTTCTTGAGGCCCCGGGATCAAACCCTATACTATACAATTTCTAATTTTTTTTATTGTTGTGGATTACATGGAGTAAAACCCCCTTAGGGAGAGCGCCATGTGTCACCGTTCCTTGATTAGGCACTAGGGGTGCTCAGAAAAACTCAACCCGCTACTAAAGAAACCGGGTAATTTTTTTAAAGTTTATAATTTTAGCGGGCCATGTACCCGACCCGAAAAAGTCGGGCCGGGTCACGTGCCGATTCTTTTGCCAACCGGTACCCGGATACCCGGGAAAAGACTCTTTTCTTGTACGAACTTCGATCATTTCACTCACTGAATTGTGAATATTTTGTTCACTGTTCTCAATTTTCAGTATCCAATAAATCTCCAAACTTACAGAAGAAGAAGAGATACTCACTCGGCCATTCTTGCTGCTATTTCACTTCAGTTTTTTTTTTTTTAATAATTTGAAGCTTTTAATTCATAGCTTTATGAATCAAAGGAAATTCAGAGAACATCATTAGGCATACATAGCAAACAACAACATCAGCCCCATACTTCAATCATAACAAATGAGGGAGAAGAGGAAAAGAAAGTTTGCGCGCTTCTTTTTCTTTAGGTTTTCTCTGCGTACTTTGTTCGTCGGGCGCCATGGCTAGAAAATCGAAAGCTCAGAAGAAGGCATCTCAGGCAAACTTGGACATAGCAAGGAAGAATGGACCTTCATATTCTCAGGCAAAGAATTTGAAATCGGTGGATGAGATTTTGGGAGTTACTGAACTGGTTGTTGAGGATGATTGCGATATTGAGGACGAAGCTGAAATCATTGGCCGGAGAGATTTTATCACCCCGATCCTCGCTGCGAACATTGCAACAGGACTCAATGCTGCGAGAAAATTTCTCTAACTGGCTGGAAACTATCAAGAATACCGGAGAACGATTGAATCATGACCAAGGAAAACGATTGCAAAGGGTTGAAGCTAAGATTGATCCTTTACCCATCTTATTTTCGCCTGAAAACCAAAATGAAATTGCTGCTGAGAATGTGATTAAAATTGATATTTCTGATGTTCAATCGGAAATAGATTTTTGGAATTCTGCAATTTACTGTTACATTGTTGGTGTTAATCCTCCCATACATGTAATGGAGGGTTTTATTAGACGAATATGGAGGGATCAGGGTGTAGACAAGGTTGCTATGGTTAAGAAAGGAATTTATGTGGTGAGGTTTAGGTCTATGGAGAAAAGAGACTCAATATTAGCTGGAAACACACCTTTTTTTTACAGCAAACCCATGATAATGAAACCTTGGAGTGCTGCAGTTGATATGTGTAAGGAAAATGTTAAAACTCTTCCCATATGGGTGCAATTATCCCTGGATTTTAAGTATTGGGGCATGAATTGCTTGGAGAAAATTGTGAAACCTTTGGGTAGATTGATCAAATTAGATCAAGCTACAACTAGGAGGGATCAGTTGCAATATGCTCGAGCAATGATTGAGGTTCAGATTGACCAAATATTTCCAGATGAACTGCGATTTATCAATGAAAGGGACATATTGACATCTGTAGCAGTGCACTATGAATGGAAACATGTTCAATGCAAAATTTGTAAAGGAATGGGACATGAAGAGAGACAGTGTACTAAGGAGGTTATAAGGCAGAAATGGAGACCTAAGGTTGGTACTGAGAAGGAAGATGGTAGACAGCAAGGGGTACTGCCAGGTGCTGGAGCTCAGAATAAGACTCAAGGAATCCAGCAGGTTCAATTTCAGACTGTGAGAAACCCTACTAGAAGAATCTTAGCAAGTCCTAAAGCAGCTCCAACTCAGAATAATTTTGAGATTCTGGAGGAGCAAGATGGTGATGAGGCACATGTTGTTATTGAGACTCGGACTGAGAAATTAGCTGTGGAAGAAGTTGGTGCTGCTGCTGTTATAGTGGGTTTGGTGGAATGTGGATCAATTGGAGTTCAAGGAGCAGGAGGGGGCCAACCTCCTGACATAAATGGATAGGTTGATCATCTGGAATGTGAGGGGAATTAATTGCCAACAAAAACATAAAGAAGTGAGGTCTGTTATCTCACAGAAGAATGTTGGTTTAATTAGTCTCTTGGAGACTAAGGTGAAAGCTCACAACATGGGTAAGCTCTATCTTAGTCTGTTTAAAGGTTGGTGTTTTACCTCAAACTCATCATTTCATAAAGGTGGTAGAATTGTTATTGCCTGGAATCCAAAATCTTTCCATGTCAATATCATAGCATGTTCTAGCCAGCTGAATCATTGTGAGATTCAGCCCATGAATGGTGATTCTTTTATGTGCACTATCATTTATGCATCAAATGATGCTGCTGAAAGAGAGATGGTGTGGCAAGACCTGGAAGACATGGTTATTCAAAAAACATGGCTGGTTGTTGGAGATTATAATTGTGTTTTATTTCCTGATGAAAGAATTGGGTCTAGTGTGAGAATGCAGGAGACAGCAAGATTGCAGGAGTGTATTTTTAAATGTGGTTTGCAAGATATTACTAGCACTGGTAATAGATTCACGTGGAACAATAAGCAACATGGGGAGAATAGGGTGTTTTGCAAGTTAGATAGGGCAATGGTGAATCAATTATGGTGTGATTCTTATCCTAGTGCAGCAGCTCATTTCTTACCTGAAGGAATGTTTGATCATAGCCCAGTCATAGTAGCAGTTCATCCTCAGGTTGAAATTGGTAAAAGTCCCTTCAGGTACTTCAAGATGTGGAGCAGTGCTCCCAACTTTTCTGAGCTGATTACAGGGTGTTGGCAAGAACAGATAATTGGGACCCCTATGTATAAAGTGGTCTGTAAGCTGAAGAAAGTGAAGCATGTCCTCAAAAAGCTAAACAAGGATGGATATTCTAATATTCAGTGCAGGGATGTTCAGGCGTATAAAAAGATGATCATGAGTCAAGAGCAGCTGCATGATGACCCTACAAATCTGAGTTTGAGGGAGAATGAATTAGAAGCTGTTGATGAGTATATAAGGATCACTAGGGGAAAAAAAAGGAAGGGCTGCGCAAGAAGGGCTGCGTTTTATTAAAAACGCTGACCCTTCTTATGATGAAGGGCTGCGGTTTCTTTGGAAACCGCGGCCTTTTATGAAGGGCTGCGGTTAACAAGAAATCGCAGCCCTTCATGCGTATGAAGGGCTGTGGTTTTGAGGCTAACCGCATCCCTACTAATGAAGGGCTGCGGTTAGCCTGAAAACCGCAGCCCTTCATAAACGAAGGGCTGCGTTTTCTAGACTAACCGCAGCCCTTCTGATCCCATCCCATACGCATATCTCCAGTTTTGCGCGCACACACACGTGTACAGTAGGTAGACATATTTTCTAAATTTCCCTCCCTTACACGCATTTGACGAGTGAAAAACCCCTCCCTCCCTCTCACTCACTCGCACATTAACCCTAACGCCCCATCACCGGAGCCCTGACGCCGGAGCACCCACATTGCTTCACCACCACAACCCTTCTCTTTCTTCACCTCTCTTCTCTTCTCTTAGCTTCTCTTCTCTTCTTTTCTCTTCTCTTCTCCACCATTTGAGTGGGTTTAGGGTGTGGAGCTCCTCCACCACTATGCGCCGCCACCACCCCTGGCGGCGGCAACAACTACCACCACCACTTGCCCTACTCTTTCTTCATTGCTAGCTCTTGGGTTTAGCTAATTTTTTGCTTAGTTAAGTATGAATTAATGTTTTTAAGTTAGTTTTGTTTTTCTTAATTGAATTAAATGATTAATGTGCAATGTGGGTTTTGTTAATTGTAGGAAGAAGAGGCTTAGGAAGGCAAATAAAGTTCCAACTATCTCTACTCTCTTCATTGCTTATCATTGGTGTTAAGAGGTAACTAGTTTAATTTCGTTGTCTTTTTTGTTTGATTTAATTTGTTGATGAGACAAAGTTGTCATGTGATTCAATTTGATTAAGTTATGATAATTTATTGATATATATATGTATTTCTTATAATGTATGTATATTTCTTGATATGAGATTGTATGAAAACGCAATGTAATTTAGCTATGAAATCTACAATTGTTTGAATTGTCATCATATGCCTAGATACCCGTTCAAGACTTACTCATTAGGAGTAAGTCTTGAATAGTCCCGGTTTGGGATCTGTTCTTGGGACGTTTGATCTCACTTAGGTGGTGAATGTGTGTCTTCTTTTCAATTCGAGGAAAATCTTGGCTCATCGTTTCTCTACATTGTTCTCAGGTACATATGTAGATAAGCAATTATCTACATTGTGTACTTGGAAAACTGTAGGGAAATGCTGCTGGATTTTCCTTAGAATTGAAAAGTTGGCACACATTCACTAGTGAGATTAGACGTCCAAGGATGGGTTAGGTTGGAGTGATAAGGACCTTGGTCGCATGCATACAATTGAACATGTCACTATCTTAGATTGCTCTATACGTGTGTGATATGATGATATGTGAGTGTATGTACTTAAATAATGATTGATGCATTATAATGAATGGTTGTGTTTAATTATTAGAGGTCTTCTTGAATGAGATGGATCGTACTTGGATGTATGGTAGTCGTGAATCGATTGAGTTTGTGAAAGGGGTCTCGGAATTTGCATAACCGCATTACAATATCAAGCATCCTCTGGAGCAGTCGACTTTTATTGTCCTTGTTTCGATTGTAGAAATGTGAGCAAGGTTAGTAGTATACATGTGGTTAGGGAGCATGTCTTTCGTCGTGGGTTTAGGCCTCAATACCACGTATGGGTTTGGCATGGTGAGCAGGGGAAGTATATAGGAAGCTCTAGAGTAATGAACGATGTATGTGAAGAAAAGAAGGATGATGAGTTCGGGGATGAGAATTTGGATGATGAGTTTGCAGATGATGATAGGGATCGGGTAGACGAGATGATACACGAGGTTGAAGATCAGTCGTGTAAACGACCTCGTATTTTTGAGTCTATGTCTGAGGCTGCTGAAAAGCCGTTGTATCCAGGTTGTACAAAGTACACCAAACTTTCCGCGGTGATAACACTGTTCAACATTAAGTCGAAAGCTGGTTGGACGGACTCTAGTTTCACATCGTTGTTGGAAGTTTTAGCTGATATGCTCCCTGATGGAAATGAACTGCCAAAGTCGTACTATTATGCGAAGAAACTGATGTGTCCTTTCGGTTTAGAGTACGAGCGGATACATGCTTGTCCTAACGATTGTGTGCTTTATCGTAATGAGTATGAGCATTTACATGAGTGTCCACGTTGTGGATTGTCGAGGTACAAGCGTGAAGGAGCTGGAGGTAGTGAAGGACCACCAGCTAAGGTGTTGTGGTATTTACCCATAATACCTAGATTTAAGCGCATGTTCTCAATTAAAGGAGATGCGAAGAATTTGAGGTGGCATGCAGATCGTAGGAAGAAAGACGGTCTGCTCAAGCATCCGGCTGATTCGCCTGAGTGGAAAAGTATCAACAGGGTGCATAAGGCATTTGGTAATGAGGATAGGAATCTGAGGCTTGGATTATGTATGGATGGCATGAACCCTTTTGGCAATCTCAGTTCGCAGCATAGTACATGGCCAGTGGTTTATAACTTGCCTCCTTGGTTGTGCATGAAACGCAAGTACATGATGCTGTCGCTTCTTATATCGGGGCCCAAACAACCTGGAAATGACATTGATGTATACCTCCAGCCGCTTGTTGAAGATTTACAGAAGATGTGGAACGAAGGAGTGTTAGTATTTGATGCGTATGCTAATGAGATGTTCACTCTGCGTGCCATGCTTTTTTGTACTATGAACGATTTATCCAGCTTATGGGAACTTATCCGGGTATAAGACGAGAGGAAAACAACCCGCCCCCAATTTGTGTAGATGACATGAAATCTACACACCTTAAGGGATGCAAACATGTGTATATGCGCACACGAAGGCACCTCAGACGCGACCCTCCCTATAGGTTTAAGAAGAAGGCATTCGATGAGACGGTTGAAGAAGAAGTTGCTCATAGACCATTAACTGGTACTGAAGTTTATAATCAGGTGAAGGGCATTGAAACAATCTTTGGTAAACCTGCTAGTGAGGTTGATCGACCTACGGGATTATGGAAAAAGGAGTCCATTTTTTGGAAACTCCCATATTGGAAAGATCTAAAGGTCAGACATTGTTTGGATGTCATGCACATAGAGAAGAATGTTTGTGAAGCTATTCTTGCGACACTTATGAATATTCCGGGCAAGACAAAAGATGTTAAGGCGTCACGACTTTACTTGGAAAAACAGGGGCTTCGACCAGAGTTGTGGGCTCAGAAAAGGGACGGAAGGAAGAAGAAAGTAGTGGAGGAAAGGGTTGATGATGAAACTCAGAAAAGTAAAAAGAAGGTGGAGGATTCGGAGAAGAATTATTTGCCACCAGCTTGCTACACGATGTCACGTGCAGAGAAACGGATTTTTTGCGAGTCATTGTATGGCATTAAGGTCCCAACTGGCTACTCATCGAATATGAAGCGGTTTGTTACCTTAAATGGTGAATTGAAGTTATCGAGTATGAAATCTCACGATTGTCATGTCATGATGCAAGTATTCTTACCGATTGCAATTCGTGGGATACTTCCAAAGCATGTGAGGCACACCATTACCGAACTTTGTTCATTTTTCCATACAATATGCAGCAAAGTCCTAGAACCGTCGACCCTCGATTCCTTGCAGGCCAGAGTAGTTGAAACTCTATGCAAATTTGAGATGTTTTTTCCCCCCGCATTCTTTGACATTATGGTCCATCTCATTATCCATCTAGTTCGAGAAATTAAGCTGTGTGGTCTAGTGTTTTTGAGGTGGTGCTATCCTTTTGAGAGATATATGGGCACTTTGAAGGATAAAGTTCGGAATCCTGCACAACCAGAAGGTAGTATAATTCAAGGGGTTGTGGGTGAAGAGATCAGTAATTTTGTGGCTGAGTATTTTGCTAGTGTTGATCTTGTTGGACTTCCGACATCCCGACACGAGGGCAGACTTGAGGGCAAGGGCACAATTGGTTCAAAATTGATCACACCTTCCGTAGAAAAGCGTAAACAAGCTCACTTATTTGTATTGCATCACGTAGCAGCTGTCCATCCTTATTTAAATGAACATATGGAGGAATTACGTGTTAGCAATCCTGGAAAAGGAGTTAGGGCATTGACGCAAATGCATAACAAGAATTTCATTGATTGGTTTCATAAACGAGTAGTGAATGATTTGGATGAAAGTGTTCCTGAAACAGTCAAGTGGTTAGCATTTGGTCCTCGTGAAGCTGTACGCTCTTATGAGGGTTATGATATTAATGGGTATACGTTTTGGACTGAACGTCAAGATCTGAAGTCAAAATCGCAACAAAATAGTGGTGTTTCACTTGTGGCGTCAGCTACACAATACGCAAGCTCGAAGGATAAGTCGCCTGTACATGCTGAAAGCAATTATTATGGGCGAATAGAAGAAATATATAGGAGCTGGACTACTGTACTTTTAATATTTGCCTCTTGTGTTGAAAGTGGGTTGACGATAATCGACGTTGCGTAAGAAAAGATGATCCTTGCGGATTCACTCTTGTTGACCTTAGTCGTCTACGTGAAACTGAGGAGCCATTTGTAATTGCATCACAAGTTAAGCAAGTTTTTTTTGTAACTGATCCTGCTGATAATAAGTGGTCAATTGTTATACTTGGTAAAAGGAGTATCCTCGGTATTGGTGATGTTGATAATGAGGAAGAATATGATGCATTTGAAAACCTCCCCCCTTTTACCTATCCTGAAAATAGTGTGGAAGATGATGTGAATATGTCGGAGAACTATATGCGTGTAGATCACACGGAAGGGATACATGTACTTGAGGATCCTAAGAAACGGCGGAAGGTCAATAAATCATGAGACATAAACTCAGGTCTGTGTAATTTCTCCAATTTTGCATTTTCGCTTCCAAATCGTACTTATCGAGTCATTTAACCCCAAATGCATTTTGAACATGATAATATGAGGCATAATGTAACTATTGTGTAGATTTTTAGGTTTGCAATTGTTGTAGGTTGAATTTTGGGAACGAAAAGGGCATTTTAGCCCTATTTTTGCCTTTTCGCGTCCAATTCGTATTATCGATTCATTTAACCCCAATTTCATTTTGAACATGATAATATGAGGAATAATGTAACTATTATGTAGATTCTTAGGCTTGCATTTGTTGTTGGTTGTATATCGGGAACATAAATGTGATTTTAGCCCTATTTTTGCCTTTTCGCCTCCAATTCATGTTTCTCGAGTCATTTAACTCCATGTTTGGTATCACTACTATCTTTCATTTTCTTTTTTGTTTTATAATGTAACTATGTAGATTTTTAGGCTTCAGAAACGAAAATCAAAGGTCATTTTACGCCTACATGGCAATGAGGGAGTGCAGTGGGGGGCAGTAGTGGCGGGGGTGGTGGGACTGTGTTACAAATGTGGAGAGTGAGGTCACATGGCAATGGAATGCTCTCCACATTGGTAACACTTCTCACTATCTCCGCCGCTACCACGCGGTGGGCATTCCATTGCCATGTGACCTGATTCTCGGGTCATTTTAGGCCTAATATAGCCTTTTCGCTTCCGAATCGTACTTATCGAGTCATTTAACCCCAAATTCTTTGTGAACATGATTATATGAGGTATAATGTAACTATTGTGTAGAGTTTTAGGCTTGCATTTGTTGTTGGTTGCATTTCGGGAACGAAAAGGTCATGTTAGGCCTAGTTTTGCCTTTTCGCTTCCAAATCGTACTTATCGGGGTGGGGGTGTGGCAGGGGGGATGGGGGAGGGCTTAGGTATAATGTAACTATTGAGTAGATTTTTAGGCTTCCATCTGTTCTTGGTTGAATTTCGGAAACGAAAATCAAAGGTCATTTTACGCCTACATGGCAATGAGGGAATGCAGTGGGGGCAGTAGTGGCAGGGGTGGTGGGATTGTGTTACAAATGTGGAGAGTGAGGTCACATGGCAATGGAATGCTCTCCACATTTGTAACACTTCTCACTATCTCCGCCGCTACCAGCTGATGGGCATTCCATTGCCATGTGACCTGATTCTCGGGTCATTTTAGGCCTAATTTAGCCTTTTCGCTTCCGAATCGTACTTATCGAGTCATTTAACCCCAAATTCTTTGTGAACATGATTATATGAGGTATAATGTAACTATTGTGTAGAGTTTTAGGTTTGCAATTGTTGTAGGTTAAATTTTGGGAACGAAAAGGGCATTTTAGGCCTATTTTAGCCTTTTCGCTTCCAAATCGTACTTATCGAGTCATTTAACCCCAAATTCTTTGTGAACATGATTATATGAGGTATAATGTAACTATTGTGTAGAGTTTTAGGTTTGCAATTGTTGTAGGTTAAATTTTGGGAACGAAAAGGGCATTTTAGGCCTATTTTAGCCTTTTCGCTTCCAAATCGTACTTATCGAGTCATTTAACCCCAAATTCTTTTTGAACATGATTATATGAGGTATAATGTAACTATTGTGTAGAGTTTTAGGCTTGCATTTGTTGTTGGTTGCATTTCGGGAACGAAAAGGTCATTTTAGGCCTAATTTTGCCTTTTCGCTTCCAAATCGTACTTATCGAGTCATTTAACCCCAAATTATTTTTTAACATGATTATATGAGGTATAATGTAACTATTGTGTAAATTTTTAGGTTTGCAATTGTTGTAGGTTGAATTTTGGGAACGAAAATGTCATTTTTAGGCCTATTTTTGCCTTTTACGCTTCCAAATCGTATTTATCGAACCCCAAATTCATTTTGAACATGATAATATGAGGCATAATGTAACTATTGTGTAGATTTTTAGGTTTGCAATTGTTGTAGGTTGAATTTTGGGAACGAAAAGGGCATTTTAGGCCTATTTTTGCCTTTTCGCGTCCAATTCGTACTTATCGCTTCATTTAACTCCATTTTCTTTTTCAATATGATAATATAAGGTATAATATAACTAATGTGTAGAGTTTTAGGCTTGCATTTGTTTTTGATTGAATTTCGGGAAGGTATATGTCATTTTTAGAACTACTAACTACGGTAAATGATTGAATTCTTATATTATGTGTTTATTCCTTGGTTGTTTTGCAAGGTTTATATGAATAACACACCACGTTTGAGGGCCTTCACCACAGACGAATTACATGAAGTTCGGGATAAGTTGGCGTCCCACATTTGCGATGATTGCTTATGATACATCTACTAGCTAGTTTGTATCAATTCTATGTACACTTTTTACATTATTAAATATATAAATATTTAAAGTTAATTATTATATTACGTTCAAAAACTTGTCATATATTATTATTGCAATTTGATCGATTTTTTTTGTGTCGAAGGGAGGTTTTGGGTGGGGGGTGGGGGTGGGGGTGGGGTGGGGGGCCATGGTGGACTGCTGGGTCAGGCATTTAGGGGTCGGTTGGGTCTTTGGGGTGGTGGCGGCAATGAGTGGAGGAGGTGGCGAGAGGGTGGGGTCAGGGGGTGCGGGGAAGTGAAGGGGGTGGTGGGGTGGGGGGCGGGGCGGGGGAGTGCGGGTGGTGGGCGGGTGTGGGGTGGGGGTGGGGGGCTGGGGTGGGAGTGCGGGGGTGGGCGGGGGTGGTGTCTTGGGGCGGCGGGGTGGGCGGGGGGGGTGGGGGGTCTTGGGGTGGGCGGGGGGTGGGATGTCTTTGGGCGCGGGGGTGGGGGCGGGGGGGGGGTCTTTGGGGTGGGCGGGGGTGGGGTGTCTTTGAATTTGGTAGGGGGTGGGCGGGGGTGGGGGTCTTTGGGGTGGGCGGGGGGTGGGGTGTCTTTGGGGCGGGCGGGGGTGGGCGGGGGGCTTGGGGGTGGGGGCGGGGGTGGGGTGTCTTTGGGGCGAGGGGGGGGCGGAGTCTTTGGGGGGTCTTTGGGGTGGGCGGGGGTGGGTTGTCTTGG
The DNA here is from genome assembly GCA_947648045.1 of Beta corolliflora. NCBI lineage: Eukaryota > Viridiplantae > Streptophyta > Magnoliopsida > Caryophyllales > Amaranthaceae > Beta > Beta corolliflora. The sequence continues at coordinate 76,697 of CANSZD010002455.1, forward strand.
GGGCGGGAGGTGGGCGGGGGGTGGGGTGTGCAATTTATTTTTAAAAAAAAAAAATTGAATGTGAAGGGCTGCGGTTTTAAGCCTAACACGCAGCCCTTCACTTATATAGGTGCGGTTTAGGCTTAAAACCGCAGCCCTTCATTTAGAGAAGGGTCGGTTCGGGCCAAAAAACGCGGCCCTTCCAGCCTTAGAAGGGCTGCGTTTTTGGCACAACGCGGCCCCTTCGTTGTGAAGGGTCGGTTAAAAACCGCAGCCCTTCTTATTTATTGAAGGGCTGCTATGGAAAGGGCTGCTGGCCAAAAATGTAGCCCTTAGGGCTGTTTTGACCGCAGCCCTTCCTTGTTTTTCCACTAGTGGATTCATAAAGATTACCTGTCTTTTCTGCACCAGAAGGCAAAATTGCAATGGTGTAGGGATGGTGATGAGAATTCTGCCCTCCTTCATCAGTCAATTAAAGCAAGAAGATTGAAGAATAATGTATATGCCATTCATGATAAAGATGGTGTTTGGAAAGAGGAGTTAGATGCTGTTAATGAAGCTTTCCTGGACTATTATAAGCATCTTCTAGGCTCCACGCTTGTGGATAGAGTCAAAGTTATGAATGCAGTGGTGAATATGGGTCCTAGGCTGACAAATGAGCATATTCACATCCTTGAGAGACCTTACACAGCTACAGAAGTGAAGACTGCTTTATTCTCAATACCTGGAGACAAGACCCCTAGGCCATATGGATTTGGTTCTCAATTTTTCAGAGACACGTGGCAGATTGTAGGTGAGGAGATTACTCAAGTTGTGCTTAATGTGTTTAATTCTGGTAAGCTTTTGAAAGAACTAAACACTACAACTCTTACTCTTATCCTAAAGGTTTCTTATCCTAGTTCAGTTATGGAATTCAGGCCCATTGCCTGTTGCAATACTCTTTATAAATGCATAACTAAAATGATGTGTAACAGACTTAGTCTAGTATTGCCAGATATTATCACAGAAAATCAAGGGGCTTTTGTTAAAGAGCGTTTTATTGTGCATAATATTATGGTGTGTCAGGACTTGGTGAGGCACTATAGTAGGAAAAATGTGAAAGCTAGCTGTATCATGAAATTGGACATGAAAAAAGCCTATGACACCATAGAGTGGGATTTCCTAGAAGAAATGATGTATGCTTTATAATTTCCTGAAAAGTTTGTAAAGCTTCTTATGGTGAGTGTTAGAACACCAAAGTTCTCTATAAAGGTGAATGGTTCTCTCAATGGGTTTTTTAGCTCTAAGAGAGGATTGAGACAAGGGGATCCCATCTCCCCCTTGTTATTTGTGATATGCATGGAGTACCTTTCAAGATTGATGAAGAAGATTGAAACTCATGCTCATTTTCAATTCCATCCAAGATGCAAACAAATCAAGCTCAATCATATGATTTTTGCGGATGATGTAATTCTCTGTTGTGCTGGCAATTTTCCTGTTGTATATAGCATGCTGCAAGCTTTCAAATTATTCTGAACAAGTCTGATTTTTATACAGCTGGAGTTAGTAGAGATGTTATTTAGAGAATTCAAGATGTTTCAGGCTTCAATCATAGTAATCTTCCATTTAAATATCTAGGAGTGCCTATATGTTCTAGGAAGATTACTATTGCAGATTGTAATGGCATTATAGAGAAGATGGGAGCTAGAATCAAAATCTGGAGTAGTAGGAATCTCTCCTATCTTTGCCGGACTTCGGCTCATTAACTCGTGTCTCTTGAGCATTCATATTTATTGGGCACATATCTTCATTATGCCCAAGTTCATTTTGAAAGAGATAGAGAAAATCTACAGGTCTTTTCTTTGGAGTGGTGAACAAGGAAGTAGGAAACCAGGTAATATAGCTTGGCAGAAGATTTGCACTCCAAAGCAAGAGGGTGGCCTAGGGGTTAGACAGATCCAAATCTGGAACAAAGCTGCACTAGCTAAGTATGTTTGGGTTGTCACTACTAAACAGGACAACTTATGGGTCAAATGGGTCCATGAAGTTTATGTAAAAGCTCAAGATTGGTGGGAATATGAACCACCTATTGACTGTTGTTGGTATTGGAAGTAGATATGCAAGGTTAAAAATGAAATCAAGGCATTATATACACTGTAGGAATTCAGGGATATGACTCAGTTCAGCATTAAGAGTGTATATATAAAGATGAAAGGGGAAAATGAGGTGATACATTGGGATAAGATGATCTGGAATAGGTTGGTTTTACCTAAACACAGGTTGATAAGCTGGTTGGCAATGCACCAAAGGCTCAGAACAACAGATATACTTGTTCAGTTAGGGGTGTGGAGACTAATAATTGTATGTTGTGTGCGCATGGCAGTGAAGGACACAATCACTTGTTTTTTCAATGTACATATGCTGCTGATTGTCTTCAAAGGGTCAAGAGATGGTTAAAGATATCATCTACTCATGAGTTACTTCAAAGGCAGATTCTGCTTATACAAAGAAGCAGAAGATCTGGTTTTCAGAAGAAGGTGTTGGATGCTATCTTTGCTAGATTGGTCTACTACTTGTGGTGGGCTCGTAATGAAGCTGTGTGGAATCAGGTTGTGTGGCGATCTGAAGTGATTTTTAGGAGGTTAAAAGCACAACTTCAGATGAGAGTGAAATTGGTGCACCCTAAAAAGATGTCTCAAAAGGACAAAGTTTGGTTTGAGAATGTTTTTTTGAGCTGATTGCTTGTATAGTTTGTTGTTTGCTTTCCTTGTTCTATGAGGGGGCCAACCTAGCTGGGCTGCTCTTGACTTGGAGAGTTTAGGTTGTATATTTGTTTTGGTGTTTTATACTATTACTTACTTAGCAAAAAAAAAAACCAACGAGGGAGACTTTTAGAGAGACAATTTTATTTCATTTTCATGCTACTATTTCACTTCAGTTCTTTTGTAAGTTCGGGGAATTAAGCAAATGTTAGGGGGATTTGAATATGATTTTTGGCTTCCAAAATTATGTAGATCTTTAATTTATGTATTGAGTTACATTCTCATGATGCGAACTGGGAGGGAAGGGGGGGTGTTAACTGTTAAGAGAGATAGTGAAATTTCAGATTAGCAGAGTGTGAAAGCAGAGACCAAGATTTTATGTTAATACTAGTAGTATTAGAGTAATTTCCTAGATATTATGGAGGAATAGAAACTGCTCAATAAGAAAAAGCATACATAGTCGGGTACCCTATGACCGACCAGGAAAAATCGAGTACCCGGTTAGCGGGTACCCGAGTTTCACGGTTCGGGTCATGGGCCGCCTTTCTAACTACCCGCAAATCAACACCCTTATTAGGCACGCCTATTAATATATTATATATATAGATAGATTCTTAAAGATTAGAATTTGATAATTGAAGAAAGATAAATCAACAATCAATCAACACAAACAACTTCTTAACAACAAGCAGTTGACAATAGGATTTAGGTATATATAAGGTTAAAGTTATATATTTTGTAGTTTAGCCTCAAAAATATCCGATCCGGGCGATCCGATCCGTGATCCGGTCGATACGATCCGATTTTTCGGATATCCGATCCGCTTTTTTAGTTTTCGGATCGGATATCCAAAAATTTACGAGTCGGATGCGGATCGGATTTTTTATTTTCGGATATCCGAAAATATCTGAAACATGGGATTTTTTCGGTTTTTTCGGATATCCAATCCGAAATATCCGTTTTCAAGGCCGGATATCCGAATATCCGATGGTCTGATCCGAAACATATTTTATGAACTTTTCCATTGAAAATTTCAATTTTTTTAGTTTTCGGATATCCGATGATCCGATCCGAAAATTCGGATATCCGATCCGAAATTTTTCGTATCGGATTCGGATCGCATTTTTCCCGATCCGAAATTTCGAATCGGATCAGATATGCGAAATGAACACCCCTAGTTGTGAGGGGTGAGAAAAAATTGGCTTTACTATTTGTCTTTATCCCTTTCGTATACTCGTAAGTTGTAACGCGTGGATTTTTTTTCATTAACGGGCTTCATTTTTTTGGGGGGAGGGGAGAGGGAATGGTGGCATGGTGGATCACATGACGACGACCTCGCCGCTGACTTGGTATATACACCCTCCGGTCTTTATTAGTTTACCCGTTTCTTTTGCACATAATTTTAGGAGAAACTAGTGTGTGGCCCGGGCGATGCCCCGGGTGTTACTGTTAACATTTTTACATGACTTAACTCTTGCGTTTATTGTTTATGGAAATCATGTTATTTCCTTTTTATCATTTAAATGTAATATATTTATTATTGGTCATTTAGAAAAAAAATTCCCAGCAACAAATTATGCATTTAAAAAGGAATTCCAACCACAATATAGTATAATATAGATAAGAGCTTCATGGTGTTTATAAACTAAAGAGATTGACAAACAAAAGTAAGGTAAAATACTAGAGTCTTTTATTCTAATATTTAAAGAAGGTGTTGTGATTCATTATGCTTTATTGTTGCCGGACATTCAATGTGCTCCGCATTCTACAAAAAAAAAAGACAAAAAAAATAAAATATATAAAGATTATTAATATGGCTATCAACAAAGAAAATTTAATGAAAGATGAAATAGTAATTACTTAAATAAATATGCACATTCTTCTGCCCAATCGACATAAGTTACATAGTCTACTATATAAGTCGATAGATGAAGAGGATGAAATACGAAAATATATGCATTGCGCACACGTGTGAGAAGCTTGGATCGTAGCAAAACTCTATCACGCACCTGCAATAAATAAATCAAAATAACATAATTAATCTGAAAAACTATAAAGTACATTATATTTCAATTTAGTCATGTTATCAATAATTAAGAGTAAAGTTCATAAAATTATATAGTACCGCATCAAACATATGCTTCAGTTTTGCTTTAGTTGAATGCAGTATAAACTCAATCTGTTTTGTAAAGAGTTTGACACGCATTGTACCGGTAGAGTCAATTATAGTCATATATCCAGAAACACTTTTTTTATCGTGGAAATATAGAAAACAAATATATAAAGTTAGTAAACAGGCTAATAAAAAAAATTATAACTTTAACACAATTATAAAATTTATATCCAAATACTATAAAAATAAGAGTACCTAATAGTTGTTGGAGGCTTTTCTTTGTCACAATTACTACAAATGATATGCTCACTAACATGTTGTATATCAAGTCCACAAAATGTGCAAGCATCATACCATGTGAAACTATCAACATCGATATCAATTAATCTCCCAACCATTCTGTAGTGCTTTCCCTGCATATTAATCAAAATAGTAATAATTTGGATAGAAAAAGTCAATTTCTCCAAGAAAATAATTCTGACGTAAATAATTGTGTATCACATACTTTTCTTTTTCGTTTGTAGCTCGCTATAGTAGTCCGGATTGCATTCGAAGTCAACAATGCCCGATTTATTGATAGTCCACAATTATTAAACCACTTCATTTTCCTCTTGGCAAAATTATCACAGACAAACCTGATTATTAACCACAAGACAATGATTATAAACATATATATATATATATATATATATATATATATATATATATATATATATATATATATATATATATATATATATATATATATATATATATAATTTACTAAATTAAATTTAATAAATCTGCGTTTCTTCATTACCAATCCAATAGAGTTGATGCATCTACATTATCTGGATTGATAAATAACCTTGTGTATCTTCCTGTGATTAGAAAATAAGCTGAAATTGAACATGAAATTTAAATTAGAACCTCAGCTATAAATATTACGAAAGATAATTAATATTATCACTTTTAAGAAACTCTTAAGAAAATCATTTTAATTTGTGTACAAATCGCACCATTCATTTTCCTAACATACACCCCACAAGCCAATAGTGTGTTGTACAGCCAAGTACTTTGTTGAACCTGGTTTTCATATTCACTAACAAATTGGTTCATAAGAATCAATCTAACAGCAACACAGCTGCATCAACATTGGAAGATGGAAAACTACATTATTTGAAGTTGAAAATATATCATTATAGTATCAAAAATAATAAATTTGAATATATCGATAAATATAAGTGTGAACACCTTCTATCTAGAACAACAACCTCTTGCATACGGGTTGCGTCATTATCGTCACAAACAATTGTATTACCTGCATGTACGACAATCCCTAAAATATCTACAATATATATTTTAAGAATCAACATGTTAGAGGGAAAATAGTATGTCTAATTGATTTGTTACAAAAATTGATGCACAATGTACCTAAAAGTTTGGTGTCATTGTAATTGCAGACTTCTATTGATTGAAGGGAAACCAACTTGTAAAAAGCCTTGGGATACATCCAATCAACTATATCACTCTTGTGGACCTTAGTTTCTTGTGTTATATGAAGTTGATATTGATTTGGAACAATGACACAATTTTTTAACCGGGACAACTTTAACCCTGTGAAAACAATAACCATTAGAATAGGGTAGGCAAGCCATCAACACAAAAGTAAATAAAGTCACAGTATGTAGCTAGTTATTTTTCACATTATCTCTACATTATATTTCATTTTAGAAGCAAGTCAAAAGAAAAATAGAGACATTTTGGGTTAGAGACTGAAAGAATGCAGATCAAACGATATTAATTCGTCTTCTTGTTCGCATCTTTGCTATGAAGTGGCAGTCGTCTGTATATATTTTCAGTCCAAAACATGTGGGTTGTATCAAACACACCGTCTTTATCGAATATTCTATAGTCAATATACACCTGCTACAAATTGAACTCAAATTCTTTCCCCTTTGTATATAATTATTTCATTTTTGACATTCTTTGTAATATAATTCTTGATATACCAAAAGAAGACACGAACAATAATCTACAGCAGGGAAAAAAATAGACATGCTGTGTTTTTGAAGTGAAAAAGACATGTATATATAAGTAATTTTTTTGGCATATCATTAGGGGTGCGGATTGGTGGTTCAAATATGTTAATGAATACCAAAAGAGATGGTTTGGGTACTATAGCATTAGTTAGCTGATATAGTTTCCCAAGAAACAAAAGCAGTGAAAATTGAATCATAATGCAAATAATAACTACAGATCAGCAGGTCAAACAACATTAACAAAGAAAAGAGTGATAAGCAGATCTAGAATACAACAGTAAAAAAGATCACATGATATAGTTATACAAATACGCATTCCAGTTAACACAAGATGGGAGGTGGTCTAGAAACAAAAACTATATCAATACTATTTCGTCATTAGATCAGACAGGTTAAGCTAGCAACTATCAAGTTCTCAAGCTATCCTCCAAACAAAATGCAAGTATCATGGAACACAAACACAATATCTGTCTTCAGCATTTACTTCCTATTGTTTCTCTCTCTACACTTCATAAATTAAAGTCATAACAAACATTTTGATCCTAGTACATCAACAACATTATCCCAATGTGTCACTTGAAGCTACAGCCTAAGGCTTTTTAGAAGGATTTATTCACAGCATACTCACCAGTTGCCCCTATAATAACAGAAAATTATGTGACCTTTAGACCCTTGGTATAAAAAAAAACAGTGACTTCTGCTGGTGCACTAATTAAATGAACCACCTTGACTTAGTTCATTAGATTCCAAATCTAGATTCTAGAATAAGCCACCTCGTATTTCAGCTCCCATACCTCGTATTTCAAATCTAGATTCTTTTGCTCCAATGCTACGCTTCCTTTCTCTCTCCACTGTAATATTTTTTTTCCTCCATTGAAGACACCACAAAAGCATTGAAGACACCACAAAAACATGGACAGATAGATAAAAATAAAAAGGTAAGCTATTTCCATGATAATTCCAGTTTATCTTGTCAATATGAATTCACTGAGTGCGCATTATAAAAGAATTATGCCTTTGCATCTGATTAGTAGTACATCAAGTGAAGAAGTTGACTACATTGAAGAAGAAAATTCTTAAGAAACAAAGTTGTGAAGTGAGAGCGAATATAACTATTCCAAAAATACTACTTTTAGGGAGAAAAAAAAGGAACTGTTCTGAAACTACAATGTTTGATTCCCAATATACATAATTAGTATAGTGGAATAACACCCTCATTCATTTCATGCAACTAACCTTATGGGCAGGAGCTAAAGATGCTTATGAAACCCACAAATCAGATGATAAAGATAAACAATTTTAAGTTACTCAACTATAGCATACCAAAAAAAAAAGTCAACAGAAGATAGCAATAATTTCAATTAAAACCACAAACTAACCTTTTGGCCAACACAAAACAAATTAATTCGACAAACCATTCATGAAAACAACACAGAACATGCAGAAAAGAGGAAAGAGAAAATCAAATCAGACAGAAAATTTAGTACCTGAAGACAACACCAAGTAAAATATTTTGTGGCAAAACAACAACATATAAGCACACTTAGTGACAATCAAACTACAGGACATGTAGCTACAGCAATCCAGAAAGAGGTACTAAGCAATAGGATGACAAGAAATTCATATGGAAGGCCAAAGCTCATAATAACTGTTAAAAACAAAAGGCAACTAACCAAAATTACCTGCAAAATATGATTCTGGGACAATTTTTAAGAACCTTACACGTCACTACTATATGTTGAGAATTTGAGAGTTGAGGCTAAAGAGTTAATTTTTAGTATTATTAAACTTCAAATATAAACGATTTTCAGTAAATATTGGAGCATCACTATCATAGTTTTATTGGATATTTAGAATCAAACAATTCTGCCATTTGATCTCAATCCTACACCAGATCCTGATTCTACCAATCCAAAGCAGGAGTTCAAGCCTTACAACATTACTTTCAGTTTCCAATATCCAGTCAGTCCAATATCATTTGACAAACTCCCACCTGACCCCTCAAATTCACATTGTCCTGAGGTGATTTTGATCATGGCGCTTGTGGGCGCATCTATCATGCTCAATAAACAAAGGCACACCAATAAGTCTCAACTCTCAAGGCTTATATATAGATTGAATGTTCTACAATATTAGATGGGAAAACAATTATTTTATAGAATCTGAACGCTTGCAGACAGAAAAACCCAAAGAATTTTGATAAAATACACGGGCATGTTCATAGCTAAGAAGAAATTAAATGAGAGAGAGAGAGAGAGGACTATAACTTTTGGTAATGTTTAGACAGATAGAAAGGCTCAACACAATTTTGTTCGAATCTTGGAGGTGTTGCATTGGAATGAACTTAACTAAAAGGTAGGATTTTAATTTATAATGCGTTGTAATTCCTTAATCTTGGAGAAGATAATGTAGCAGCTAAAGCTACTGCATTGATGACAGTTCTCTTCAGATTATGATTAATAGGTTCTTAATTTATAGTACACATATGCTGAGATTGTTATGTTATTATGTATGGCACTATGGCTGATTGGTGCTTAAAAAATTTACAGTCGTTCTGAATCAATATGTGAAAATATCCAATTGTCTAATTACGTTATACTACTACACATGATTTGAAGTTGTTCAGATGAAGCTGTCACAAATTCTAGTAATCCAGGTCCTAACGTACATGAGAATGCGACATGTAGTTTCAGATAAAGTATTTATCTAACAATATCAATGAAGCTCGTGATCACTCCTCGTAGTGCAACTATAATCACATATCAAGCAGTAGCACACAGAAATTAATTAAAATTTAAAAAGATGCAATTGGTTCATGAAGTTCCATCACCCACACAGGAGTTTTAAAGTAAATAATTCACACACCCACATGATTCGTTCTGTCTTCTACTGTAAATTACTCCCCCCAACTAAAACCTAACAAAAAACAGGACACTTAGATTACTTAGAAGCTTATAGTGAGTTATCTTGTTTGGATTATTTCATAAAATAATTTGCACCTAAGATGGTGAAGAAATTTATACAAAAGAAACAAAGAAAAAGATGAACATAATACCTTGCAAAGTTGATTAATTAGAGAAATCCTCTGCCAAAAAAAACGAACAGAAAACCAATTAGTTAAATAAACAAAAGAGAATTGAAAAATAAAGTTCCATCTATGAAAAATAAAGTTCCATCTATCCCAAAAACCCAAAAAAATAATATCAGATTAGATAATACCTTCTTGAGGAGGAACAACAAAATTTAAGGATCATACAATTACCCTATTCGTTATATATAGAGAGGGGGGGTATATTTCAGTTACAAAATTATGCAATTATTGAATTTATAATTGAACTTCAATGTGCAATGAGAATACTAAGAGGATTTAGGAGTGATTCGTGAATTAATTTCGGTTTTTTTTTGGCTAAAATTAAAAATTTCACTAACCTTTATGGCGTTACCCTCCAAAGTCTGACCTTTGAACTCCATTGCTTGATTCGTATTCTCCAACAACAACGAAGCAGGAAAAATTCGGAAGCCATAAATTATGAAGTAGAAGAGTACTTTAACATTCATGGTGGGGTTTTTTTTTTTGAAAGGAACGTTCATGGTGGATTTGAAAAGGGGAGATGGAGGGGATGAGTTATTACATTTCTCGTTTCTGGCTAGAACAGTAGAACTCTTGAAGTAGGTTTTGACTCTTGACTGTCATATCTATAATTAAAACCTTATATATAATTTTATAGAAACATAAAGCACTAAAAAATGTTAGATCAGATGGTTATTACTTGGAAATCCTTACATAAGGTCGGCGGTTCGGCGCAGGCGATAAGATATTTATTTTTTAAATAATGACCACTTGACTTTCTTGGGTAAAACACACATGGCAAAATTCTAGGGGTAGGAGGAGGGTGCCACGTGGCGCATCGACGGTGTCACGCACACCTTTTAATATATTTGTATAGATAATGTTGTGGGACATAGAAATAAAGAGAAACTATTATTTTATATTAAAGTTGAATGTATGTGTGATGGAAAGTTAGTGGTCCCATTCCAAAAATAGAAATAAAAGAAATAGGTAAACTAATAATTGACATCCCAAAAAGGAATACGGGTAAACTAATAAAGACCGGAGGGATACACTTGCATGCATGGGACTGGGAGAGATATATAAAGATTTTTCTTAACGTTTAAGACAAATGAAACCTACTATTAGGCAAAGGCAGCTTTGCACATAAATACACTAGCGTTTTTTGCATGCTATGCGTGCGTGTCATATTAACGTTTTTTTTAATTAGCTGTTCATCAGTGTTATAAAAAATTTGATTCGAACTGACATTTATTATTATTTTTAATTTTTTTAATATATTTTTCTTAAATCAGTACTTCGTTGGTTTTTTTTAGTTATTTGTTCATCATTATGCAGATATAGTATTGAGGAGAAGGAAATATAAAGCAGACGAAAGCTTGTGCTCAAATAAAATGGAAGAATTTGTATACCAGGTTCAATCGTTGAATATTAATAAAGTGGAAGTGCTTGATTTATATAATAGAGATTGCCGAATAATAATCAATCTTTAGGTTTTGAAATATTATCAGTATAATTATTAATATGAAATTCAAGTTTTTATTTTTTCTTCGTTCTGATTGTGTCAATCAAGTTATATTGTCAATTTAATTTTTTATCAGAGTTTTCACAAATATGTAAGAAGAGTAAATTATTCTCCTTAATTTAATACTTCATCCGTTTCGTTTTAAATGCAACAAAGGGGTATTTTTTGTGAGATTTAAAATATTCCTTTGTTGCATTTAAAACGAAACAGAGGAAGTATTTAAGTGAAATTTCAAATTCAATTTCATTGTTAACTTGTTCAATATATATGTCAAGTAGGAAGAAGAAAATATTATTTAATATATATGGCAATTTAAATTCATTAAGGATATATGAGACTTTTTATAAGGGGCACCATTTTTCTCCCCCATCACTTATATAATAGAGCTAATTATAAGAATTCATATGATTTTCCATCTCTCTGGTTAAGTTATCTCTCATGCTAAGTAAATAATTAGTTAAGATGCATGTTACTCCCTCCGTATTCTTTTGTTGTTCTTATTTGGAATCGGGGAGGAAACCAATGCAACTAAAAAATGGGCAAGATTCCACTATTTTAAATAAAATTAAATTAACAAAAAATAAAGATTCTAGCACTTTGAGTTATTCTATGTTAAGCAACCAATGATACAAAAAGTTTGAGGGGTAAAATAGTAAAGTAATCACAAACTAGTGTGAACACATTAATTGCTCTTTGAGTTACTCTATGTTAGACAACCAATTAGACAAAAGTTTGAGGGATAAAAAGGTAAATAATGACTACTTAATAGTGTGAACACATTTATTGCAACTCAAAACTAATGGGAAATTTAATTCATAAATTATCTCTATTCTATATGTCAAGAGGGGTAGGACACCAAAAATCTAAAAACCCCTATTTTACCATTTTATGGGATTGATCATTTTGCAACACTTTCTACTTTTGCTTTTCCTTTATCTCTATCTCTCTCCAATCACATAGGACCCTCTTTTTTTTCCTCTCTACCTCTCTCCTACCCAATTTTTGCATTGGAGTTGATGAAAAAAAAAAGTGTTGCAACTAAAAAAACGGAGGAAGTACAAGATTGTTTCCCTTTGAAACTTTTTGAGAACTAACCTACATTAAAACTCATACATATTTTAAAAGAGGAAGGATAGTGTTTTCAATTAATTAGATGTTGTAGGTAGCTAATAATGAGCTTTTTATTATTGTCATCTACACTTTAGTTGTCTTTGTATATTATGATAGACATATTTATTTGGAGTATTATGCTTATTACTAAATAGTTAGGTAAAATAATATTCAAAAGCTAAAAAATTGTGTTGAAAAGGATATAAACAAAATAAGACAAACAAAAACAAAGGTTGGAACGGAGTAAGAATAAAACACGTCAATCCCTATAAGATTGTCTTTTTATAAGGTTATTATCATTGGTAAATAAAATAAAAGAAATTATATTAGCTCTTAAAATTTATAGTTAGTCAAATCCCTATAAAATTGTCTTTTTACGCAAGCACCATGTAAGAATAAACAATTTAAAAAAACTATTGCAAATGTTCATATAATTTCTTAGTTAATTAGATGTTGAACTATGAATATGTTTCCCTTTAATAGAACTTTATAAATAATTTTTTGTGCAAATTATTACTAGATATAAGTATGCAATTAATTTAACTTTAAAAACGATTTCTCACACATAGCGTGCATAGAAGGCTATTACAATTAATTTAACTTACCTAACGATTTCGCACGCATAGCGTGCATATAAAAGCTAAGACTTATATATGAAAAGATTCAAAATAGGAACAACATATTGAAATTTCCGATGGGAATACATGAACAACAAAAGAAAACGGAGGGGAGTAATATTTGGCTATTTGCAAAAAAAGTAAACCAAACAGCTAAATTACCTTCAAATATTGTAGATGTAATGATCGAAATAAAAATTATAGAAATTTGTAACGTAATAATAATAGTAGTGACATCAATAACCAATATATTTTTTAAGTTATTTTGGTGTAGAAATAACTAACATGTTATATTATCGTTGTTGTTATCGATCACCAAATTACGGTAAGTGATATCTAATTATATCTATGTCGATTAGCAAAAATAGACATAAATCAATTTTAATCGATAAATACTAATTTTAATTTGACATGCGACATGATTAGATTGAATATAAAAAAAAACTCAAGGCTGACACTTCTACTCTGTTTTTCTATTTCTTTTTCCCAGGTAACAAGGCTTAACACAACTTTTCTGCAAAAAATGGTCAAGCAATTTTAGATTATTCATCGACCCATATAAATGAAAATACATCATCACAACAGATAGCTTATACAAGCTCATATCTTCACATAAAACACCTCATATATACAGCAAGCAAGCAAGTGCATAGACATGTAAAAGTCACACAATAAGATCTCACTTTCATCCCCCCTAAAGAAAATCACAAATACAAATAGATAATGTTTCCACAGTATATTTCATAAAATTTTCATTTTCATGCTGCATCATGCATGCTCAAATTTCCACCAGCTTATCGCGTCATGCCACTTGGCATCGGTGGAGGCATCATTGCTTGATTTTGCTTTTCCAAATTACCATGCCATCCTATAAACATATAAAATACAAGTCAAAATTTAAAAATTACATATTTATTAAATAAATAAATACCAATTAATCAAATGAAATGTCATATAAAATATAAAGTAAAGATGGTTGATTACCAAGGGCAAGATCATAACCACGGTGTTGAAGTTCGCGATACTCTTGGCATAATGCACAAAACTCACACCAAAAATGAATACAACAATCTTCACAATTGTTTTCTGGCATTCCAAATTGGGCCTTCATCTTTGATCGATATGCGCATGAATATACACATTGACACCCAGTCAATCCCATGATTAGTGCATATAACGCCCCACTTACTCCACATGCTGCATCCCACAAGATTTAGTTAGCTACTCCATAATGTTCTCTTACAAAATTAATTACTAGTTAGTAGTCTTGTAAAGGAGGAGTAATACTTCCTCCGTTCCTTAAGTAAAAAAATACTTCCTTTGTTCCAAAGTCGAAAGTTCATGAATGATGATCATATGAATTGTATGACGTGACTAAAGATACTATTTTTTATGTGTATTTTTGATATATTACCCTTATTTATTTTATTTTAGTCACTACGTAAACGTAATTATAGGCTATAGCTTATAGTATCAAATTTATTTGGTCTTAAACATGTAAAGGTTTATTTTCACATGACTATGGTTTAGGATACGTTGTCCCATCCTTTTATTTGAATTATTTTGCATCCTATCATCATTTAGATGTGTAGCCTCGATTGAAGTATCTTTGACATAACTATTAGAAATTTGACAAGAATAAGTAGATTTTTCAGAACATGTAAAACTATAGGGATAAGGAGTCAACTAGTCATGCATAAGAATAGTTATACTATTAGAAATATGGTTGAATGTCGTTTGTATCCTTAGACTACTATTTTTTAGCCAAATAAGTTGATATCGTCTTTAACAATCAATGTTAGCCTAGTTGGTTTGGAGGGTCTCCTTTCATCCATGTGACAATGGTTTGATTCTTGACCCTTTCACAGTGGGATCCCTAAATTCCTCCCACTTGTAAGAGACCTTCATTTTGTCTTAAAAAAAAGTTGATATTGTTTTAGCATTTTTTTGTTAGGATGTATTAGGCCCTGTTTGGTAGAAAGATGTTTGAGGCAAAATTAGAGGTTTGAGGTCATATTAGAGGATTTGACTAGTATCCTCTGATTTGGGTGTTTGGTAAAGAGAGGTTTGAAATAGCTTTTCGTGATAAAAAAGCTCTTTTGAAAAAGTTGGGGGAGGAGCTTTTTGATATTAGAGGTTTGAGAATGAAATAGAAAATTACATTTATGTCTTAAAGTTCTCTAAAAATTACTACTCTTACCTAGGTATCCCTAAACCTAATATATTAAGCTAATGTCCTTATTGATCATTTTACACAATCAATTAACAATCAGTTATCAGCTATCTACCTAACACCTTTATTCAAATAGCTAATACAATCAGTTAGTCAAATCATCTAATACAATCAGCTAACAGCTAACAGCTATCCGCTAATTGTCAAACAGATTTGTCTCCATTTTCTTATACGCTAATACTTACATGATGAGCCTCTGTCAACTATCTCAGCTATCCGTCCAAAAGTGATGCACGGACACCAACAAGTCATGCAGCCTGCATAAATCCAAAATTTTGCACAAATTATTACCAAGGGATAGGAGAAAATCATTTCAAATTTTTTGATGGTATTATATCCTGTGCAATGGTTGCAAATCTAATAATTTGCGTGTAGTACAACCAAATCTTTACCAACCAATTAACATATTTGATCTAGGTGTATTTTCTTTTTTCGCTAATATCCAAAGATCGTCTTATTATTACAGGGTCGTGATAGAATTGCACCCAATTGATGATTTTTTTTTCTCTAGAAAAAAGTAATACTTACAGAGAGAAGCATCAGAGAAACAATCACAAAGACCAATGGAGAAATCTCCAACAGGTGCATTAGATTGGTTATGAGGCGCATATGAAGGAGCGCTTGGCTCGACTACTGGAATTCCCATTGCAGGCTCATGATCAGGCTGCTGCTTATTCATGATTTAGCAGATTGTATATATATGTATATTATGGAGCTTATAAGATGGGAAAATGAAGAATAAAACCCAATAAAAGACTAAAAATGAGTTCCTTCCTAAGACCTAAGATTGTTGGATGAACAAAAGTGTTAGAATTAGAATAGTATATATATATAGTGATTAGTGGCTGTTTAATTAGCTAGGCTTGAAATTTGAAGGATGATGTCAAATCCAAGAGGGTAACTTAGTCAGTCACTGAATTTAATACTATCAATTACTTGATCAACAACTTAGAAATTAGATCACATAAAGTATGGTGAGTTTGGTCAGCATCACCTATTGAATGTACTGGCCAAAAAAACAAAAACTCAAGAATGATTCATGAGGAATATTTCTCTTAGGTGGTGCCCCATTTTGGGGTTTTTAAGGGAAAGTGAAGATATTCACCTCTTCTTTACCGCTGAGACGCTGACCTAATATTAAAATGGCAGCGAACCAAAAGTTTGAGGAGTTCAGAGAGTGAGGGATAGCTTAGTTGGTTAGAGTTTATCTTCCGTTACGGGAGATCCCGTGATCGATTCTCATCATCACTGTGTTTCTCTAAACACCAAAAAAGTTGAGGAGTTCAAATCATCAATTTCATATTTTGGGCCTGCTCGGCACAAACTTTTGAGGTAATTTAAATCTTCAATTTTATATTTTGGGCCTGCTCAGCACAAACTTTAGAGGTAGTTTTTAGCGTTTTAACTCATTCGAAATACTAATTAAGAAATGTTTGGTTGGGTAATGACATGAGTAGCTTTTAGTGGTAGAAGTAGTATTTTAGTAGTTTTTGTCAAAAGCTATAATTTGTAGCTTTTGGGTAGTGTTTAATTTAGTGCAATTTGATATTAATGTTTTTCTTGAGTTTTTGACTAGTTATCAGAAAAAGCTATTTTGACAACTTTTTTTGTTTTTTACCAAACATCAATATTTTATACTGCTGCTTTGACAGCTAATAGCTACACACCAACCACTAACAGCTACCAGCTACCAGCTACTCTAACAATTAAAAATTACTACCACGGTTACGCCCTTTGTGTATCATTTGTGTGCCATTAAATTTAATAAACCAACTTTAAGAGCGAAAATAAGAGGTAATGATAATTAAATTTAATATGGAAAGGTCCTATAAACTACTTTCTCTGTCCCAAAATATAGTTTCGGTTTCATTTTTCATGGTCTAATTTTAAAACTTTTGACCAAATATTCTCATTGGTATATGCAAATTAAAAAAACATATTCATGTAGGATCTTGTTAGATTCGTCTCAATGTATATATTTTTATAAATCAACTATAAACTAATCCTGTGTATTCTTTATTGCTTAATATCTTTATTCTTGTTTGTTATATACTTCGATTGCTCGATTTATTAGCGCTCGTGTTACTTATTCCTAACTAATTGGTTGTCTTATAAAATCAATAATGTCATATTTAAAAAATGATTAGGAGTTGGGATAATATAAATTTTTGACTCGAGAAACAATTATTATCAAGGTTTACCCACAGATGAAATATTGTTAGACTTGTTGCAATTCATATTTAAAATTCACAAGTTATATAATATTAGCATAATATCTTGAGTAACTTTTGAATCTAGTAATGGTTTTATTATCCCTCAATCAAATCTCCTTGACTTCTTCGTGAATAAGATGTTTTTGTTGAAAGTTCTGCAAGGTCTTGAAGCTACCCATTCTCCTATATCCTGAATTCTAAAGCTCTCTTCACAATTTTACGAATTGGAATGCCTTCATAGGTTTGACCGTTTGAGATGATATAGTCATAAAATTTGTCCTTTAATAATTCCTTTAGTTTAATAGAAGTAATTTACTATGTAATCTGGCAAGAATATACGTATATGAAATGTAAAAGCTCACCCATTGCCCCATATTCATGTGAGAAACAATAAAGCTACCATATTATATACTTCCTCTGTTTTTTTAGTTGCAAGAATTTTCATTTTTAGGTGTTTTTATTTAGATGTAACATTTCCTTTCTTGGTAAGGTTTTGGGGCAACTTGACCATTTTTTATCCTCACTTTACCTACCCCCACATGCAAAAAAACATGGACAATTACGTCAAATTTACTATCTCTCTTCTTTCCTTAATATTTGTGCAAAAAGACATTTGTTGCAACTAAAAGAACAGAGGTAGTATTATACATGCGTATATATTAAAGCAGAAACTGCTAAACAAATAGGTTTCTCTCAATTTCTTGTGAAATTCGAATCAATGTAGGTTAGAAACATACAATCTTTTCAGAATTTTGACTTAAGAACTACCTCCATATGTTTTTAATTTTTACACTTTTCTTTTTTTATCCATTTGTTTAATCTACATACTGTTCTTTTTTCTATTTTTTGATAACATGTCTCATCTATTTTCTCCTCTTCTTCCACTCATGTGGTCCATTTATTAATATAATAACCTAACTTTTTTTTTGATGCATAAGAAGAGGAGAACCTCATGAAAACAAGAGAAAAAAACAAGTACACTACAAAACACAAAGAGAAAAGGGAGGGATGAAGCGTGGGGTAGCAACACCCACCACATCCTCGAACAAAATACGGCCTAAATTTAAAGGAGGGACTTGAATCAACTCTATCTTGTTGTTCTGATTAACTCCTTGATTGGCCAACCAATCTGCAGCTCTGTTGCCTTCTCTGTAACAATGTTTGATCTCCACCGACCAACTTTGGTCTTCTATTATTTTCCCTGCATCTCGTGGATTATATGAGTACAAGCTCCTCCATAAGCTTCGTTTCCCCGCAAGGCTATGACTCTGCCCGATTATCCATCCGAACTTGAAGCTTAGTAATTCCCATTCGCTTGGCTAAGTCCAAACCAAATTCAATCGCTTTAACTTCGCCATAAAGGCATTGCAAGCACCGAAATTCGAGAGAATAAGCACATTGCGGGTGACCTGCACTATTCCTTATAATACCACCTCCTCCAGCTGGCCCCGGGGACCCTTTGGCAGCACCATCTGAATTCAGTACCATCCACCCGTTTGGTGGTGCCAACCACCTAATGTAGGCTTCAGTGCGGAGGTTGCCAGAAGATCCCGAGCTTAGGATGTTATCCCCTAGGTTCCTCCAAGTTTCTTCAAACCTTGCCATAAGGAACGCATTAATATCAACAGAATAACTTGAGTATTATTAAAGGTAACACAATTCCTCCATCTCCAAATCCACCAAAGCACAATAGCAAAAAAGATAGGCCATGTTTCCGGTGACATATCATTTTTAGCTTGATAATTAATGTTGCGAATGAGCCATTGTTGCAACGTACCCGTCCGGAAAGAGTTAGTTTTAGCCGACCCTCCAACTTGTTGCCACACTTCTCTAGCCGCCTTGCAATCCCGTAGAACATGAAGGACAATTTCATCTTCATCTCTGCAATGCACACATCTTGAGTCATCGGTAATACGTCATTTGTACCTGTTAACATTACACATGAGACGTTCATGCATAGCTAACCAGAGAAAAACTCTAATACGTTGTTGTACTCTTAGTTTCCAAATGAGCTCCCAACATCCATCATTTGGCTCTGAAACTTCCCGTCTTATAATATTTAGAGCCGATTTAATTGTGAATTTTCCTTTCGCATTCCCGGCCCAAGACAATAAATCTCCTAACTCGAGTCTTCTTTGAGCTCAAACGCATCAATTTCTTTGATCACGTTGGGGGGTAGCAAGTTGGCAAATAGATCCCATTTCCATCCAACATCTTTTTCCCGTAATTCACCCACTGTTGCCCCTTTAATTTCGTGAGGAATGTCATGCACGACTAGCTCTCTTAATGTTTGATTCGTAGCCCGACGATGATCCCGAGAATAATGTTGTTGTCCCAAAGAGTAACAGCGACTCTTGCGCCGTTCCAAAGTGTATTGACGTTATATGTGATTCCCCTCCAAACATTAGACATGTTAGATTTGGGTCTAAACATGTCTACATCACAACGTCCCTTGCAATATTTGCTTCTAAGGACTCGAGACCATAAAGCGTTTGGTTCAGTAAGAACCCTCCAGCCCAATTTAGTGAGAAAAGATGCATTCACTTGTCTAGAAGACCGAAAACCCAAGCCTCCCTGATTCATGGGACGCTGTAAACATTCCCATGATAATAAGTGAACACGTTTTGTATCCTCATCACCACCCCACACAAATATTCGGGTTCTCTTATCAATATTGTCACAAACATGTTTAGGTTTCTTCGCTGTTTGCATTGCATAAGTAGCAATTGTAGAAATCGTTGACTTGGTGAGAGTAATACGGCTTGCCAATGAAAGGTATTTTGTCTTCCAACCTGCAAGCCTACGATCGATTTTTTCGCATAAATACCCAAAGGTGTCTTTAGTGACCCTGTTAGTTAATGTTGGCATGCCTAGATACATGCCCAAGTCATCAGTAGGTTCAATGCACAAAACCTCACTGACCTCTTTTTTTTCCTCCCAACTCATGGACTCTTGATTTACCAAAACTAATTTTGGACCCCGAAGCACCACAAAATCTTTGAAGGCATTGATGAATGACTAAAGCTTGTTCAACCGTAGCTTCACCAAAAAGAATAATGTCATCCGCAAAGCACAAATTCGAAAGTTTTGGCCCGTTTATACTTGCTCGGATGGGTTTCCATTTATTTGCAATAATAGCCTCTTCTATTACTTGATTCAACCTTTCCATGCACAAAACAAAAATATATGGTGAAAGTGGGTCGCCTTGACGGATACCTCGGCTCGGAATGAAGGAGTCAGTTGGTTCACCATTCCATAAAACTTTCATGGAGGAAGATGTAATACATTCCATGATAACAGAGATAAGAAGTTGAGGAAATCTAATTTCAGAAAGGGTTTCTTGGATAAAGCTCCACCTAAGCCTATCATAGGCTTTTTCGAAGTCTATCTTTATGGCCATGTAACCGGTTTACCCTCGTTTGGTTCTCATAGTATGGATGACCTCCTGAACGATCACAATGTTGTCTGTTATTTGACGGCCGGGAATAAAGCTAGTTTGAGTGCAAGACGTCAAGTGAGGCATCATTGGCTTAATCCGGTTCACAATACATTTTGTGATTATTTTATAAGTTACATTACACAATCCTATTGGCCTGAATTGAGAAGCTAACTCGGGATTTTCAGTTTTGGGAATTAAAACTAGGAAGGTATCATTCAAGTTTGCAGGCATACCTTTCCCATTCAAGACATCCCTCACCAACTTGTATACATTCTGAGCAACAAGATCCCAATGTTTCTGATAGAAAAGCGCTTGAAACCCATCTGGACCTGGGGCCTTGAGGGCTCCCATATTTTTCACAACCGTCTCAATCTCACACTTTGTGAATGGTCTAGCTAATTTCGTCCAGTCTTCATTCGAAAATTCAGGGAAAATGTCGACAGGTAGCTCGTCCAAAAGTTGCTCATTAGTCTCAGCAAATAATTTAGTGAAGTAGCCCACCACATTTTGCTTGATGTCCTCTTTATCATGGATCCAAATTCCCGTATCAGCATCCTTGATAGCAGAGATCTTATTTCGCCACCTTCTAGCAATGGTGCTTAAGTGAAAAAAGGTAGTGTTGCGATCTCCATCACGTATCCAGTCGACTCTTGATTTTTGATACCACAACATTTCCTCCTGAGCAAGATTTTCATCAAGATTTTTCCGGAGTTTTGCCTCAAGCTTAATTAAGTCCCTGGACCTGGAAACTGAGAGGCACCTTTGTGTTCCTGCAGTACGAGACATCAAGGTTCTTTTTTGTCGAAAAATATTATGAAATTGTTGGCTGTTCCATTCTTGAAGTTTCTGAGCCATTTGATGTAAGTGGGGGACCAAAGGAGCGTTTTTATCCTAGTTTTCTGCCATGAAATTTTCAAATTTTTCATGTGATAACCAAGCCGCTTGAAACCTAAAAGGTTTGTTAATACATTCAATCGGGGCAAAACCATTCGGAGATATAAGAATGGGGCAGTGATCAGACTGAATAGCAGGAAGATTTTTAGCAGCCGCGTTCGCAAATTTAAGACTCCACTCACCATTACAGAGAGCTCTATCCAGTCGAGCACTCATTCTTGTTTCAAGTGAATTGCCTCTAGCCCAAGTATGGGTAGGGCCAGAGAATTCCACTTCAAGTAAACCAATTTCTTCCACCCATTCATTGAATCGAGCTGTACGTCTTGTAGTTTCAGCACAACTTGAGCTTCTTTCCCATGAGAATCGAGTGTCATTAAAATCCCCGGCAAGCATCCAAGGTTTATTATTATTAGCTGCAAAATCTTTCAATTGCTCCCAAAGTTCATGTCTTTTAGTGGGATCCGGGCTTGCATAAATAGCGGTAAAATACCAAGGCTCCCCTCCCACTCTTTTAATGTCCATTGAAATAAATTGGTCCTGTTTAAGAATCGGTTCTACTGTAACCAAATCCGATTGCCAGAAAATCCAAATACCTCCACGAAAACCATGAGCATCCACCCTAGTATGACCAGCATAATTTAAGAAATTCGCAATTTTTAACGCTTGTTGACTCCCCATGTGAGTCTCAACAAGAGCAATAACATTAGGCTTGTGAGTTCTAACTAGTTCTTTTAAAGCCGCCATGAAGGCTATACTACCCGCACCCTGAACGTTCCAGACCATACAGGTTATAGGTAGAGAATTAGGTGCCAGATTAGGAATTCTATCTTCCATTAAAACAGTTAATGAAGGAAGTGAACTTAAGTAAGCATCCTTTAAGAGACGAAATAAACGACTTATCTCATTCGGAAGTAATAGGGTCACTATCAACTCCGGCGGTTCGGGCATTGGTTCCATCCAAGTCTTTATCCGGACTTCCAGAATGTGTGTCAGGGGGTCTGCTATGCCCAGATAAGGTATCTCCATTGGTTGTCCTACGCACAGGATTTTCTCCAAGGGTATGTTCAGGCTGATTACATTCGATGGAGGCGGAAACATGGACTGTTGCACTGGAGGATTCATGGTGAAGGGCTTCTTTTGGGTTCTCTTCTAGTGAATCAGTTTGTGGACGGCTATTGGTGACTTGGATCGGAATATGATACTGTTATTTTCTTTTCCAGACGTTGAGAGAGCAGTGATTGAGGGTCTTCTCAATTGAGTAGGGCTAGCATTGGTTAGGGGTTGTAGTGGCGTAGCTTTAGGAGTCTTTTTATGTAAACTATTCTCCTGTGTTTTTGGTATGGCCTTGTTAGGAAAAGCTAATCTTTTTGGAATATCTTTACTTCCAATATTAAAGCCTTGATTATCTTTTATGAGTTGTTGAGATCTTTGAGAATTCTCGCCCAAATCAATTGTTTCATAATTATCCACATACATAATTTGAGAGTTTCCATTATTATCCTTAATAAAATCCCTCGTATTAACATCCTCTAAATCAACAGCATTACTTACCAGTATCTCCTCATTATTCGCCTGATTAAGCGCTTCAAATCTGGACCCAGTAACCAGAATCACCTTATCTTTGATTTTTGAATTTTAATTTTGCCCGGGTAGTGTAGCAGCAGCACCAGCTTTGCCCAGTTGTTGGCCTTCTTTGGTGGTGGGATTCAGCTGTTTCTCCGCTCGTGGTGACCGTTTACGGACAGGCTTTTTGACAAGCATCCAAGAACCAAAATCATTCTCCAATTCCGGTTATATAATAACCTAACTTAAAGTTTCACGGTCCACCTTTTTAGTTTATCTCCCTCACTTTTCGATTTCATTCTCTATCTTTTCAGTTTCTCTCCAATACTTTTGGACTTCCTCCTTGGTTCTCTCACAAAGTGAAGTGAAAAAAAATAAAAAAAGACAGGAGGACTAGGCAATTAAGCAATAAAAATTAACATAAAGATTTTAATGGCAATAAAAATTTTGTACATTAATAAACTATGCCAATTAAGCAGGTAGCAAAATAAAACCAAACAAGGTTTGCCCTAGTGGTTAAGATTTGGCATCATGACTTAAAGAGTTAAAGGTCATGATATCAAACCCCACTAGGGGCTCTTTGCAAGGGAGTTCCCCTTATCATTTCTTCTCATTTTCAAATAATATGACTTGCAAAGCTGACTAAGTATACCTGCGAAAGGGATAGTTCAGTAATATCTTTAAAAAGTATATAGCTAAAAAGATACAAAGGGATTAGTACATAGAGGTATAGAATTAACGTTCTAACTTCATTCATTATATATAACTTTTTATAGCAGAAAACTTGCATAGGAGCAAACTAATCATTCGGCATTCACCAAATACATATGGACAGTCCACAATATATAGATGGTGGAAATAAACGTAAAACACAAATATGGAATAAGAGACAGGAATATTGGCGAAACATGATAACATATATATATATATTGTTATACAGTATATGCTTCGTATAAAACTTATATATGCACATAATGTAGAGAAATTAAAATCTTCTGCTCCTGCTCCTTTATAGCACTTGGGACGATCTATCGAATCATGCGACCAGGCATTTGAGGAGGCACAGTTGAAGATTTTTGTTTCTCCATGTTACCTTCCCATCCTAGACACATTCAAGATAAAAAGAATTAGGACGTACAAAAAAATTCTTTCATTATGTTTAAATCTTCATCTTAGATCGCAGTTATATCACATAATGTAACATAAAATCACAATTTGAAAACTAAGGTTGTCTGTACGTATAGAAGGCACTTTGTGATAACTGATATGCTAGGGATTTTTTTCGTTATGTATACATATGACATGAATAGATAAGATATTTTATATTATATAGTAGAAAATTTGCTCTAAAAGGAGCTTTGGCTATTAGAAAACCACTTTTAATACTGTCACCTTTGATGGTAACTATAAATGGTAATTGGATGAAAAACGAGCTTCATGAGTAGTAATATGTAATAATTCCACTCATGAGTATTGTACATTTATCATATATTTGGGTGTACCTAAATATAGATACACGTCATGCTAAACACTCCAGATGGCAAAGTTTCACATGCATACTTGAACTAGAAGATGTTTAATTGTTACCAAGAGGAGGGTCGTAGCCACGGTGTTTAAGCTCACGGTACTCTTGAGCCAAGGCACAACATTGACACCAGAAATGGAAGCAACAATCGTCACAAGTGCTTTTTGGAATTCCTAATTGTGCCTTCAACTTTGCACGGTATGTGCACGAGTATATCCATTGAAACCCAACAAAAGGTGCGAGCAGCAAGTAGAAGGTTCCAGCTGCACAGCATGCTGCACCAACCAACATCATTTTTAGCAAAATATTAATGTGTCATAAATTTATACTACTCACCCCAGTTTTAATTAGTTTACCCGTTTTGACTTTTGACACTGTTCACATACATAACTTTGACTATCTCTTGTGATTTGTACTTAAGAAAAAAATATAGTCATGTGAGATCTTGTTAGATTCGTCTCAATGTATATTATACAAATATCAACATTTTGTAATTTTTACTTATTCATAATTAGAGATATTAAGGTTTAAATTAGTGTCTCATGCAAACTAATAAAAACCGGAGGGAAAACTATTTTATTTTTTTTGGTGTGTAGAAAGTTATGAAGGGAAATAGTGTAGATTGTGTAGATTGTATCATCCTAACAGACTCCCTGATTGTTGTGGACAACATTTGTGGCAATACAAAGATCAGAGATAGATATGCTAACATCACATCTATGTGCAGGGAGTTATTTTCCCCTCAAAAAAAAAATGTGCAGGGAGTTATTACAAGAGGGATGGGTGAAAGTGGTTCAAAAGTTGATCGGGAGCAGGTCAAGGAAGCAGACATTTTAGCAAGGATTAGTTGGAAGGATAGCATGGAGGTTAATGTTTTCCGCTATTTTGCAAAACCCCCATGGGAGGAATGCAATATTGCTTCCTCATATACTATTAATTTTGAACAACTATGTCGGTATTGTAATATAGGGCCTACAAGCCCAGCTACTGTAGCTACTTAATCTTTGTTAAACTCTGGTAACTTTCTATATATTGCTCCATTTACCTAAAAAAAAATAGTGTAGATTGTAGATGGGTTTTACATACACTATTTATTTCATCCTAGGTAAACTCTTCTCTAAAAATATAGGGAAATATCATTTTGTGGTTGTTGTGAACTTACATATCGAACCTTTGTCGACAATCTCTGCAATCCGGCCAAAGGAAAAGCAGGGGCAACAAAATGTAAGGCAACCTGCAACAATTGTGCAATACCAAATTCATTATTAGCTATATGATCAGCAAAGCAAAAATAATGATAAGCCTGCTAGATGAAGATCTAATTATTAATTATTACTTCCTCTCAATTCTTGAATAATCCACATCAATTCTGCTTTTGTTGTAACAAAATATTCCTTTTTATATGGAAAAGGCCCGTATCAATAATTATGATTTTACGTATAGACAATTCCTTAATATCTTGTTCATTCACAACAAAATACTTTCTTTGTGGGATTTACTCGGTGTGAGATATCATGTTGTTCAAGGAACTCGATCATGTGTTCTATAGTACGACCGATAACGTACATTTCACTAATATCATTTTAGGTCATCAAATCAAAGTTTATCAGTTTTGGTTATTAATTTGCTCCAATTCGTTTTAATACTTCTCAAATTATGACCTACTATAGTTAATTGAAAAACATTTCTTCATTGATCAATATTAACCCACTTGTACGTTTAATTAAGATGATCCATGTATTTTTTTCTCTTCACCCGACCTTCATTTAGTATAACTGATAACGGCCTAGGAGCATTATTACGGTATGTTCATGGTAAACTTTGGAGCCTAAAATATAAGAATTTTCAAACAATAATAGTACTCTATAGTCTATATATTTACCCAAGTTTCCAAAAATTTCAGGCAATTATTCATTATTGAACTAGCATGAATACAAAATAACTTACAGCTTGAACCATCAGAGAAACAATCACAAAGACCAGTAGTAAAATCACTGGTAGCTTGTTGATACTCTCCCTCCTTCATGGTGAATAGTTTAACCAAGAAAATAACTTAATGAACTGATGAATGATATTCCACTGCCAAGTTTGGGATTAATGCAACAAATATATAGTGCTGATAAAAACACTTCAGAAGCGGAAATAGTTGTCCATCAAATCACACTACAAGAGCCAATCAGAAATCGATATCTCGATCGATATACATTAAAAAAAATCCCTCCTCCGATCTCGATTACTTACAACACTTATCATTTTGGATTGTCTCAATTTAATTGCAATACTACTTTTTTTGGATATTCCATCTGATCTCTATCTCGCTCTCTCCTCATCATATGGGTCACCTTTATCTCTCTTTTCACCTAAAACTAGTTTTTAGGCCCGGGATATGCCCCGGGTAATTATAATTTTTATTTATTAATATTTTACTTTAAAACTATAATACCAAACATTACTTGGTTTAGTGGTTAAGACTTTAATATATAAGTTTGAAGTCATGGGATCAAATCTTATATCATGCATTTTCTAATTTTTTATTGTATGTAGTTTACATGAAGTAAATATTCTAAAGGATAGCGCCACGTGACACATTTCTTGCTTAGGAACGCCTTTTAATATATTAGTATAGATAATTGTGCCTCCCCCCCTCAAGTAAATCAGAACGGAGGAAATATTATGTAATGATAAAGAATAAGTAAGAGATTATTAAGACATGTTATGATGACCTTCTTTCTCTTGTTAATTGTTTTGATAGTGTTTTATGGTCTTGTGTTAAGCGTAGTTATAATAATGTTACCCATGCTTTAGCTCATCCCGCCCTTATGGAGGATCGGGTGAAAGCATTTGGGATAGTGACTTTCCTAGTTTTGTTATTGTTGGTGCTCATTTTGATTTATTGAAGTAAGCTCCCCTTTGGTGGGTTCTATGTAAATAAAATGTTATGATGAGAGTTAATTTATAAAGTAAATAGTAAATAATATAAAAAGACCTACTTAGACTACTAACACAAGTTTTCTAAATTTATGTCGTAAAATACTACAAAATACTCACAAATGTACTTGTAGCTATATTTTTTTTCATAAGATTCATCTTGGCGTAGACGCGTAGTGAGTACTCATTAGCTATATGGTAATTTATGGGATAGAAAATCATATAGTGGAAAGATACAAAATACTCCTCCGTCTCTCAATAGATTCATATTAATAAAATGGACTTTTCTAACCTATGCCACAGGGAACAAGTTATGAATTTTAAGATTTTATTAAAATAAAATATAATCCAACAAGATTCTATTTGGGGATAATAAAAAAGCAAAATATTGAAGATAGAGAAAATCATATAAGAATTTTAGTGTAATTGGATTTCGAAATAGAAACTTTTTGTATAATGATATCTTATATACTACCTCCGTTTCATATTAGATGCTACACTTTCTATAATGGGGTGTTTCATATTAGATGATACACTTTCTTTTCTGGGAAATAAATCCTCTCTATCTCTCTCCTATCACATGGATCCCCACTTTTCTTTCTCTCTCTCTCTCCTCTCCAAAAATTGCCTCGGAGTATGCAATTTTGAAAATGTAGCATCTAATATGAAAAGGAGGTAGTAGGAATTTTAATACTCTTAATCTATGATGTGTGGTATAGTTAGAAAAACCATTGGCGGACCTAGGGGGTACATGGGGGTACAGCTGTACCCCCATATTGTTTATAAAATGTAATTCTTGCATTTGTTAACTAATCTGAAGCAGTTGTCCTGATGGTTAGTGGGGCGGATAAGATGCCTTTGTTGTGTTTTAAGGCCAGGGGTTCGACGACTATACTCTTCTTTTTCCACAATTTTGCAAGATGTTTGATGCATTGCTGTCTTGGCATCTTGCTGACATGTTACAAAGATTCTTGTAAAGAAACAAGGTGTATGGTCTTCGTAGTTCATATTACTAACCATTTTTTCATAATATTTTTATCAATTGTTGTATTGTCTAATTATTTCTTTCTATTACTTTATTTAAAAAATTAAAATTAGGAGTTTTATTTATTGTAACAAAAAATATATACTTATACTTCTTATATAATACATTATTTTCACCTTGTATTACACGAGTTACAAGTCTTGTATAGTTTTGCATATTCTACAAAAGCATAATCATTAAACATATCTTTTATCAATATAGTTTACCGATGGTTTTAACTTAACAATTGTAACATAAAAATATAAACTGGCCATACAATTACGAATTTACTTCTACTTGCTCCGTCTCACAATTTAGTTCTTGTTTCCTTTTTGGGTTTTTCAAAATATAATGATTGTTTCTATTTCTTATTACATATTTTTCCATGATTTGCCTAGAAAAGTTATGCCACCATCATTTATTTTCTTCTTGAATTTTTTTTTTATTACGGGATGGAGGGAGTATTATTTTTGCGCATCCTTGATTATATTGTGAGATGCATTGAAGCACATCCTTATAAGGGTTACAAACTTACGATAAAATAACCATTATGAGTTATTGATTGGTCTATCTTGGTAATATATTTGTACCCCCATTACTCAATTCCTGGGTCCGCCACTGGAAAATCCTAATAAAATTTATAAAAATTTGATTTTCGTGACGTGGAATCCTTTTATGTTTTAGACGGAGTCTGTAACTCTTTTCGTTTTGCTTGTTTGTTGGGCTTCTTTTGTAGATGTGTGACAACTGACAAGAACCTTATATGAGTTATGTTACTGTACAATTTACAAACGTGAAGCCAAGACACTTTAAAATTATTAGTAGGTCGTATTATAACGACTTAGCGAGTCCATAGAGGAAAGCCAAATAGAGTTGTCCTAGTTGTCTGCCACATGCATGGTAGTTGGGCTTAAGAGAAACACTCGATGTGTCTCGTGTCTATTAGTGTAACACCACAATTTGCTTAATTGAATTTGGTACGTACTACTATTTATACTAATAAGATGCACTTTTATTTTAAGGAGTCTATAATGTGATGAAATACACCAAACTCCAAAGTATGTGCTTGAGAGTAGTTTTAAATTAGAATGTGTACCCTCTTGAAAATTTTCTAAAAGTGATCATGAGTCAGTTTATTTTAAAATGTATTGAAAAGGCATATTTATTTTATGGGGCAAGGAATCGGTTTTAAATGCGTATTTAGTTACTACATATAGAATATATATACATGAGGCACAATTAAAATCATGTACACTCATTGAACTTTTCAATGTCTCGTGTAGGGGTGTGCACTTTTGGACCGGGACCGAATTCGGACCGAACCGGACCGACCGGACCGGAATGGACCGGACCGGAAAATTCGGTCCGGTCCCCGGTCCACGAAAATTTGAGATTCCGGGTTTCCGGTCCGGTCCGGTCCAAAACCGGAATTTTCCGGTCCGGACCGGCGGACCGGAATTCCTGTTTTTTTTATAAAAAAAAAAGTTTAAAGGTTAAAAAAAAGTTTTAAACTTAAAAAGTTAGAAAGTTAAAACCTCATATTTATTGCCTTTAAAATTATTGCTATTAGAATTATTATATTTTAATATATTGAATTTATAAATATATTTAAACTTAAGAAAAAGTTTTTTTTTTTTAAAAAAATATAAATTCCGGTCCAACCGGTCCAAAACCGGACCGGACCGGAATTTTTCCCGGTCCGGTCCCGGTCCAAAAAAAATTGGATTCCGGTCCACCGGTCCAACCGGTCCGGTCCGGTCCGGTTTTGGACCGGTGCACACCCCTAGTCTCGTGTACCTTCTTTTTGAACATAATGTAAGTGATTAAATCCATCTTTAATTAAGGGTTGATGGAGGGATCACAACGGTGTTTCCACGAGATGAAGATAGAATCCAGGCCAAGAATGCTTAATTATCTAGCGGATTTACTTGCTAAGAAGGGAAGATTAGAAAATGTAAAAGTGAATAAAACTAGACTGTATACCACGGCCCCCTAGTTTATTTTCTTTTGAACTTGTGGAATGAATTTGTAGTCAGTCTTTTAGCCACAAACTTTTAATCTATTGCATCCGACTTGCACAAAAAAAAATCCATCTTTAATTTCGATATATATCTAAATTTAAGTACGCCTAATGACTAAAAAATAGAAAAACTCGATTTGACTAAATTTTAGTTAGCTAAATAAAGGGTAGAATTAGGATATATATATATGTGTGTGTGTGTGTGTGTGTGTGTGTGTGTGTGTGTGTGTGTGTGTGTGTGTGTGTGTGTGTGTGTTTGCCAATACTAGTTGAAAAGGAGTTTCAACTAATAAGTTAGTTGAAACTGATAATATAGTAGCTGAAACATATAAGGTAATTGATTAGCTTAACTGCTTTGCAAAATTAGTTGCTTAAGTTGGTGAACACTCTTAAATGTATAATTTCTCCAAAAGCAAAATTCTTGCAACGCCTACCTTGGGCACGCAATCCAAGGAATAATAAACTATGAGTGTCCAGGGTGATGCCTCGAGTTGCTACTTTTCGTAATTATTTGTCCGGGTGAGGAAAATTTGACATCATGACGGTATAAGTGATTGCATGATATTTGAAAAATAAACCCTTAAAATTTTGGGGATGAAAGCAATAGCTTAACTTTCTACGAGAAATTTGAGAATGTGTCTTTCATTGTCTCTTGTTATTAGCATAAAAGTATTAGAGATCTAAGTACTTGTGTAAGTCTTCTTAATGAGATGTAAAATATAAGACCTTATTATATTTTATTTTGAAATACTAAACAATGATGTTATATTAGATTTGTGGTTGATTAAGTTCTTACTTTTCATTTCAAAGGTCATGTGCTCAATATCTTGTAACTACACAACTTTAATAGAGCATTTGCATTAGAGGCTTAGAGCCTTATAGGATAGCATCATGTGGCATATAGACTACTTTCTTAGAAAAGTTTTTTGGTATATTAGTTAGATTACAAAAGGTAAATGAACAAATTAATTAAAAATAGAAAAATTTGCCAAAAAAACCTTTTAAAAGTTTAATTTTGCAAAAAAAGAACCTTTTAAGGATTCTTTGTACAAAAAACCACAAGCTTAAATTTTTTTTGCAAGATGAAACATATTCCCATTTTCCGGTGTGGTTTTTGAGATGCACGAGATTGACCCTTCTATCTTCCTTTAACCCCCCTATTTCCATTAATTGCAGCACCATCCCTATGTATCTCAAAAACCACACCGGAAAATGGGAATAGGTTTGATCTTCCAAAAAAAATTAAGTTTGTGGTTTTTTGCAAAGAATGCTTTAAAAGTTTTTTTTTCGCAAAATTGAACTTTTAAAAGGTTTTTTTTAGTAAATTTTCCTTAAAAATAACTTAATAGCAGGTTTGAGCTTGGGAATATTTGGCTTATATTATGATTGAAATTATAAAAGAAATTATTCATTTAGCATCTCTAATATCTTCATTATACTATCCAGTGTTGAATTATGCCTTGAAATAATTATCTGGCGCTAGGATTAACCTAGCACGGGGGTCTCGTTGCCCGGTCAGTTTGTCGGGAGTCCGGGGGTGAAACTATATTATTAACCTCTGCCTCCGGATGTGCCGCAAGCTCGCTTCTATGCAAAGTCGGTAACATCCCATTCACCTATCTTGGCTTGCCCATAGGTGGCAATCCCTCTCGCATTCAAGTTTGGGAACCGGTCATTGATAAGCTATCCAAAAAGCTCGCGACATGGAAGGGCAAAATGCTATTAATTGGAGGGAGGATTACTCTCATCAAATCCTCTCTATCAAACCTTCCCCTCTACTTCATGTCTCTATTTCCCATTCCTAAAGGAGTCATAGAGATAATAAACAAGATCACTCGACAGTTTCTTTGGAGTGGTAGCTCGGAAAAAAAAGCTCTTCCACCTGTTTCATGGGACATTGTACAGTTACCAAAAGGCCATGGGGGGCTAAGCATTGGTAATGTAATGCACAAACATCTCGCCTTGCTTTTCAAGTGGATATGGAGGTTCTTTCAAGATCCCTCCTCACTATGGTGCAAGGTCATTAAAGACAAGTACAAGTATGCTCCATCTCTCTCAATTGCGGACCTAACAGTTCCCAAATCAGGCGCCCCATGGTCGAAAATATGCGCTGCCATATTCAAGCATCAAGGTGCAAAATCGCTGCTGATGAATGGGATCCGCAAAAGCATTGGCAATGGCGAAGATACACTGTTTTGGCACGAACCTTGGATTAACTCTCTTCCATTAAAAAGCCTATTTCCAAGGTTATTTTCAATTGCAATTCATCCGAATGCTTCAGTGACTGCGCAAGGGTTTTGGGAAGGTTATAATTGGGTTTGGAGCTTCGCATGGCGTAGAGAATTTCGTCCTCGCGACTCCTTGGAAAAATCGAGCCTTGATGTGTTGTTGCGGAGTGTGTGTCTGGCCCAACATAATAATGACGAATTCATTTGGACTTTTAACAAGTCTGGACTCTTCTCAACTAAATCATTCAATCAAGAACTAGACAAGCTCCAGCCCCCTCCTCACCATGACGCCATCAAAGGCGTATGGTGTGGCCTTGTACCTCATAGAATCGAGGTTTTTGTCTAGACAGCTCTGATTGGAAAGATTAATACTCGGCACAAGCTCGCCTCCATTGGCATAATCGCAGTTGAAAATAGTTTGTGTCCTCTATGTGAATCTTGCTCGGAAACGAGCGACCACCTTCTACTACATTGCATCTTTACCCAGTAAATATGGGCTTGGTGGTTAGATACATGGCACGTTAAATGGGTCTTCCCAATGAATCTAAGAATGGCCTTCGATCAATGGCAGTGTGCAAAGAAAAGTTCTTTTTTCAAGAAAATATAGGCCTCTAGTTTCTTCATAATTGTATGGACGGTGTGGAAAGAGCGAAATCTTCGCATCTTTGGCAATGCATCTTCTTCCATCAAAGACCTCCAAGGTATGGTTCTCCTTAGACTCGGATGGTGGATTAGTGGTTGGTCTGATAAATTTCCATACTCACCTCTAGATGTCCAAAGAAATCCCTCATGTCTAATGTGGGAGGAAAATGGTGGCTCACCGGTTCGCCCTCCCACCTGCAAGTCACGGTTGATGTTTGGCGAGTCCCAATTCGACTACTCATCAAGTGGAACGTTGACGCTTCCGTCAACCCACTTGTATCTTGCTCGGCCATTGGAGGTGTATTGAGAGATCACCACGAAAATTTCATGTGTCTTTTCTCCTCTCCCATTCCATTCATGGAAATAAATTGTGCAGAATTCCTTGCCATTCATCGAGCAATTTCAATCTCCCTTGCAAGTGATATTACGAAGAATGCCAAAATAGTCCTTGAATCTGACTCGGCCAATGCGGTGTTATGGTGCAACAATGATGGAGGTGGGCCTTGGAATATGAATTATCATCTACATTTTATCCGAAATGCTAGAAAAAATTTCTTGGATATTTCTATTATTCACAAAGGAAGGGGTACCAACATGGTGGCCGATTCACTTGCAAAACAAGGGCTTCACCGCCAATCCGAATTCATAGCATGGCTTTAAGCTCCTCAAGGATGACCAGCAGCCTTCATCCCCGTGGAGGCGCCTTGTTCCCTCTCAATCCTTTAGCCAGTAGCTTGGATACCTAGTCTCGAATTGTATGGTAGTCTAGCTGGATTTTCTTTTATGTCTCGTAGTAAGAAGTGTGTAAGCAGGGTTTTTTTAAGCCTTTGTAACTCTTTGATTGCAAAAGGGTGGATGACCTCCTCATTCTTGGGTGTGTGTTAACACTATGAAAGTTTTCTTATTTGAAGAAATACCCAAACTGAGTCGAGGATATCTTACTCTTTATGAATTAATGAAATGAAACGATTAATTATCAAAAAAAAACCTCTGCCTCCGGATTATTCTGTAATATGTACTTTCTTCTGCACTCCAATAAAATTGTTTTCTCCTCTCGCCCGCGGATGTAGCCTAACACATTGTTAAGTAACCACGTTAATTTTGTGCCGATTGTTCATTGTTATTTGTTTCGTTAATTCCGATCCGTTATCCGTCACGACATCCGTGTGACTTGGCAGTTTAAACAAAGAAGTACAAGAAATTGTAGAGAACACGACAAATTTTTGAAGCGAATACATGATAAAGGGACAAGTACAACCTATCTTTTAGTGGTGTCATATCAGGGAGATAAGGAAGTCACAATAAGTGCATTTGATTAAATGTTGGTAGCTTGATTTTCTATCGAGTGGGGCTATTTTATTCAAATCCTTCTTTCTAAACTCTACTTCGTTGGAATTATAAGCAATAATGTAAAACTAATTGTTAGGTTTTCTCCACCTGAAAAATAATGATCATCTTATCCAAATTTTTCAAGATGTATACTCCTTGGTCTAGTATGAAATCCTCGAAGCTAATCTGATTTGGTCTCATCTCCTATTGTAACTAAACTTTGACCACATATTAAAAACATTCCACAGTACTAACTTCTCAAAAACACGTAAGTATCACTATATCAACATCAAAATATGGTTAAAGTTTGGTTAAAATATGAGATTAAAATGAAGAAGTAACTTTATTTGTATATGTTGGGGTCTAAATATAAACCAAACCCGAATAGTTGATCATGCACCCTTTACCTTATTCTCAAGCCCCGTAAATCTGTTTGGCAGGGATGGGCCCAAGAGAAGGTTTTTCATATCCACAAGACCTCCATAAATACTCCACTTGACACAAAGGTAAAGGTGAATTCTTTTTCCTACACACAAACACATTTATTGGCTTATTGCTCTCTTCATTTCCATTTTGCTTACTTGCTCACCCGTCTGACTTAAGCATCAAATAGTGTTTATCCGAATAACCCCGGGTCAGTCTCACTTGTTTTGTAGGTGGTCTGTCATCAAGAAAGATTCAACCCCAGCAATCACAATACACTTCGGATCATCAAGGCCCACTTGTTTGATCACCCACACGCACTTGTTATTAATTGAAAGAGTATGTATGATGTATCATTCGTAGAAAACGTTGGTAATTGATACATTAGTTGGACCTACATTGTAAAGTCTTTTCAAACTATAAGAACATCTACTTCCGACTCTTTTTATTTTTGTGATTTTGTTTTTGGCCAGTATCTACTACTTCATTATAGTTTCATATCAAAGTCAATACCTCTACAACGAATGTTATGCTTAAAGTTGGATATATGATCCTCAACTATGAAAAAGCCAGAAACAACTAATAATGCTTATTGTGGAAAGATGTAAAAGGTTTATATAATTGCATTTTCATTTGCGTTACGGAACATGGACATCCACAAGTTATATTTTCTTAAATTTAGGTTCATATATTAAAATATATAGACAAAGAGTAATTCACAAATAACAATTCATACAATAAAATTTATTTAAGTATGGTTTGCTACACAACTATTTAAATGCACATTGAAAGTATAATTTGGTAAATATATTATTATATCAATAACAACAACCACAAACTAAAGCAAAAGATGGATCACAAAAGCATATGATGATATGCGTCTTTGATTTAACGGCTCATACCGCCTGGCACCACAGGGGGATTAGCCATCCCCATTCCCCCGTTCTGCTTCTCCAAGTTACCATACCACCCTGAAATAATAATAATTATAATATTGATAAAATTTGAAAATAACATACAATAATTTGATTTATAGAATGCTAAAAATTAACATAGGTTTCCACAGTAAATATCAAAAATTAGGTATGAAAAGGCTAGAGATTTAAAATTTTCTTTATCACAATACATGAACTCTATATTATTATGCTAGAAGAAAGTACATAACACATAACGAGAACTTTCCTAAAAAAAATGTTCTTCCACATATATAATCGAAACAAAAGTAATTTTCTAAACAAATTATATTTCGATGTGGCTTTCAAAATAAACCCTCCTATATAAAAACTTAGGGTCTGTTCTCCCCAACTTATTTTCAGTTCAATTCAATTCAGTTCAATTGCAATCAGTTCAGTTCCAATCAGTTCAGTTCAATTCAGTTGCAATCAGTTCAGTTCAATTCAATTCAGTTTAGTTGTTTTATGTCGAAGAGAACATACCCTTATTACTTCATCCGTCTGTAAATAGTTGTTTCACTTTGACGTTCAAGTTTTACAATACACATCTTTAACTATTAAAATCTTTATTATCTATTAATAAAGAGTAATTAAAAAAAAGATATATTTTTTTTTGAAAGAAGTCCCAAAGGACACTATATTTCATTAATTAAAGCCATACGGCATCTACAATTGACAATTAACAAGAATTAACTGGTGAAGGGTTGAGAATCAAAATACATAGATATAACAATTCGGCATATTCTCGTTTTGTTGTCTCATACAACTTTTTGAGTGGATCCGTCGTTGCTTCATAATTTTGTGGGGAAGAAAATTCTTGTGTTGATTTCGTAATCCGAATCCGATCAATAAACATCAATCGTAGCCCCGCATAATTGGAGACCCTATTAAACGCAAATAAAACCTTGTCTTTCGAAGGAGATCGAAAAAACCTTGTCTTTCGAAGGAGAATAACCCTTTCTTTCGAGGGAGACATTATTATAACCTAAGAAACAAAAAAAAAACCTTAAAAGAAACAAAGATTTGGGGCTTTCCACCGGTAAGATCCGATGGAAGCCCCTTCAAAATTGACAATGGAGGCTAGGGTTTAGGAGAGAAGAGAGGAAGAGGAGGCTCGGTATCAAAAAAAGATATATTGAACATATACATTGAGACAAAACCAATATTTTTTTACATGATAACATCTCTTTCGATATGACTCACACATAGGGCTAAAATAAGGTGTAAAAAAAAACATAAAAGTAGAATGCGTACCAAGGGGAACATCATAACCACGGTGTTCAAGCTCACGATGCTCTTGACATAAGGCACAAGGGTGGCACCAAATATGGGTACAAAGATCTTCAAGAGGACTCCCTAATATCCCATATTGTCGTTTTAACTTGGATCTATAGGCGCATGCGTAAAGAAAAT
Source organism: Beta corolliflora (assembly GCA_947648045.1). Taxonomy (NCBI): domain Eukaryota; kingdom Viridiplantae; phylum Streptophyta; class Magnoliopsida; order Caryophyllales; family Amaranthaceae; genus Beta; species Beta corolliflora. The sequence goes on from CANSZD010002455.1 coordinate 114,700, forward strand.
TGAAGCCTGATAACATTCCAATTAGACTATACAGAGCTCCGCTCACCCCACATGCTGTGATAAATAGATAAATAAGTTAGATACTAAACAGTTTGAAGTTTAACCATAAATGAAATCGACGAGCGTACTACACTTGTTTGCACTTGAAAACGTTAATTTAGTAGATATGTCTCCTCCGTTTTGAATAGTTGCAACAAAGGGATATTATTTGTGAGACATAAAAAATTCCTTTGTTGCAACTAAATGAAAACGGGGGAAGAGTACAATAGCTTACATGATGCTCCTCTATCAATTATCTCTGCATTTTGCCCGAAGGTAAAGCATGGACACCAAGCTGTTAAACAGCCTGTACAATATAACAAAGATTAATTAGTAAAGTGGGTATATATGATTAACAAACTTCTCGCCTGTATCATATGAGATGTGGGATTCAATTAATAAACTTAGAGATAAGAACAGTTAATTTCAAACTTTGAGGTTATGTGATCAAACGCCACTAAGAAGTTATGTCCTCCACCCTTCCTCCCACTCCTAAGATATCTATTGTGTTGAAATGGTCGGTTTGACTCATGAAGTGTTTCGAGCTAATAAGGATTATGGAATTCTCCTTACTATACTCAAATAATAAAACAGAGCTACTTTTACCTTTAGCACATAAAACTTCTAATACAACTATTATAAATTTTCATGTAGTATAATCAGACTCTTTTTAATTATATTTAGAAGATTATCCAATAATCAAGAGCTTACTAAACTTTGAGGATTATGGAATTCACCTTACTCTATATTTAGAAGATTATCCGATAATCAAGAGCTTACTAAACAAGGTCTAATTGAGGGAGAAATTCCCCTAACAATTGTTGTTGTTATTCCCTTAGCGCAAACTCAAAAACTCTAGTTTAGCCGAAACCACCACTTTAGCTAATCCAAAGGCTTATTGGTCAAATGAACAGTTGTGAACTACTAGGTTGCACAAAGACATATACGGGTACGGGTACGGATTTGGGGACGGAAAACGGCAAGATAAATTTTTTAGGAATGGGTAAATGTACCAATACAAGATATGTATCGTATCGGATACGGGTACGATTACGTGATCTTAAAGAAGTAGCCGTGCTACATAGGTGAACCAATCAAAAAATCTTATGCACATAGAAGTGTGTAAGTTAACTTACACTGAGAGACATCTGAGGTACAATCGAAAAGACCAGTAGACCATTGGCCTTCTTGAGATGGCGTACCCATCAACGGAGCGTATGCCGGCGTACCTACCGGAACCGCGGTTGAAGGCTTATCCATGTTAATTCTCAGAGAAGCAGGGAATAAGGATAAGGGTACGGTGGTGATCAAATTTTTATGATAGATGACTGTTAATTATTTATATATATTGAATCAATTGAAGTTTTCTAGAGATTTTATAAACAAATACTAGTATATTGAATCTGGTTGATGAAGTCGTACTTAGTAGAAACCAACTAATTTTGCTTGATTTAGTCGTGAGATTTAAATTCATGTGCTGCATTGTCGTTATTATTCCTTGATCAACTTGTTATACATATTACTTCTTAAGCTAGTTTAATTATTTAAACCTCTCCAACTTGCTCGTTAGTCTTAACTTCAAATAATAAATCATATTCTTAGGTACTTGCTTCTCTAGTTTAATTATTTAATCCTCCAACACCGCAATCCCAAAAAAAAAAAAAAAGGAAAGGAAAAGAGAAAGAAATTTACATAACTTATCAAAAGAAAAGTCTACCCTTTGACGTTGGAATAAACTACTACTTCGATATAGAGGTGATCATAAGTCGGGTCGGAGCGGGCTTGGCCCAAAAAAAGTGGCCCATTTTGGGTCAAAGCCTTGAGCCGGGACAAGTCGCGAGCCGAAATTCCCGTGCCATAACCCGTAAATTCGGGCCGGGTCAAACGGGTTTTTCAGTCCATTGTCGGGCCGGTCAGAATTTAGACTACTTTTGCATATTTAAGTTGCCCGTGGCTCGGAATTAAAAATCGTGCCCAAAACCCGTCCATTTTTCGGGCCGGGCCCATTATGATCACCTCTACTCTGATATGATATAATCGAGTACTTTAATATAATAAAGAGATCAATCATCAATGTACATATCATGACACAGAGTAAGCAACGGCATCACATAATGTTCCATGTGCTTATGGTATCCAAATTGATGTAATTCTATTTTGTTTGTAACTTCCTTAGAAAGATACAATCAAAGGAATCAGTCAAATGAAGAAAATATATAATGGCTCTATTTGACAATACTAGCTGAAAATAAACTGAAACTGATAAGTTAATTGAAACTAATAAGATAAAACTGAAACTACTGATAAGGTGCTAGAACTTAGCTTAACTGTTTGGCAAAATTAGTACTTAAGTTGATAAATTATTTTGGCAAAATTAGTTGATCCAAAATTTCAATCACCAGATTTTGAAAAGGTAAAATTTTTAACTTATCATTTAATTCATTTTAACTACTTGAAATCTTATTTTAGGTACTCTCCAAACACTAGTAATCATTTTAGCACCTAAAATATGTTAGCACCTTATTATTTAAGGTAACTAAAATATTCCCCAAACATAACTAAAATACTTGCCCAAACAGAGCCAATATGCAAAGGATGAAATAGTAAATTTGTTTTTTATAAACTGTGTTGTAAACAAAATACAGGGAGACTTTCCATTTTTTTGTATTATCTCTATTATATAAGTGTGTCCGTATTCTGTAAAGCAGGCCACACGGAAAGGAAACCGTGCGGTTGCGTGCGTCACAAAGCCATCCCCAACTTCTTCGTTCCTCCTTCCTCCCTCCTCCCTCCCTCCTCCCTCCTCCCTCCTAAATCTTCGTCTTCTTCTTCATCATCATCATCATTGCAAACTCAATCTTTGACGTCATCTGCGTCAACAACGACGTCATCCATGGCGGCGACGCAATCGCAATCGCAATCACAGTCGCAGGCGTACGAGTTTAGCAATGCTAGACTTCCGGGTTCCATGTTTGTGTTGGAAGTGGAGGTGAGGAGGCGGAGGAGGCGAGGAGAGAGAGAGGATGAGGAGGGGGGAAGAGGTGGAGGAGGCGGAGAGAAAGACGGAGGTCGGAGGAGTCGGGGTGAGGGTACAGTGAGGGGAGTAGAAGAGGTCAACGACGATGATCGAGGATGATATGATGGAGGTAGAATCAACGGTGGAGGTAAGGAGAGAGAAAAGGAGGATGATGAAGGTGGTGGTGGTTATGGCGTAAGAAGTAACCCCTAATTTGAGTAAAAGTAACCCCTTATAATTACAAAAGTAACCCCTATTTAACGTAGAAGTAACCCCTTATAATTACAAAAGTAACCCCTTATAATTACAAAAAGTAACCCCTAGTTATAGTAAAAGTAACCCCCTTACAGTTACAAAAAGTAACCTATACTTTCGAGAAAAGTAACCCCTTAACATTATAAAAAGTAATCCCTAGTGTCAGTAAAGTAACCCCTAAGCATTCGATAAAGTAATCCCTAATTCACTAAAAGTAACACCTTAGATTGGAAAGCAACGCGTTTTACTTTTTATGTATAAATGAGATTACTTTAAATATATAATGGAGTTACTTTTTTATGAACTAAGAGGTTACTTGTACCTTTATTATGGTTACTTTTTATAAATTTCAAGCTAATATATATAATAATTAGAGTTACTTTTGTGAACATATGAGGTTACTCGAACAAATAAATAAGGTTACTCATACATTTAATTAGGGTTACTTTTATTAACTAATTAATGAGGTTACTTTTATAATATAATGGGTTATTTGAAAAAATATATGAGGGTTACTTGTAGTAATAAATGGGTTACTCGTATGATAAAATAAGGGTACAAATAATAATCGTTACTTATTATAAAGTAATGGATTCCTCGTATTATAAAATAATATTACAAATAATAAGGGAAAATTAGAGGGGAGAGAAAATAGGAAAAAATGGGGGAAATAAGAGGAGAGAGAAAATGAGGCAAAAAAATAGGGAAAATGAGAGGAGAGAGAAGATGGGAAATTGGTTTGTTTTCTTAATCAAAAAAAAAAAAAAAAGAGAAAGGCCGCGCGGCGCGCGCTGCTGAAATGGGTTGGCCACACCATTAGTTGAAGGTGTGGCCCGCCTTTTTTAAAAGTTTGCGTATATAAGTGGGAGCAATGGTGTCCCCCTATTAAATTACAACTCTACCCTCAATAATAATAGATAATAACACCATACATAATAATCAAATACAAATTTAAAGTTCAAGCACAATCAAGGCATATTGAACATCACGTTTGACAACAAAAATTAAAAATGAAAAGTTACCATGTACTAAAACATACACAAATACACAATATACGAAATACGGAGTAATACACTGAATAACTACAATCTCAAGAATGTTTTTATCTCAAAAAAAATCCCATTTTCAACTACAAAAACTTAAGAAAAAAAACTCAAGAGGTTTTAAACATCACAAATGTTACGATTTACGGGCCCGTTATATACCTTCAATTAAGTATGCAATTTGTTTATCTTGGTATACAAGACATGCTTCCCTACTAAATTTACAAAACAGTAGTATGTTAGATTAAACATAAGTAGTGGAATTTTTTTAAAAGAATGAGTATTCTTCACAACCGTAAATACACAATAGTCTTAAAATGGCAACCGTATCAAGAGCTTACTAAACCCCGTTTGATCTGAATTCGACACAAGGTCTAATTGTGGGAGAAATTTTCTTAACAATTGTTGTTGTATCCCCTTGGCGCGAACTCAAAACTCTAGTTTAACCGAAACCGCCACTTTAGCTAATCCAAATGCTTATTGGTCAAACGAACAGTGTTCCCCCTCAAAAAAAAATGAAAAATGGCAAATTCTTTATCTTATGCACATAGAAGTGTGGAAGTTAACTTACACTGAGAGACATATGAGGTACAATCGAAAAGACCAGTAGACCATTGGCCTTCTTGAGATGGCGTTCCCATCAATGGAGCGTATGTCGGCGTACCTACCGGAACCATGGTTGAAGGCTTATCCATGTTAATTCTCGGATTGCGGGGATTTTGGCGTATGCGATAAAGCGCCTATAAAGCGGGGCCACATTTTCTAGGGCTCAATATTAAGGTTAAGCCCAGGTGGAATGAATACTCCTTTCTCTCTCTTTTATTATTGATACCTCTTTCCCAAAGTTTTCCAAGTTACGCTTCTAATTATAATAGGGGCCTCATTTTGTTATAAGAACAGGGATACAAAAATCTAAAAAACAGCCCTGTTATCAGAGAAGCAGAGAATAGGGATAGCGGTACGGTGGTGATCAAATTTATATGATAGATGACTGTTAATTATTTATATATATTGAATTAATTGAAGTTTTCTAGAGATTTTATAAACAAATACTAGTATATTGAATCTGGTTGATGAAGTCGTACTTAGTAGAAACCAACTAATTTTGCTTGATTTAGTCGTGAGATTTAAATTCATGTGCTGCATTGTCGTTATTCCTTGATCAACTTGTTATATATATTACTCCCTCCGTCCCATAATATAGTGCCTACTTCATTTTTTGTGGGTCAAACTTTAAAATCTTTGACCGAATATTCACATTTGTATATATAAAAAAACATATTCATGTGGGATCTTGTTAGATTCGTCTCAATGTGTAATTTCATAATATCAACTTTTTATATTTTTTATTAATACGAAATTGAAGATATTAAAGGTCAAAGTTACGTCTTGGAGACCGTGTAAAAAAGAAACAAGCACTATATTATGGGACGGAGGGAGTACTTCTCAAGCTAGTTTAATTATTTAAACCTCTCCAACTTGCTCGTTAGTCTTGACTTCATATTCTTAGGTACTTGCTTCTCTAAACAAAAAAATTCTCAAGTACTTATCCACCAACACCGCAGCCCAAAAAAAAAAAGGAAAGGAAAAGAGAAAGAAATTTACATAACTTATCAAAAGAAAAGTCTACCCTTGACGAATAAACTACTACTCTAATCTGATAATGGAGTACTTAATATAATAAAGAGATCAATCATCAATGTACATATAATGACACAGAGTAAGCAACGGCATCACATAATGTTCCATGTGTTATTGGCTCTGTTTGATGTAATTGATGTAATTCTATTTTGATTGTAACTTCTTTAGAAAGAATACAATCAAATGAATCAGTCAAATGAAAGAAAATATTGGCTCTGTTTGGCAATATTAGTTGAAAATTAACTGAAACTGATAAGTTAATTGAAACTAATAAGATAAAGTTGAAACTGATAAGGTGATGTAACTAATAAGGTAGCTGATTAGCTTAACTGTTATGCAAAATTAGTTGATATTAAATTTTTAAAAAGATTTTCCAAAATTTTAATCACCTGATTTTGAAAAGGTAAAATATTTAACTTATCATTTAAGTCATTTTAACAACCTAAAATTTTATTTTAGGTACTCTCCAAACACTACTAATCATTTTAGCACCTAAAATATGTTAACACCTACTCCCTCCGCTTTTTTTTATTTGCTACATTTGTTTCCTTGGGAATGATGCCACTACTTTGACCGATTATTTTGATTATTTTATAAGTAAAAATATAGTCATGTGTGATCTTGTTAGATTCGTCTCGACGTGTAGATTCATAATATCAAATTTTTATAATTTTTACTTAAACGAAATAAGAGATATTAAGAGTTAAATAATGCTTTGAAAACCGTGCACAACAAATGTAGCAGATAAAAAAAAGCAGAGGGAGTATCATTTAAGGTGACTAAAATACTTCCTCCAAACAGAGCCAATATGCAAAGGACGAAATAGTAAATTTGTTTTTGTAAACTCTGCTGTAAACAAAATACAGGAAGATTTCCCAATTTTTGTATTATTCTCTCATATTATAGGCTATAGCACAAAACATTAGCATTATCACAAATTAATTAAACTAAATTTTACTGTCCTTTTTCCAAGTCATTACGTTGACGCAAGTCCACCAAAGTTGATGCATCAATTAAGGAGCAAACTGTTCAAAAGTACATGAAGGGGAAATGAAAATCCATATTGCCCCATAAATTTCACTCCTAATTTCGGAGTTTTACAAAATCTATGCAGGATAATAGAGGTTTTCCAAATTTATTTGTCATTATATAAGGTACATAAGGTGATGAAAATGTATACTTCAAAATTAAGGTAAGGACTAAGGAATAAAAATTGGGAAAGCAGAAAACAATATAGAAAATAAATAGTTGTTGACCATCAGCTCTGTCGTCTATATATATTGCTTAAAACTTTACATTATTACATAATTATGCATATCATTTTGTTAATCTTCTTATGTTACATTGTTACTCCTGTAGTAATACATAGTGTAATAATGTACCCTGTCTTCCTTATTGATGTTACTAGTTAGAATCTTAACACTATTTGGAATAACATAAAATCTTTTAAAAAAATTCTCAATATATAAGTAAAAACATAGTCATATAGGGTCTTGTTTGATGTGTCATAACTAATGCGTTGATAATTTTAAATTTTTATAAATTTTACAATACATAATTTCAGATATTTATAGTGAAGATATGTATTGGCAAATGTGCAAGTCAAACTAGGAACATCAATAAGGAACGGAAGGAGTAGACAAATTCTAAATTTACTTGATTTTAAATTTATAGCTTTTCGATGACGTTTTTAAGATAAAATAAACATTATCTTTAGTGATTGTTCGGTATACATGGGAATTAAATTCTCATGCCTAGGAAGTTATTTCCCTTATATAATTCATAGGCCTCTTTGGATTCACTTGATAATGCAATGCAACTCAACTGTTACCTACTCAGTACTGGTTAATGGGGAACCTCAGGGAAAATTAAACCTTTTGCAGGATTGAGACAAGGTGACCCTCTTTCTCCTTATGTTTTCATATTGTGTATGGAAACTTTGTCTAGGCAACTAGTTAGACAGCAAGAATTGGGTTTGATTAAAGGCTTGAAACTAGCACAAAGAGCTCCTTCGATTTCTCATCTATTTTTTGCCGATGATGCGTTATTTTTCCTTAAAGGAACAATTGATAATTGTTGGAATATCAATAAAACTTTAAGGAAATTTTGTGAATTATCGGGGGAAATGATAAACCAACAAAAATCATACGCAGTTTTCAGCAAAAACATTCCTAGAAAATTCATAAGACTTTTGAACAAAGGTCTTAAAGTGGAGACCAAGGAAAAACTAGGTAAGTACCTAGGTTGCCCCATGGATGTGGATGGTCGTACTCTAAACATTTTCCAAGAGCTTCATCAAAAGGTTGATGCGACAATAACATCATGGAAGTTTTCTCATTTGAACCTCAAGGGAAAACCGATTCTTATTAATAGCATTCTAGTGGCTTTCTCTTCCCATATGATGGCTACTTATATGTTTCCCAAGAAGATATTAAAGCAAATAACTTCATCTTTATAGAGATTTTGGTGGAAATCAAGCAAAGATAAAAAGCCTATTTATTGGAGAAAGAGAGAGGTACTAGAGAAACATAAACATGATGGTGGTTTGGGTCTAAAAAACCTATTCACTATGAATCAAGCTGCCCTATTCAAGCAAGCTTGGAGAATCCAGAACAATGAGCAATTGTTGGTTAGTAAGATCTTCAAGGCTAAGTACTCATCAGCTTGGTTTGCTAATAGTCTAAAAGGGTCAATTCCACGTAATTGCTCTTGGGGTGGGAGGAGTTTAATGCGGAGTGTTTTTGCCATGGCTAAAGGAGTGGGTTCAAAAATTGGGAATGGCAGAACCATAGATATCAAGACAGCAAACTGGGTGGGTTCATGTTTAGTGGATTTTAAACAAGATAGTTCGAGAAATGAAGATTTGGAACCTAAATGGGTCGCGGATTTCATCAACGAGGAGAAATTGTGGAATGTTGGAAAACTACGTAAGTGGTTTAGTGAAGAAACGTCGATTTAATTCAAACTATCCATATCCCACGGGGAAGAGACCGAGGATGGTTATTACCTGGAGATACACTAAGAACGGCATCTACAAGATTGGTTCAAAGCTACGGTTAGTTCTTGAAAAATGGCGATAATTCTCGGGAAAAAAATTCTTTATTCTCGAAAAAAATTCTGGAAACAAAAAATTTGGCCAAAATGGAAATTTTTCTATTGGAAGCTATTTAATGGAGCTCTTGCTACCAGAGTAAACCTTAGGAAAAGAAAAATCCTAAGCGAGATTCTTTGTCCACTTTGTGGTAAATATGAAGAATCTGATACTCACTTATTTAAAGATTGTGAAATCTCAATGAGAATCTGGAAATCTTCAAACTTTGGAATTCGAGCACAGATCCCATCCAAGTGCCCAATTAAGTTATGGACAAAAAATTGGATTTGGTTCTTAATGAATGAAGAAAAAGAGGGAGAGTCACAAGTGTTTGATTTTGTAAACATTTTATGGAGCATTTGGTTGATTAGAAACAAGTGTGCTTTTAATGCTTCCCATGTGTTAAGACCAAGTGAAATTATGATATGCTCACTACATTGGAAACAAAGATGGATGGAAAATAATCGGTTACCGTAAGAGCATACTAAGGGGAAGGTGGGGAGAATGCAAAAGAAGGATTCCAAAAAAGAAGACATCTCTTGGAGTAGAAATTGTCATCAAGAAGAAATGAGATACAAACTCATTGTGGATGGAGCCTGGAAGACTGAAAAGGGGCAAGGAGGAAAGATAAAAGCAGGCTATGGGTGGGTTCTTATAGATAGGAGTAGCATTGTTGATCAAAGGAAAAAAAAACCATTCATGCGTCTTCAGCAAAACAAGCAGAAGGATACGCACTTTTGTTCGGTATTAAGGCAGCTTTGCAAGGCCATATTGTAGGATTATATAAGTACTCTAAGCGGAATTTCATGAATCAAATTCATAAGCACTTAAAACAGGATCTCATGCATATACATTCAAGGATCACATAATAGTTAGGAATTTACCTTTGAAGCGTGAATTCCACAAAGCTTGAATAACCCGGATTAAGAACCTCATTGCGATTCCTCTACTTGGTCCACCAACCCGGATCAACACTCCACCAATGCTAGTTGGAAGGAAGAAATTCTTCTTCTACTTTAATGGAGTTTTTGTGACTTTTGGAAAGAATATGAGAGAGAAGAATAATGAAAGATATCTAGTATATTTCCTTATTGCCTAACCAAAATTATATAGATATAATTAGGTTAGGAGGAGAATCAATTCTCCTCTCTCTTCCTCTTGGCCGGCCACCCTAGGGCCCCTTATGGGCTCTAGGTTTCTTTTGTTGATCCAAGTATTTTGTGTGACCTAATAGGATCCATTATATTGGGCTTTGGGTTTATTATTTCCTAACCCAAAGTTCTATAGCATTCTCTAGCAAGACGTATAGACGACCCAATAGAACGAATTTATTATCTCTATAATACGATCCATAATATAATTAGTAATTGCATTTAAGTCGAGGACATAAATCCTTCAATCTCCCACTTGTCCGAGACGAGTGTGCAATGTTTAATTTCCTCAAGTCTCTTAATGTCTTAATTCGATAGTATGATCATATTTACATATCATCCATACTAGTTTTCAAATTAATCCTTGAAATCCGAGTTCGAATTGACAAAGAAATGATCATCGAATGATCCATTTGAGCACGGCCATGCATTTTTCAATTTTCGCTCTTCAAGGGGCCAAGACACCTATCCTATCTTATATAGGAGGACCTTTTCAATCTTATGGTAATCAATACTCCCACTCAATTTTTAGCACAACCCGAATGCTGCCTTTATAGTCCCCTTTTACGGCATGACGTTTGACAAGATCAAAGTTATACCAATCATTGGGCTAAGTAATGTTCCACTCATGTTTAAGGAATCTACTAATATAATTTTGAAGTTATAAAACTTCTAAGCGTGTCTAGTTCGACTATGTATCAACTATACATATCCATATGATTGATTAAACATCTCTATGTTTCTATAGCCCATGAAACGCTGCTATCAATCAATCTTATATGCCAATCCCTTTAACAAGTCATTCATGTCCAGTTTAATGACTTAGATTAGGAACTCTTAATATTCTATGAATTCTGTTCACTTATGGTGTTTCATTTATCAAATCACATATTTGACAAAACCATAGAATTCAAGATATATTTTGGACATTTTATTTAATACTAAACCAATAATTAAATAATGTAAAATTTATTCTCATAAACATAAATAGCAAAACCATGTCTTTACATTGTAACAAGTTTCTCTAAACCTAGTACAATCTAAAGCCACTCTAACATTTGCTTCAAGCCTATAGCCCTAGCGTGACACTCATGCTTGGGTTGAGGTAGTGGTTTAGTGAGCGGATCGCCCACATTCTCATCCGTGTGAACTTTGCGAGATCCCGACATCCTTCCCGTCAACAATCTCCCTAATGAGGTGATACTTCCTCATTACATGTTTGGATTTGTTATGTGATCTCGGTTCTTTTGCTTGCGCAATAGCACCATTGTTATCACGTAACAACTCAATCCCTTCCAGAGCACTAGGTACGATATCCACTCTATCAAGAATTTCTTGATCCAAATCGCTTCTTTAGCCGCTTCAACCGCTGCTAAATATTCTCGATTCGTCGTAGAGTCCGCTACGGTGCTTTGCTTTGAGCTCTTCCAGCTCACTCGCTCCTCCATTTAGACGAAAGACATACCCCGACCGAGAGCGGTAATCATCTCTCGTCGGTTTGGAAGCTTGCATCCGTGTAACCTTCAACAACCAACTCACTTTGTCCCCCATAAACTAAGAACATGCCTTTAGTTATTCTCAAGTACTTGAGGATGCTCTTAGCCGCATCCAAGTGTGCTTCTCCCGGATTTACTTGGAACCCGCTACACATGCTCAAGGCATATGCAACATCTCGGTCGAGTACTTATCATGGCATACATGATAGATCCTATAGCCGAAGCATAAGGAATGCTACTCATTCGCTTCAACTCATCGAGTTCGTCGGGCACCGACTCTTGCTAAGCGATATGCCATGTGACATGGGAACGAAACCTCTCTTCGAGTTTTCCATGTTGAACCTTGTAAGAACCTTATCAATATAAGTTTCTTGACTTAGTCCAATCATCCTTCGAGACCTATCTCTATGGATTTTGATTCCCAAGTATGTACTCGCCTTCTCCCGTGTCCTTCATAGAGAAACAACTTTTTAACCATTCCTTGATCGACTCAAGCATTGGTATGTCATTTCCCATGAGTAGTATGTCATCTACATACAATACCAAGAAGACTAAGTCGCTCCCACTAAACTTCTTGCAGACACAAGATTCTTCTTCGCTTTTGATGAAATCAAATTTCTTGATTGCTTCATCAAATCGAAGATTCCAGCTCCGAGATGCTCCGCTTCAATCCATAAATGGATCTCGAAGCTTCGCAATCCCTTTTAGGATTTTCCGGATCCTCAAAACCCTCGGGTTGTGTCATGTACACATCCTCATTCAAGAACCCATTCAAGAATGCGGTTTTGACATCCATCTCGCGGATTTCATAATCATAAAATGCAAGAATCGCTAAAAGTATCCGAATTGATTTAAGCATTGCTACTGGAGAAAAGGTCTCATCATAGTCTATACCATGAATTTGTCTGAATCCTTTTGCAACCAGTCTTGCTTTATATACATAGACATTCCCATCTTTGTCTGTTTTTAATTTGAACACCCACTTGCAACCAATAGGGTTAACCCCACTAGGCAAGTCGACCAGGGTCCAAACTTTATTCTCGGACATGGAGTCTAACTCGGATTTCATGGCTTCAAGCCATTTCTCGTAGTCCGGGCTCGTCAAAGCTTGTTTGTAGGTAGTAGGCTCCGAATTCTCCAAAATCATAATTTCGTAGTTTTCGGTTAACAGAAATCAACCAACCTTTTGTTTGGAATCCTTTCTCTACTAGATCTACGCGGGGCCCGAGCATCAAGAAAGAGTTCTCTTCAACTCCTTGAAGATCTTCACTTGATTCAATTGGGACGGTAGGAGGTAGATGCGTTGAATACATCATCTCCTGAACTAGACTTTCGTCTTGTCGGGCCGTCTCTGACATAGTGTGAACCACGTCTATTTGTTGCTCATCTCGAATTTCTTCGAGAATTATTTTACTCCCACTTGTCTTTCTAGAAACAAATTCCTTTTCAAGAAAGACACCATCACAAGCAACAAACACTTTGTTCTCTTGACGGTTATGGAAGTAATAACCCCTTGTCTCTTTTGGGTATCCCACAAAGAGACATTTATCTGACTTGGGTGCAAGCTTGTCTCGATAGTAACCGCTTTACATAGACCTAACATCCCCGCATTTTAAGAAAAGACAAGTTTGGAGTTTTTCCATTCCATAACTCATATGGAGTCTTTTCTACAGACCTTTGACGGGCTCCTATTTAGTGTGTGTGCAAAGTTTCGAGAGCGTATCCCCAAAAAGAAATCGGAAGATCGGCAAGACTCATCATCGATCGAACCATATCTAGCAAGGTTCGGTTCCTCCTTTCGAGATACACCATTCAACTCGTGGTGTTCCCTGGTGGAGTTAATTGTGAAACAATTCCACAACCCTTTAGATGATCATCAAATTCTTGGCTCAAATATTCACCACCACGATCGGATCGTAGTGCTTTTATTGTCTTACCAAGTTGATTCTCGTACTTCATTTTGGAACTCTTTGAATCTATCAAAAGATTCCGACTTATGTTTCATTAAGTATATATATCCATATCTACTCAAATCATCGGTGAAGGTAATGAAGTAGTTAAACCCTCCCCTTGCCTTTGTGCTCATAGGACCACACACATCCGTATGTATGAGTCCTAAAAGATCACTGGCCCTTTCACCTTTTCCAAGAAATGGTGATTTTGTCATCTTCCCCATTAAGCATGATTCACATACATCAAATGATTCAAAATCAAATGATGGAATTATACCATCCTTTTGTAACTTGTGAATACGCTTTTGGTTTATATGACCCATTCGACAATGCCAAATGTAGGTTAGGTTGGAATCATTTGATTTTTGTTTCTTGCTATCTATGTTATAGATTTGTAACGACCTATCAAGCACATATAAGCCATTTATCAATTTAGCATTGGCATAGAACATATTATTGTAAGAAATGGAACAACACTTGTTCTTTATTTCAAAACAAAACCCTTCGTAATCCAAAACCGAAACGAAATTATGTTCTTAGTTATTGAAGGAATGAAATAACAATTATTTAGTTCTAAAATAAGCCCGGATGGCAAGTGTAGACTATAGCTTCCTATGGCAAGTGCAAAGAACTCGTGCTCCATTTCCAACGCGTAGCTCTACGTCGCCTTTTGCCAGCTTCCTACTTCTTTTTAGTCCCTGCACATCATTAACTATGTGAGAACCACAGTCGGTATCAAATACCCATAAAGAAGTAGAAGTCAAATTGATTTCTATAATATATATACCTGAAGTGGAAGCCCCAGACTTCTTTTCCTCCAAGTATACCGGGCAGTTCCTCTTCCAGTGTCCTATCTTGTGACAGTGGAAGCACTTGCTTTCCGCAGCGACCTTTGGCTTGGCGGTTGGCTTAGGTTTTTCAGCAACAGTGGCAACTTGCTTGCCTTTGTCCTTCTTTCTTGCCCATTTCTTTTTGAAACCCTTTCCCTTTTGAACCATCAAAACCTCTTTCTTTGGTTCAACCTTATGGATGTTCCTTTCAGTGTTGACCAACAATCCATGCAACTCTTGCAAAGTCTTTTCAGACTCATTCATATTGTAGGTCATTCCGAACCGATTGAAACTGTCGTGTAATGAGTGGAGAATAATGTCAGTAGCCAACTCAACCCTATAAGGGAATCCAAGTCGTTCCATGTTTTCGAAAAGACCCATCATCGCGAAAACATGGGGGCCAACAGCTTGACCCGGCTTCATGTGACATTCAAGTATCTCCCTATTAGTCTCATACCGCTCAACTCGGGCTTGTGTTTGAAACATAGCCCGCAGCTCTTGCATGATGGTATAAGCATCCTTGGTTTCGAACCTCCTTTGGAGGTCCGGCTCCATGGCTGCTATCATCAAGCAAGTGATCGGTATAGACCTATCATTGGCCTGCTTAGCACGACACTTGTCTGCTTCAGTCGACTCATCAGCAATCACAGGAAGTGGGGTTTCTAAGACATCCTCTCGACCCTCAGACCTCAAAACAAGTCTTAAGGTCCTTTCCCAATTAAGGAAATTTTCACCATTCAGTCTGTCCTTTTCCAGAAAAGGACGAATGTTGAAACCGGAGTTGTTCTTTGTTGTTGTTATTAGACATAGTATCTACGACGATAAAAATAAAGCAAAGTTCAATTTTATGTTTATAAAGTAACCTAAAACATGCAAAGGTTTCTAGGTTGATCACCTATTCAATTTTAATGTCCCATTTGAATAAGTGTTTTACAAGATCCTATCAATATGCAACACTAAGCAGACGGAGGCCTTATCTTTAACGTTACATTATCAAGGTAAGTAAACTCTTTTACTAATTATAACAAATTATAACTCTTGTTTAGATGGAGAAACATCGCATGCTTAACTATCTCTTGCTTCAAAATTCAAAACGCTTTTGATAATTTTGTTAAGGACAACCAAACTAAGTTGTAAAATTCGCAATTTTACCTTATATTCCCAAAATTAATGATAACACCCTGCGGAGGCATGACCTATTACTATTAATTAAGGGTTTGATAAGTACTTTATGTTTGGAAAAGCAACCTTAATATTTGCGGGACCTAAGTTTATTATGTTGTTATGAATTAGTGAACTCTAGCGCATCATCAACCAACATACAATAAACTTATAAGCATTTTAAAGAATAATAAAATGCGAAAATAAAATGATCTAGTATGGCCCCTAATCCTAAGAACTAATCATCAATGGCTCATTCTTGGACTCTTCATGGATCTCCATCCACCTTATCCATGGGCCTTCTCTTGATGGACTTCGTCTTTGGATTACATAAGTATCAAAATAATTTAAATAATAACTAAATTAAATAAATTACAAAAATACTTAACGATACGCAGATCGTATTTAAAATTACAAGAATACATCACGATGCGCAGATCGTATTTTCTAACTTAATTTGGGCCATACTAGTCATACATAGCAATTATATCAAAATATATAAAAGCCACATCATAATATCACATATTATACTTGCCATCAATCAAAATATCAAATATTCTTAATTATGGTAAGTTGATAAAACATTTAAGTAATTCATAACAACCTAAAGATTCTATCCTATTATACTTTCCTACTAATTTTAATTAGATTAAAGAATAAAATTATGGAAATATTTAACTGAAAATCTGCTCAATATACTGAAAATCTGATTTAATGATTTTCCAAAAAAAAAATTTTTTTTTTTTTTTAAAAAAATGCTGGGCAGCAGCAAAACGTGGCTAGCAAGCCACGCTGCTGCTGCAGCCGCAGCTCCGGCAGCCCTGCACGGATCACCTGGAGCAGCCACCGTGGCCCCACCAGCAGGTGGCAGCGCCACCCAGCCGTGGCTGCTCCCCTTCCCTCCTTTGTTTTATTTTTTATTTTTTTTTTCTTTTGTGGGAAATAAATTAAATCACAACTTCTTGTAAATTAATTTAGTGATCAAAATAAAATTAAACATAAACTCCTTTATGCCTAATTCTGCAAATTAATTTAAATCTCCATTTTAATTAATATTAGGGCTATTCATATCAATTAACCTTAAATTCACATAAAACTCCTTTTATATGAATTAATTTATCATACATAACCAATTTAAATATGAAAATTCAGATTAATTATATGATGTGAATATTCGAAATTAACATAAAATCTCTATTTTATTTTAATTCTAGCATTATTCATATATATTAACCTCTAATTCACATAAAACTCTTTTCACATGAATTAATTTATCATACATAAACAATTTAAATATGAAAAACAGATTAATAATATAAATCTAACTCTCGAATTTTTCGAAAAAATTGAGATCTAAAATTTAATTTTAATTTCGAAATTCATGATTTTATTTTCATAAATTCGGCCAAATAAAAGTAAAAAAAAAAAAAAAAATTAGGTCGAATTATAGAAAATAAAATCGTTTATTAGGCAGATTAAATCAAATTTAATTAATCCAATTAAACAAAACATCCATAATTCAATTCCTCCCCTTAATCAATTAAAATTAGTCAAGAACACATAATTATTATGACCAAAAATTATATGCAAGAGGCTAAAATCGATACCATTTGTAGG
Source organism: Beta corolliflora (assembly GCA_947648045.1). Classification (NCBI taxonomy): domain Eukaryota; kingdom Viridiplantae; phylum Streptophyta; class Magnoliopsida; order Caryophyllales; family Amaranthaceae; genus Beta; species Beta corolliflora. The sequence continues at coordinate 131,992 of CANSZD010002455.1, forward strand.
ATTATATAAGTACTCTAAGCGGAATTTCATGAATCAAATTCATAAGCACTTAAAACAGGATCTCATGCATATACATTCAAGGATCACATAATAGTTAGGAATTTACCTTTGAAGCGTGAATTCCACAAAGCTTGAATAACCCGGATTAAGAACCTCAATTGCGATTCCTCTACTTGGTCCACCAACCCGGATCAACACTCCACCAATGCTAGTTGGAAGGAAGAAATTCTTCTTCTACTTTAATGGAGTTTTTGTGACTTTTGGAAAGAATATGAGAGAGAAGAATAATGAAAGATATCTAGTCTATTTCCTTATTGCCTAACCAAAATTATATAGATATAATTAGGTTAGGAGGAGAATCAATTCTCCTCTCTCTTCCTCTTGGCCGGCCACCCTAGGGCCCCTTATGGGCTCTAGGTTTCTTTTGTTGATCCAAGTATTTTGTGTGACCTAATAGGATCCATTATATTGGGCTTTGGGTTTATTATTTCCTAACCCAAAGTTCTATAGCATTCTCTAGCAAGACGTATAGACGACCCAATAGAACGAATTTATTATCTCTATAATACGATCCATAATATAATTAGTAATTGCATTTAAGTCGAGGACATAAATCCTTCACATATAAGAGACGTAGAAATATGGTCAGACTCAGCGGAAATTCTGAAAGGAATACAAAACATCAAATCAACTGCATGGGAGCTAAAAACAATCCTAAGTGATATCCTTTTTCTGCTAGCAAATTTCAATTCAGTTAAAATTATTAATGTTCCTAGAATTAAGGTGAAATATGTGCATGATCTTGCTATAGCAGCAAGAAATGGGCATGTGTAGCCAGTTTGTTTGTATTTTTAAGCTGTCAAAAAAAAAGGAAATGGTCTTAATATGTTTGGTTGACATCTAAAAATTTGCACTTCCCATGAATTGATATGAGAATTCTAAATGACCGAGGAAAGGGTGGGTAAATAAATTACCACATTTTGTTGAAGTTTCAATTTTCCAAGGAATTTTCATTTCCCCATTTTCCTCACTTTCCTGTCAACCATAATTACCCAAATCAGAAAATCATGAAAATTATTATTGCCTACATAATTTCATGTGTACCAAACAATCACTTAATCTAGGAAAATGATTTCGGGTAAATAACACAAGATTTACAAATTATAGCACTATGATATTTATTTATTTACATTTCCATCAGATTCACACCGTTAAGAAAGATTACTCTACTTTAAAGATCATACAAATAAGGACACAAGTCAACCCTAAAAAGAGAGTAGCAAAAATATTTTAGTTTTATAATCAAGCAGCAGCATGAGGCTCAATGCCTGTAGTCTTTTGGGTTTCACGAGTTGGGCCTTCAGGAGTAGGCCCACCGTAGGACAACCCATATTTCTCGTTAAAGGATCCAGCATGAAGCAGCATTATGTACAACAAGTGGATCAACGTAGAAATTATTAGGAAAATTTCAAGTGTTTGCAAGCGTTTCCCTCTACGACCACCCAGCTTGACCTCCTTCCAAGCCAGCCCAAATGCAAGGCCAGTAATAGCCCAAGAGATGGCTGCTGACGAGGTGGCTGCCGCCATGCTTGCTACCGACCATGCTCGGAAGTGTGTAAACCCGGCCACCACAGACGCGACCCCGGTGGTGCTTGCTAAAAGGGCAAATATTAGCATGTAATTTGTAGCCGCATTTCCTCCTAAATCTGTGATCAAGTAGCAATTTCTTCATAAGCCTATCATTGGTTTTATGATCAAAGTGTTTTTATTACTACTATAATGTACTACTACGTAAAAGTTCTTGGATTAGAGAATTTATAGTGGAGCATATACTTCTTTTAAGAGTTTGAAAAGATTTAGGGTTTTTCTATGATATACCCTTGTGTGTTTTTTTTAATTCTATAATGTACCCCTAATGTTTTTTTATTCTACACTGTACCCCTGTGTTTTTTAAGTTTTCTACATAGTATCCCTACGTTAAATGAACGTAACGTTTACCGTTATCTCTTTGCATTTCGGGCTTCTCTCTCACCCTCCCCTGCCCGGCCCCAGCTCGCCCCCACCCCCGCCCTCCACCTCCGCAACCACCATGACCGCCCCACCCAAGTCCTCCACCCCCGTAACCACCATACCGCCGCAACCACCAATGTTTTTATAAAAATCAACCCGGATTCAATCGTGGGAGTTGTGGGAAATCGAAGGGGAGGGGGTGGGGGCAACGGGAAATCGAAGGGGGTAGGGGATGCGGGAAATCGAAGGGGAGGGGGTGGGGGGCTGCGGAAATCGATGGGGAGGGGGGGCCGGGGAAATCGAAGGGGAGGGGTGGGGTTGCGGGAAATCGAGGGGGGGTTGGGGGTTGCGGGAAATCGAAGGGGGGGGTGGGGGTGGGCTAATAGGGGGAGGGGGTGGGGGGATGCGGTGGAGGAGAGGGGGGAGGGGGTCGGGGGCAGGGGGAGGGGGAGGGGGTTGGGAGCTGCGGCGGTGGAGGGGGGAGCGAGGGGGCCGGGGTGGAGGGGATGGGGAGGTTTGGGTGGGAATTCAAAAATGTTTAACGTCCGTTTTCATTAATACACACTATGAGTGCATGTAGAAAACTTAAAAAACATAGGGATACAGTGTAGAATTAAAAAACATTAGGGGTACATTATAGAATTTTAAAAAACACAGGGGTATATCATAGAAAAACCCAAAGATTTATCTCATTTATAAGAATTGTTATGGATTAAGATTGTAATATTCTATAAAAAATGCAACTATGAAATAGTAAAATCAACAACTAAACATCATGAAATATCTTTAATAATAGAAATTCAGACCACTTTAGATATATACTTCTATATTTTTGAAACAATAAACAACTAACTTTTTGTTTTTGAAAGGCACGCGTGACAAGATTTAGACCACCCTTCTCTCAATTATAAAGTAGTCTAAAATATTAAGAAGTTGTCAATTCCAAATCATACTAAATATCAACCATATATATATATTATAAAACTTAAAATAATAAATAACATTTATAACCATCTCCCATGTGATAGAAAAATACACATATTGCAATGCATGAAATACACAATAAAGGTGGAGGGTTGGATTATTTATATTGATCAATCATATGGTCTCTATTGGACATTTTATTGCTTCGATTTGAATTATCAGGATGATATATTATACAACAACTTTGGCGTATACCTAATCCTAGCTATTTTTCACTAACTTTGATGGTGAATTTGTTATAAGTTACGTTGAGTCGTGATGTAGAAATAACAATATCATATCTGTCGCAAGATCTATTTCATATGTCTCAAAAAAAAAGCTCATTTGATTTTTAAAAAGAAAAAAGTCATTAACATTCATTGTGAATACTCCATGATACTATGCAACAAAAATACATTACCATGTGCTATCTTGTTAGACTGTTTAATAAATTTTGATTTTTCTAATTTACTTCAATGCATATTTGAATATGGAAACATTTGGCTTGAAATTCAAAATGCAAAAAGGCAAATTGACAAATATTATTAAACAGAGGGATTTTTATTAATTACATTATTATAATTTCAACTATGGTGTAACACTAACCATTAATTGCTATAGCGAATATAATCCGACTACAAAAGTTAAATACAACCTAGTACTCCCTCTGTCTTTTTTTAGTTGCTACATTTTGCTATTTTCGGATGGCTCAATTTACTTGCTACATTTGTTAAATATTTCTACTTTTAGTATGTGATACCCATATATTATTTACCTTTATACCCTTATTTTTGTCTTCATTACACAAAAAGACAACTACTTTATGCTTTATTGCTCTACTTTTCAATGATCCCCACATGTTTCCTTAATAATTGTGCAAAAGTAAATGTAGCAACTAAAAAAAGACGGAGGGAGTATTTCTTAGAAACAGAGTTAGTAAGAAACCTAAAATCGAACCATAACCATTTTATCAAAATCCAAAAAGCCACACACTCCAAATTCAACTCCTATAGCTAGTTAGGTTAAAACTTAAAGGTATAAGACAAGTTCATAGAAACACGCCAAGGAACAAAGGTGAACTAGATATAAATAGGTGTACATCATATATGTATGCATTAGGACAACATAACTATACCTGTAAATATCAATTACGGACACAAAGAACATAGTTATTAGTATATCACGACAATATAACCTATCTACAAGAGGTGGGTAGCCGTTAAAATATAAAATCATCATACGGCAATGAAATATATAAAAAGAGGTAAAACTTACGAGGGTGATTTTGCTGGCCGTCGATGTACTTATTAAGAGACCAAGAAGCGAGACCTAGAATTATAAGGTAAACTACCAAATCTACCACTAATATTGGCCACATGAAACTTCTTCCTAGACTTCCTTGCGCCATTTTTTTTAGCTTCTTCAAGCTTACTACTACTATTCACAAACTAGCAGAGGAGAGAGAGAGAACAAAGAAACTAAACGGTGGATTTTGTCCTGGTTATTGTTAGTTGTTATTCATATTGAATTTTATGGAACGTTGTATTTATGTTTTCCAAAATGTGGCCGTATTTTTAGGTTCCTTTTTTAATTTTTCATGTGGATTGTGGAAGGTTCTTGAGTCATCTTTGTTTGCTTTACATAAAGAAAGAAAAAAGAATAAAAAGGAGTTTCCAGTGTTTGAGATAGCACTTTTTGAGATAGGAATTTGTTTTATCATGCTATTAACTTCATCAATTTTTGGATACTATTGGCATATGTATAGTTAAGTTACAACTTTATCATGCGCCTAATTGTATTATGAGCATGGAATATCTAAAACTATTTTTTTGCATATTATTTATTTGAATTCCTCTAAATGATGAAAATTGGCATAATAATTAGAGCTCCAAATTAGCAAAATTTGCACAAATAGCAAAAAAGCTCCAAATGAGCAAATGAGGAAGAATGATTTTGCACATGTAGTACACCTGCATTTAACCGTGAATATACTTTAGATGAGATACTCCTCGTAAAAAAATAAAAGAATAAAAAAACTGGGATGGGTATATACATTATAGAATAATGATTGTTTTTTAATTAAAAAGATATGCATATGATTTTTTTTGAATCCACGCATTGTATTTGAATTTTTTTTGGGCTCCCTTTCGGGAACCCGTGGTAAGAAGAATTTCCTCTGGGCTGCCCTTGTTGGGCTTACTTTGTGGAGTTTGTGCAAACAACTCAACCATGGAGGGTTTCAAGGGCTCAAAGCAAGGGAGCAAGGTCAGGCCCAGCAGCACGCGAGCAAGGGGAGCCCGAAACCCCCCTCGACCCAGCTGCCCGGACGGGCCAGCTTGGGCTCGGGCGGGCCAGGGAGTCCGGGCGGGCTATACCCAGCTCGGGCGGGCTCTAGGACTGAAGCACCTACTGCCTTCGAGGCAGAATGGCGAGGAGTACCCTGCACCGGACGGGCTTCATTTCGGCCCGGGCGGGCTGGTCTTGGGCCCGGGCGAGCGTTTCTTCGAACTCGCCCGTGCAACTCAGATATGTCGGGATTTTTTGCGTTTCCAAGCTTTAATCTCGACCCTTGATTTGTATTAACCCCCTATTAGTATATAAACCCCCTTCTTTCATGTTTTAGGTTATCATTCACACAAAGAGAGATCAACCTAGGGTTTAGTGAAAGAGGAGAGAGAAAATAGCATTAAATCATCCATTAATGCTTGTATTGTTCATCCATTTTCTTCATTAATCAAAGGTGCTTGCTTGGTGGGTTTTTTCTCCCGGTGCTCGGGTTTTCCCACGTTAATCGGTGTGCTTTTCATTGCTTTCTTATTTGTTCTTAGTTTCATTACTTTTCATTTGATTGTTGATTAGTGGTGATTTCAAGTAATTAGTTGGTTTGCTTAATCTAATATTCAACAATTGGTATCAAGAGCTAAGGTTTTAACTTGGGGGAAAGTTGAATTAGATTTGTATGCAAAACTAGTTATTTGTTGATTGGAGTTCAAAGTTTTTTGCTTTGTGGATATAAAGTTGTGATTTTTTGAACTTGGGTTGTTATTCAACAATGGAGGATGGAAAGGTGAGACTTGAGAGGTTTGATGGGAAAGATTTTGGCTTTTGGAAGATGCAAATAGAGGACTATTTGTACCAAAAGAATCTTTTCCTAGCACTTGAAGGCAAAAGGCCAAGTGGTATGAAGGAGGATGAATGAAAAGTGCTTGACCGACAAGCTCTTGGTGTGGTGAGATTGACATTAGCCCGGAGTGTGGCTTTCAATGTCAAGGATGCGAAAACAACGGCGGGTTTGATGGAAACCTTGTCAAGTATGTATGAGAAACCGTCGGCTATCAACAAAGTATACTTGATGCGCCGTTTGTTTGACATGGAGATGGTTGATGGTAGTTCGGCCGCCGAACACATTAATGAGATCAATTCGATTTTGGGTCAATTGTCTTCGGTTGATATTAAATTTGAGGATGAAGTGAAGGCATTGATTTTGTTGTCTTCTTTGCCCTTGTCATGGGAAACTATGGTGACCGCCATTAGCAACTCCTCCGGCAAAGAGAAGTTGAAGTATGATGATGTGAGAGACTTGATTTTGAGTGAGAGCATTCGAAAGAGAGAATCCGGTGAATCATTGGGTGGTGCTTATAGTAGTGAAAGTAGGGGGAGAAGGAATCAACAAAGAGGAAATGCAAGTCATGGAAGATCGAAGTCAAGAGGACATGGGAAATCGAATGGAGGAGCTCATGTGGTGTGTTGGGGGTGTGGTGATGAAGGGCACTTGAAGAGAGATTGTCCAAAGAGAGGGAATGGGAAAGGGAAGAAGAAGGTTCAAGAAAGTGATGAAGAAGATGCATCAACTAACGTGATTTCGGAGTACGATTCCGATGTTTTGATGGTAAGCATGGATGATCCGGAAGAGTTGGTGGGATGCTCGGGATCATGGGTCTTGGATTCGGGTTCTTCTCACCATTCCTCACCATGCAAGGAGTTGTTTCGGAATTTCAAATCCGAAAAGCTTGGAGAAGCCTATCTTGCGGATGGCAAGGTAGTGCAAGTCATGGGGCAAGGTGATGTGAGTGTGAAACTCACTCATGGTGGCTTGTTGGAGTTGAAAGATGTCAAGTTCATCCCAAGGTTGAAGAAAAGCTTGATATCGGTGACTCAACTTGCCAAGTCGGGTCACAAGGTTGTGTTTGATGGTGGTTCTTGCAAGATTGTCAAGGGAGCTATGGTCATAGCTCGAGGGACAAGAAATGGAACACTTTACACCATGGGGGGCACAAGAAAGGAGCCCGGAATTGGGGTGAGAACTTCATGGAAGGTGTCGTTTGGTCGGGAATCTATCGATAGTGGGCCAAGGGATGAGAACCGCGGTGAAGCGGTATCCCGGTGGCAAATTGACCGGTAAGCGCACAAGGTGAAGGGCGGCACACAAGCATGATGTGCCAGAAATCCTAAGTGGAGCAAAGGGTGTTTTGTTCAAGTGGGAGCAATGTGAGGTTGTTTCTAGAACAATGAGAAGTTTCTTTGGCTTAGGTGATTATTGTTTTGTTGGGGTTGGTTTATACCTCAATGTGCTTCTTTGGTTGGAGAGGAAGTGGATTACTCTTGGTTGAAGAGGGAGAAATCTTCATTTTGTTGTGATGCCTTTTAGATGAACCGACCTCCGAGTTAGGAGGGTGTGTAGGTTTGTGTAGGGATGTTAAAATGAATTGGAGATGGTATTGTTGAGAATCAAAGTCGGTGTAGACTTTGATGTCTTTGAATTGGAGTTGGTGTTAACTTCAATGTCTTTTCCTTGATGTAGTGGAGATGTGATGTCATGGGGATGCTTAGTCTAGGTGGGAGCATGGTGAAAATGCTCGGGTTTACATCTAGGTGATAGCATGGTCATGATGGGTTTGGATGATGATGTTTTGGGTTTGTATATGGTTTGCATATGGGGTTGCATTGGTGGTTTCAAATTTGGTTTGCCCAAATCTCCAAGTGGGAGATTGTTGGGCTTACTTTGTGGAGTTTGTGCAAACAACTCAACCATGGAGGGTTTCAAGGGCTCAAAGCAAGGGAGCAAGGTCAGGCCCAGCAGCACGCGAGCAAGGGAAGCCTAAAACCCCCCCTCGACCCAGCTGCCCGGGCGGGCCAGCTTGAGCTCGGGCGGGTCAGGGAGCCCGGGCGGGCTCTAGGACTGAAGCACCTACTGCCTTCGAGGCAGAATGGCGAGGAGTACCCTGCACCGGGCGGACTTCATTTCGTCCCGGGCGGACCGGCTTGGCCCGGGCGGGCGTTTCTTCGAGCTCGCCCGTGCAACTCAGATCTGTCGGGATTTTTTGCGTTTCCAAGCTTTAATCTCGACCCTTGATTTGTATTAACCCCCTATTAGTATATAAACCCCCTTCTTTCATGTTTTAGGTTATCATTCACACAAAGAGAGATCATCCTAGGGTTTAGTGAAAGAGGAGAGAGAAAATAGCATTAAATCATCCATTAATGCTTGTATTGTTCATCCATTTTCTTCATTAATCAAAGGTGCTTACTTGGTGGGTTTTTTCTCCCAGTGCTCGGGTTTTCCCACGTTAATCGGTGTGCTTTTCATTGCTTTCTTATTTGTTCTTAGTTTCATTACTTTTCATTTGATTGTTGATTAGTGGTGATTTCAAGTAATTAGTTGGTTTGCTTAATCTAATATTCAACAGCCCTCGCATAGGGTCACTCACCTAGAGGTCCAACAAGCCCCAACCCCCCCTCCCCACATTGAAATTTGCTTCCACCAAGATTTGAACCTTGGTCTCCCATGTGGGAGATAGGAAGCTATACTATTAGACCACGGGAAAAACATGGTATTTGAAAGAGATGGAAATTCTACCAAGAAAAACAAAAAGTGGCATAAACTATGAAAAAAGACCTATAATGAAGGCCCAAGGTTTGAACTTAGGCGGATTTCGGTAGATTTTGGGCTGGATTTGCAAAGGATAAATAATTAAATAGCCAATGAAAATAGCCCGAGGCTTTTTGAGAAGTTCTTTTATTTTTCCTCCCCAAGTCTTAACCGTTCTTTTTTCTTTTAGGAAGTTACGTACTGTTTTAGGAATGTCGTGGGCAACTTGTGGCTGGAGACATCAGCTCCGGGCAATTGTTGTATGATTTGAGGGCAATGCCGCAATTGCAGGAAGAGTACGGTGAAAGAATAGAAGGTGTGAAAAAGAAAGTAATTGCATAATTAGAGTGACATAACCAAGAAAAAATGTATAGAGGAGTACAACATAGAGAGTAACACACCTAAACATTATATATATGTTACAAGGCTATACAGATAAACATAGGGTTTATTACTTGACGGAAAATATTCTCTATAGAAACAACACACTAATGTATTTTATATATGTTACATGGTCGTATATAGCTATGTGATATCTAATATCAAAAGGAAGCAAAACTACTACTCAATACTCTGGAGAAGTTCTTCAATTTCGAGGTTTTCAAGTGGAGATTCAACAAAGAAAAGCAATGAGCTTAAAGCAAACACAAATAAGGTGAAAATGATGAGTGATTTACAAGGATTAGCAGCTTGTGTGTTGTTAAGTGTGATTTCTTCTTTAATCCCGTTATTTCTTTCTTGCAAGGCAGAAGTGGATGCATCATCTAGTTGCACCACAGGACATGTAAAAAACCCATATATGATCCCTGATATTGCTGCACCAAGATTTGTCCTGGTATATCAGTAAAATTTAACATCAGGTTCAGTAAAATTCAGGTGAAGAGAGCGAGGACAAGGACTTCGTAAAACTCGTTTCCTTAACCGTTTCTGTGCTTGTTGATGTGATAACATAAGTGAAAAACCGAGCAACTTACCAGTTATCCATAGGCCCAAAGCTCCCAAGCAAAAAACTCAGAGCTGTAGCGATGATTGCCTTATAAAACATGCTATCAGAAAGTTCCTTTGGAATTACATCTTTGTTTCGAAGCTGATAAATGAGCCAAGCTCCGATGACAGCAAAAACCGGTCCCTGAAAATGGCGTAAAAACTTGGTTAATTGACTACCATAGTCATGTTCAATTGGATTACCAAAAATGAAACAAAGAGACGGATATGCTTACTGATCCACCAACAGTAGGTTCCGATGTATGAAGGAAGCTTGAGAAGTTTCCGGAAATGCCTCCTAGTACGAATATCAAGAAGAATGTGAAAGAACCATATCTTTTACAAACTTGAGGTCCGAATGATAGAAGCACCCATGAGCCAAGTGCAATGTGCATAAGTCCTGTATGCTGCATAAACCAATGAACTTAGTTAAAACTCAAATAATAACATCATATGAAAAACGTTGTATCAGACAGTTGACAGTACAAGATAATTAGTTAGACAAAAAATACAGTAAAAGTTACAAAAGATGGTTAACAAAATGAGCATATGAAGAGGTACAGAGAGAAAGTTAAAGTTAATAGTTACACAAATATAATTAAAAGCTAATAGAAGAGCGTAAGAAGTTAATCTGTTTGAGCAAACACATTTGGTCCAACTGCCTTGTCATGTTAAATAATACTCCTTGGACACATAAATATGTCTCACATGAACACTTGAGTCTAATAATATTATCAAGATTATGCTCAATTTTTGGTTATACATGAGGCTTAAATTTAATCTGAATAATCCTTAACATGCATGTTTTTTTGAAGGTGTGTTCATTTTGATCAATCTCATTGAACCTTAATCTTTTAAACTTAACTTAAATAACGAAAGTCAGCTGGTATAAGCACACCCTAAAACTCCAAGTATTGACATACTGTAATCAAACAGAAACAGAAATTAAGGAACTACGAACCAAATCATGAATCTTGTACCAGAAACATTGGGGTCACAAGCCTCCACCATTGTCCGACCATAATCAAATCATTAACCTTAGCACCATACATCAATGGCAGCGAGTAGAGATCATAATCGGAACTCTTTACTGGACTCGCAATCTCGAACAGAAACACAGCTATGTTTATGCATAGCAATGTACTTCTGTAGGGGAAAAAAAATATTGTCAGCTAGCAAGAACAAATCAAGGTTTGATTAACAGAGATTTCTGAAAAATTTTAAGGAACGAGTGCAGATAGTTTACATGAGATAAAAATTGCCGCTCTCTTTTTCATCGTACATAAGAGATGATGTAGCCTTGCTAGCATAAATATCGCTTTTCATGTATCTTTGTTTTGCTATGCCTCTCTGTTGATTAAAGACTGGGTTCTCAGACTTGACAGATTCATTTCTATCAGAAAAAGAAGGTGAACATTCTTCAGACTGAGAATCTGCAAGGCGGAGAAATTTAATCATGATTTTTATTGATAACATAACATCATGCAGGATATTACAAACATCTATTAATTGATAAAGAACAGGATGCTAAGAATATAAGATCATGTATAGTATGTATGTATGTTAAAAGAATAATGTAGTCAACACTCTATTTAGTTGGTTCCTGAATTTATATCTTTGTATCCTGAATAATGTAGTCAACACTCTAATTAGTTTTGTTACTTTAATCCATTAATGCAACAATCATGTTTGTAACATCCTATATTCTAGATGGTGAATGTGATCAACATGAGCCTGCTGGTGGCTCTACAAAGACCGAGTTCAAGTACTTTTCATAGGTCGGGTTTAAACTTAAGCTTGAACTAGCGAACCTCATATTTGTGGGTTGGAGCGAAAATTTATATCCCAAAATTTAACCCCGACACCCATGGTCTACGACATGTTACTCTTTAAGACAAAGTCCAGCCCACCCCCACCCATGATCACCTCTAGTCCTCTACTAGATGGTATCAGAGCAAGCTATCTAATAAATAGTCCTTCATTTCTTAGAGTCACTATCAGTCTATCACACACTACTTGTTTCCTCTGTAGTGTTTACCAAGATGTAGTCAAATTTATGGTTGATAAGAAACAAAATATGCATTAGATACCGTGAAAAAAATACATAAATTTGTTACCTTGTTGAAGTCTGTTGAGATATTCTTCAAGCAGTCCCAATTCCTTGCTTGCTAAAAGTTGACTACTTTGATCATCCATCTCAGATAAATCACTCACAGACGATTCTGGTGTAACTTGTTCACATTGAGTACTCTTAAGTTTCTCCAAGTATATTTCTAAAGAACTCTTGTGCTTTTCTGTGAAATCAGATTCTGAGGCGTAAAAAACAGGATTTATAACTTTCTTGCATGGTGATCCTTCATTTCCTTTTGAATGAAAACACTGATAAAATCTCTTTCCGTGATCTTCTTCTCTTGAAAAACTAGTTCCTCTGTTCATCTTTTTCCTCAAGATAACATCATCAGATGGAAACAAGTTTATGTTTTTCCTGCTAAATCTGATGTTGGTTCTATATATGGGTACGAGCGTTGCCATCTTCGTTGCCATCAATGGTTACCTATGCATCAAAAGATCCATGTCGTTCAAGGCACACATTGAAACATAGAGTTTCTTTCGTGTGAACTGTCAAAAAATGTTGTGTTCAAAATTAAAGAATGTGAACTTAACAGCAGGCATGAAAAAAAAACGAACTAGTAACTCCATATCCGTTACCAGTAACCTCATTTGTATAGCTTTGTATATCTATATGCATTAACAATAACCATTTTACAGGTTACAACCTTAAACAGTACTCCTAATTGTTATCAATAACCCCGTATATATGTATACAAATTATCAATACCTCTACTGTTTATACTAATAAGTAACTCATGTCGCATCATCAACTATATGGTGTGTGTCATGTCGTATATAAGAATTAATGAATATAAATTGCTTCTCTCTAGCAAAGAATCTGATTCATGAACGTTATGAAGTAGCTTAAAGAAAACATAGAATATTTCCAAAGAAGTTATAGATAAAACAGATATACCTTAAAAGTTAAAACTATAGTACATGCAGATTGCAGATGCAGCGCAGGTGGCCTGGGACTTGGGAGTGTGGGACTGATATAATGATATTCCGATGTTCGGCAAGTTTGGTGCTGGACCTATACATGCACTTATGCAGGAAGGAAGTACATAACATGAGCTTTCATGTTTGGGAATAAAATTGGGATTGTCACAATCAAACTTATTGACTAGGCTGAAACAGCTAAGGGATAATTCCAATAAATACTATCTACTCTTATCCATGTTGGCCTCTTGATTACTGCCACGTGTACTGAAAATCAAATAAAGCTCGACTGTTGATGACCAGCCATTTTAATTACATTATCAAATTGTTGTATCCATATGTTTGGACTTTGGAGGTTGTCTAGACGACAGAAGGGTAAAATAGTAAAATCACATTGGGAAAGTGGAAAAGCTGTGGTTATGAATACCAACTTACACATACTACCAAGTACCAACCCAATGCACACTTGATAGTTGATACCATCACCAACGCAAATTTGATACCAACTTTTACACATACTTAATACTTCTATCAACTAAAACATTAGAGCATCATTAATGATGAATGAAAAAAAAGATCATCTCACTCTCTTACAAACTTTCTCTCTCTAAAAAATTACATCTCATAATCTGTTTCCACTTTCTTCTTAACAATGAACCAAAAAAAATATCATCCCAACTACTTTTACCTACCCAACTACTTTTTTACCCCATCTAATTATTTTTTCTCTCTCATCACCCCACCACCACTATACAATATTTCTATTATTTACTTTTTAATAATATTTAATATTTATTACTAATTGATAAAAAAAATTAATTAAATAAATACATAATTAGAGTTTTTAGCATTAACTAAATTAAATGCACAAAAATATTATTTATTTTTTTTAGAGTGTAAAAGTGGAAGATATTTCATATAAAATAAGCAAAATTATAGAAAATTAGTAAATAGCTAGAAAAAAAAGTTGTCCAAAATATTATAAAATGGGTCTCTATTTGTAGATCTCTGAAAAATAGAGCCATTGGTAATTTTTTTATTTTTTTTGGCTTTGTATTTTTTAAGATATTGCATTTTTAATATTTGTAATTGTATTATTTCTCTAACCTGTCGTGCGCATCAGAAAATCTGACACACGCGTCATAAATCTGACGAAAGTTAATTTTTTTGGCTTTCTCCCAGCCAAAACTCGTCGTTTTGGCTGGGGAAAGCCAAAAAAAATTATTTTTTGTCAGATCAGGCGGTGGGTCCCACTCCCACGCCTGATCAAGTTTTCACTCGTCCCATACCATTTTTTTTCCCAATCAACACATGATCTTTGTTTCAATCATCAATAAGAGGACCCAAATAAGATCAAGTACTTGATCTTATTTTTTCAATCATCATTAAGGATGCCCTTAGTTACATGGACTTTTCAATTCATCTCAAGTACCCGTGTCAAATCCGTAACACTCAGACGTGGACACATACACTTGGACACTTTATTTTGGGATAAAATCATCGATAATTTTCATAAAATAGCGGAGTCAAACACTTGGACACGTACCCATGTCAGACATGGGTATACGAGTCCAGGACTCCAGGTAACATAAACTAAAACAAATTTGATACCAATAACTTACACATACATGATACTATCTAACACATATTTGATATCAACTTATGCATACTTGATACCAACACGTGATACCAACTAACACGTATATAATTCCTATGTTTCTTTTAGATGCAACATTGGATTATTTTAATCCACCCACTAAAAAGGTAAATGTTGTATCTAAAAAAATAGAGGAAGTATTTGATACCAACTCATATATATATATATATATATATATATATATATATATATATATATATATATATATATATATATATATATATATATATATATATATATATATATATATATATATACTTGATACCAAATATCTTTCTGCATCATCCTTGGTACACAATCCTTATCTTTCATGCATTCTATCTCCCTTCAGATATAATAAACACACATTGTCTCTACTCATTCTAAAAGGTGAAGAAACCAAGTGGACCTACCTTTTTACATCTTCTTTCTATTTGGCTTAAAAGTGTATATCACGGTAAACGAGTAGATCTTAATTCAAATATTGGAGGTAGTAGAAATCTTAGTATCCCCTACCATAAAAAGTAGGGATGTTCATAAATATTTGATCCGGTTGTTCCGATCCGTGATCTAGTTGATTCGATCTGGTGGAACGCACATCCGATCGAACATTTGAAAAATTACGGATCAAATGCGGGTCAGAAATTGTACATTAACATCAAATTGTAAAATATTTTAAAAAAATATAAAGGGCATTTATGTTATTTCAAGTGGACAACAAACTCCTCAAGAGTTGTCTTATATAATAGAGATTTATGTTTTACAATTTAGCACCTCAAGACAATAATGTCATTTGGTGTTGAAATATGCCAATAAAAAAGAATAGCCATTTTATTAATACTATGCATTTTAAAAATTGTAGCCATCTTAACCCTTGGCTTCCAACTTTCAATTTAAAATCCATAATATCGTAATTAATATTGAGCAAAAAAGAAACAATAAGAGTGTAGTGAAATGGTGGAGAGGTAATTTGATTATGGGTTCAAAACTTCACATTGACAAATGTGTGTTTTTTTTTATAAAAAAAAGGTAAATGTATAAGAATAACTGTTATTTTCGGCATAAAACAACTGAACTGAATTAAATTATAACTAATTAATAGTAATGATAATAATTTAGGAACTGAACTAAACTGATGGGCTACATTTATGACTCATGCATTTCAATACCCTTTCCATAAAAAAAAAAGATGTTTTCTTATTTTTTCACGATCGGGAATTAAGGAGGTGAATTTGGTTTTATAGATGTGCATTTAACAAAAACTTTCTTGGAAAATTATGTTTTTTGTAACAAACAAACATACAAAAACACAATTAATGATGCTTGGAATGTTGTGCTAAGTAAATGAGGATTTATTGGAAGTTGTTGATTCAAAAAAATGAAATGAAAATTAAAATTATAAGTAAAAATGGTCACAAATATCAGTTTATGGTAAACTAGAATTAGATATGTGCACAAACTTTTAAATATGTACAAGTAAAAATATTAGAAATAAGAACATATTTTTAGGACACGTAAAAAGAAAATGAGAACATTTCTTTGAAACGGAGAGTAATATACATTGACTTATTGGTAGAGCATACAAACAACGATGCAAGCTAAGGAAGATACTTCATCCGTTTTGAAATAAGTGAAACGCTTCTCTCTTTTATTGTGATTTGTGAGAGCGTTTTGATCGAGATTAGTGTTTCACTTATTTCATAATGGATGAAGTATCAACTTTTAATTTTATTTAACCACAAAACCAATGTAAAAACTTCGGTTTTTTCACCATATACCCCTGATAATTTTTTTTCCCACCGTATACCCTTTAAACTTTCCAAATTCACCATATACCCCTCACGTTTGAAAAAATACATCCACTTGCCCTTTTGACTGACGGTGTTACACTTCCGTTAGTTATTAGGCCCTAATCCTACCCTAACCCTAATTAACTAACCTAAATCAAAACCTAATCCTAACCTTAACCCTAATCTAATACACTAAATCTAACCCTAACCCTAACCACCCCTCTCCCACCCCTTACCCCTACTGCCACATCACCCCCTCACCACCACCACCCCTCCCCTTCCCCCGGTGACCCCCTCCCCTTCCCCGCTGACCCCCTCCCTTCCCCAACTGCCGACGCGAACCTCACTCCCCTCTTCCCGCGAACCCCACTCCCCTCCCCCCCCGAACCCCACTCCCTCCCCAGTGCAGTCGCTAACCCCCTCCCCTTCCCCGGCTGAACCCCCGTCCCCTTCCCCTGAACCCTAAACAAAATTCGAAATTCGAAGGGGAGGGAGATTGTGTTTCGAAAATATGGGTTTTGTTTATTTGTGAAGAATCGGTAGTGGGGAGGGGGTGTTTCGAAAATCGGGTTTCGAAATTCAAAGTGGAGCTGCGAAGAATCGTGGTGGGGAGGGGGTGTTTCAAAATCCGGGTTTCGAAATTCAAATTGGAGCGCCTGCGAAGAATCGGTGGTGGGGAGGGGGTGTTTCGAAATTCAAATTGGAGCGCTGCGAAGAATCGGTGGTGGGGAGGGGGTTACGAGTTGCGGGGGAAGGGGGGAGGGGAGGGGCTGGTGGTGCGCGGTGCGATGCGGGGGGAGGGGGGGTTGCGGCGGCCGGGGAAGGGGAGGGGGGCTGCGGGGAGGGTGGAGGGGAGTCTTGCGGGGGGAGGGGAAGGGTGCTGGGGGCGGGGGGGGGGCCGGGGAATGGTGGTGGTGCGGTGGGGGGGGTAAGGGGGTGGTGGGGGTGGGGTGGGGGTGTTAGGTGTTAGGGTTAGGGTATTAGGGTTAGGAACTTAGGATTAGGGGTAGATTTAGGTTAGTTAATGAGGTTAGATGGGGGATTAAGGGTTAATGACTAACGGAGTTTAACGCCGTTAGTCATTAAGGGTAAATGGATGTATTTTTTTCAAACGTGAGGGTATATGGTGAATTTGGAAAGTTGAAAGGGTATACGGTGCAAATAATTTTTTGTCGGGTATATGGTGAAAAACCGTAAAAACTTGTGTTTACTTGAAATATTAACTCATGACCCATAAGATCCTCTTTTTGTAACAATGTATTAATAATACACCTTTTCATAAGCCAAAAAACAATCCTAGACACAAGACAGTGGGAAAAAATTGTGGTAAAAAAAAGTTACATTATTTCCTACCACATCCATAATTTTATATTGCAAAAAGACATGAGAAAATGCACATATAAATATAGTAACAAATTGGTACCATATCCCAAAATGAAAAATTACCAAAATTTTACTTTGGCGCCCATACCCCCCTCCAAATCTCCCAAAACATCTCGAAAACTTCGAAAATTGTCCCGCCTTCAATCAATCAACTCAATTTGTCAGTAAATATTTAATTCAACTCTTTTTTTTTCTCATAAATCCCACTTCAATTCTCTCTCTCTCTCTCACTTTAATTCTCTCTCCTTCACCAAGCTTTTTTTGCAGACAACAATGGCAGTTCCTTCAAGTCCTGTACCTGGTGCTGCTGCTTCGCAGAAGAAGAAGAAGACTACTAACAATGAAGAAGTTCAGGAAAAAATGGAGACACAAATTGATGAGAATCAGAAGCAACGAAAGCGTAGTAAAGCTCCTGGAATTCGTGTTGTTGGTGGTAGAATTTATGATCCTCAAAATGGCAAAACTTGTCATCAGGTAAAAACTAAAAACCCTTTTTTTGTGTTTTTGATTCTGGGTTGTTGAGCAACATGAAAGAATTCCCTTTTTTTGGGTGGGTTTATGTTTTTATTTACGATGATTTAGGGTTTGGAGGAATTGAAGTTTTATGGGTTGGAAAATTTGAAGTTATATCTTGTGTTGAGTTTACTAAAATGTCTGCATTTTATATGATTTGTTGAGCTGAAAACGAGAACAGAATAAACCCTAGATTTGTCATTGTAGCGTAGATTTTAGGGCTATGCATGTTGATTTTTGTGGTCAGGTGAAAACTGTTTTTTTTGGGTTGAAAAAGTTGAAGTTATAATTGCAATTTGACCTAAGTGAAACAGCCACATTACATGATTTGGTGATTATACTTTATAAATCAGCAAAATTGGGGTAAGTGCTAAGGGCCTGTTCTCTTCGGCATAAAACAACTGAAATGATTGCAACTGAGCTGAACTGATTGCAACTGAACTCAACTGAAGTGATTGGAACTGAACTGATTGCAACTGAATTGAACTGAACTGAAAATAAGTTGGGGAGAATAGTCCCTAAGATATAGCATATAGAGTTTCAATCTATTTGTAAAACTATAGTTTATGCTCTTATGGTTTATATTTGGTATGATATTAGAATTTATGTTTAGGGGTTTCATGTTGTTGGGTTGTGTTTATCTTAGCTTGATTATTTATTTGCAGCTGATTAAGGATGCATTAGATTAGGATTAGGGTTTGTAATGAGGAAAATTGAATGTTGGTTTATGAGACAATTAGAGGGAAATTATGGTGGTTTGTAATGAGAGTTCATGATTAGGTTTTGTAAGAGAAGTTTCTGTTATAGTTTTTGAAGTGATATTTTGGTTTCGGTTGATGTGTTTGAATATTCAATGTTGCCGTATAAGGAGAGATTTAGGTGGGTTTAATGGACTTTCAGATGATAATATAATACCACAGTTCAGTGAATAAATGGAGTATAGATTGAACAATTGACTTTCTTCTTGTTGTGATTGTGTTGTGATGAGTGACATTTGTTTTTTGAAGTGTCGCCAAAAAACCATGGATTTCACTGCTGGCTGCAAGAAGATGAATGGGAATAAGCAGTGTACAATAAAGTTCTGCCATAAGTGCCTCCTAAATAGGTATGTTATGGATATCCAGAGCATTTAGCATAGTTACACGAACACAAAGATTTAGTGTAGCCATCATGGTTAGCTCATGTTGGTTTTTCGTGACGTCTTTTCAGATATGGAGAGAAAGCAGAAGACATGGCAGTTCTTGATAATTGGAATTGTCCCAAGTGCAGAGACATATGTAACTGCAGTTTTTGCAGGTAAATTTCTCACTGATTTTAATTCTCAGGGTATTACATTGTCCCGATCTTCTAAGAGAACTCCTGCCCAAGTTGGCGTGAGGCATTCAGTTTTGTATGTGAAGTTTTAATGTTGCAATTTCAATGACAGGAAGAAAAAGGGTCATAAGCCCACTGGAATTCTTGTCCATACTGCAAAAGCGACTGGGTTTTCTTCAGTTTCAGAGTTGTTGCATGTTAAGGGTCCTGATGTATGTCAGGAGTTGAATGTCAAAAGCAAGCCGGCTTCCCCTAAGAACTCAGAAGCTTCGACTGAGGTGGATGTTATGGAATATGGCATTCTATAGTTTCTTACTGAAATTGGACTAATTGTGGATACTAACTTGTGATCACATTGTCTGTTGGCAGGGGTCTACCGTGGTTTCTCCGAAGAAACAAGGGAAGGAAGACTCTTTTGATGGAGCTTGTAATACAAATGTTAATTCCCAATCTCCAACCTCAAGCCCCAAACATAACAAGGCAAAGAAAATCAAGCGGGAAGGGGTGGCAGGGGTCAAGGAGGTGGTTGAAGCTGCTAATGATAATGGTGTTGTGTGTAACCCCAGGAAAATTAAAGAGGTTTCCCTCAGAAGAAGTCCGAGAAAATTTAACATCTCCCATGAAGTCACCAAAAAGGAAGAGGTAGATGATGACAAGGATAATGTGAGAAGAAGTCCTAAGAAATTCAATTCCCCTCAGAAAGTTACCAAAACAGATGACAAGGTAAGTGATAACAATGGTGGGAAAGAAACTAAGAAAGAGAAAAAGACCAAAATTGCAAAAGTGAAGCCTTGCAAATTTCAGAAGGATAAAAAAATCGAACATAGTGTTGTAAATGTCATCTTACCCCCTGGAAGTATGTTGACTAATGTGGCTGGAATTGACTTGCTTCCTGATGAGGCTGGATATGCTTTGCAATTTCTGGAATTCTGCTCTGCTTTTGGAGAGGTAGATCACGAAATGGTCTTTTGTATTCTTGAAATAACCATTTTTCTGGGTGCATACTACAAGGATGTATCGTTTTACAGTGTTGCTGACCTTTTGTGGACACACATGTGACATGACATGGCTGTGTTCAAAATTTCTGCTAGATCAGATTTACTAAGGTTTTGGACTTAGGCTATGAGGTTTTACCAGCACTATAGCTGCATTTTTTACTTTGTGTTTCTGTTAAGCCAGAAAGCCTATGTATACTGTTTAGTTTGCATGCACCAACATTGCCTTTGGCTTGTGCCTATTTTGGTAACTTATCTCTGTTTCCCCTCGTTTTTTTTTTTTTTGTTATTTTCTGTTGTGTCGGGGTCTATGTGAGTGTTTGGAGACAAAAAGTGATAGTTATGGTAATTATTGAGTTTTACAAGCATCATGATGAGTTCTGATAGGCAAAATTTAGTGCCTTCAGTTTTTAACTTATTCATCTTATTGTTTAGGTTCTGGAGGTCAGGAAAGGACAGCCTGAATCTGTACTGCGAGATATGGTGTGTGGACGGAGTAGACGAAAAGGAAAATGTTCTTCTGGTATTCAGTTTCTTATCCAGTTAGTATCTTTTATCCTGAAGGACATAGGTGAAGAGGAAGAGGAAGAGGAAGAGGAAGAGGAAGAGTACGAATTTTTCCTCTTAATATTAGTGCTTGTAATATTAAGTCTTACAATTACTGTAACATATTTCCCTCATTTTCTTTTCAGAACCCTTAGCTCAAGCCCATCTAACGGAAAAGATTCTTGGATAATTTCCCTAAAAGATGCCTTGCTGAATCTGAGCTTGAATTGGAGGACGTTCCAGAGAAATGCTTTGACAAAGGATTGGATGGGTATGAGATGTTGGAATCCTCACAAAAACTCAAACTTCTGACTTTTCTGTGTGATGAATCGCTTTCTACCAAGTAAGTGGAGTATCTGATCTATCCTTTTGGATCTTCAAAGAGAAGAATGCTAAGTATTGTGTCTCTACTTTTTTAGAGCAATGAGGACGTGGATTGATGAACAAAATTTGAAGTCTATTGAGAAAGAAAAGGAAGCAAAGGAAAGTCTAAATGCAGTCAAGGAGAAGGTATTGTCTTAAGAAGTTTGTGGTAATAGCTGCTGAGCTAGGTCAAGGTGTTATACCAAGTCTTGTAACTCATGCAGGAAAAGCAGACAAAGCGCAAGCTGCAGGAGGAAGTTGCAAAAACAGTTCTTGCAAAAAATGGTGTACCTCTTACTATCTCTGAACATGATTCTATTATTACAAAAATAAAAGTGGAAACAGAACGTGTCCGTGCAGAGTTGTTGGAGGCTATGGATGTGATTCCTACAAGTACGTCTTTGGTTTTTGGTTCTTTCCTGCATTTGAATGTTGTATCTAATCAATGTTTTACCCCACGGTTATCTATGGTTTGACCAGACTTTCTTCAATATTTAAGATGTCTTTTCATTGGCTTTGTATAGAAGTAAATCCTTCCGCGATGGAATTATATTCGTGAGCTTCAAATTAATGCATTGTTCACTGAACAATCGTGGTTGCTTGCATTGAAACTTTTTGGTGCTTGAGCTATTTGCCACTTAAATTTCTTTGTGTACTCTCTGCTACTACCTCTTACTAAGGGTCTAATTTAGAAGTTATTTGTGTTCAAAATATTTTTGATGAAGTATTCTTATGGAATGTAAAACATGGCTAAGACTTCACAGATAAGGTTGTTTTCAGTTGTATTTCTTCTTTGCATTGGAAAAAAGATCTTCGGACACCAAATTTAGTTGCACATTACTACCAAATTTAGTGTCCGATGACTTTATTTTGCCAAAATATCAGATTTGTGTCTCAACTGTTGGATATCTCTGACTGTGTATTATTTCTTGACGACATTGTGCGTAGAGAGACGAAGATCAGATGCCGTAAGAACTGAACCAGTCTTCTTGGATGACAATGGCCGTGCTTATTGGAGACTAACATGTTACAGTGATTCAGACATGCTACTTCAAGGTCAGTTGCTTCGACATTTAATTTGAGTTTTTATAGTGCGTTCTGTTAATCTGTTGCCTTTTGTGTACGGTACATGTATAGCTTTATCATGAATTTAGTTGCCTTTTGTGTTTATCACTAACTGCTTAACTCTTCATGCTTCACAGAAGTGGGATGTCCTGAACAAATTGACTACAAGGATACATGGTCTAGTTTTAATGTTGAAGAGATACAAGTGGTTGAAAAATACATTGCTGCCGTAAGGTGAAAAAACATGCTTTCTTCCCTAATAAACATACTCAAAGATCACATTGTCTATTTCTGACTATTGAGGTTTTAACTTGTCCGTTGAGAACGGTTTATCATATTATACTCTTTTAGAGTTTTGTTGGATTCTCGTTTAAAGCTGTAAAATAAATTTTAAATGCATTTTCCATTTTTGGTCTTTTGATGTTTACTACTATACCCTATGCAACTGCAGGCTTAATAGATACAAGCGTCTTAAGCTAGCTGATCAAACGAAGATGAAGAGCGATTCAGACTTTAAAGTGGACTCAAGCTCTAATGATGATTTGCCTATTGTTACAATTAAAGATTAAGATGCATTCTTTAACGCATTATGAAGTGTATTAATCTGCTGTTTCTCTGTAAGTACCTTTAATTTCTCTGCTCTATCTTCCTTCTAATAACCTTGGCTTAAAGATCACAAAACAATTTCAAAACAAATTGTCAACCTGTTTGTTATAGTCTTTTGTTCAAGGTTTTAGTAAGCTGAAAACAGAATATAGAGCTTAGCAAATATAGTTCCTTTTTTTCTGTCAAATTTCCAAATAAATATGATACATATAAGTAAGACTAATTTTAAGTTTATTATACGACATATCACACGACATTTAAACCCTTAAAACCATAAACTGGAAGATGACAGTGATGCAGATTGGGTCCTACTATACTGCTCTAACAGTTTTGTTTTGGATGACTATCTATTCTATCATGTTCGCAAACTTCAACAATTGTAGCCTAATGGGTTTCTTACATGATGCTTGAGGATTATTTTCAGCTAACCAGATCTTCCAATTATATTCTCAAACTTGTCCTCGGGCCTCGAGTTCCTTAGATCCGAACGTCCTGTACAGTAGATGATCATATAGATATCGACATTCGAATCCATTTGTTGTTTTGTGGTGACTAGAAGATCATTTTATTCTTGGATATGAAAGTCAATATCTTGATCTGTTTGCTTTTCAGCAGGTAGCTGATCAAGATAATTTCTCAGATAAATCTAGAAGACCACATTTGTTTTGCTGCTTAGTCTCAATGCTACAGTTTGAGGATTCTATTGAGACTTTTGTTATACATGGAATTTGTAGCACAGCCATTTTTTGTGTAGGCTTTTCTGTGGCTAAGAACTCGAGTTGGACGAAGATTTTCCAACTAATGTATGTATATGCATCTGAAAGTTATATTATGATCAGCTTGTTTCACCAGAATACTATCTACTTGTTATCTATCTATTTTTTCTATTATCACCTTTCTATCTCTCATTCTTCCTCCTAATGAGATAAAAATTGGTAAATATACAAAATAGTTTTTTCTTCTATTATCACCTCCTTCCACTCGCTCCACCCGCCCCACCTGCGGTTAATTGGTGGAGTGGATATGAGTGAAATTCTTGGCAGGTGATAGATGGTGTGGATGGGGATTTTGGTTGCGGGTGATGGGGTGGATTGATGCCCACCTGACTCATCTCCGATACATTTCCCGCTCTAGATAGTAGTCCTCATCTATTAGAAAAGCTAATTAGATTAAATATATCCTATGACAAATAATTTCTAGAATAAAATAATTTTATTCTCTATCATAATCAGTTCCTTGAAATCTTAACAAATAACTAAAATAACATATAGGAAAGAAGAGCAGATTTTTCAAGGGCCCTGAAAAAATCAAATCAAGAAAAGAACACTAGTAATCTTATTAAACAAATCAATAGTTCTAGCAACATTAAACAAATTGCATCCTGTGACATCAATTACACTCTTAAAAGAATGTGATTAATAACCTTATAATCAAGAACTACACACGAATTCACTAGGGTGGAAGTTGAGATAAACATTCCTGTAAATTCATTTCAAACTCCAAATCTATATCTAAATCATCTTCAACACGCCAACTCTCAGGAGGTGACATATATTCCAAAGAGTTAATAATTGGATTTAGTTGTTGAACCTCAACAACCTTCTCAGTCTTTGCCTCATTGGTGGCGAATTCTGTTTCCATTTCCTTTTCCTTTCCAGTACTATTATTATTAATACTACTACTGCTACTGCTGCTACTACTTTTTTTCCCCGTCTCCCTGATTACAAGGAGCTGTCATATCGAAAATACTCCATCTTTTAGTGTCTTTCTTTTGCTTCATTTGCCTCTTAAAATACTTTTGTGCATGACTAGCAACTTGAGTTGCTGACCTTGTTTTGACAAACTCCTTGGCAATGCTTTTCCAATCCCCTTTCCCATACTTTTCCATTCCCAATAGGAATTGCTTGTGCTCTTCTTCTGTCCACGGCTGCCCTTTACGCGCTTCCCATTCCGATTCCTTGTTTTTCTTCTTTGGCGAGGTGGAATGATTTGCATTACAAGGGGTGGTGGTAAGGGTATATGATGGTAAGGCCACATTTCCTGATTCAATTGCCTCAATATCATCAACCAAGATTTCATAGTGGTGCTTGATCTCTACTATGGTTTTGTTTCCTGGGATTAAAGATGCTAATCTCTCCCACTTTTCTTCAGAATTATTCTCTGAGTAAAGTGCTAAAGCTATCTCAAATGCTTTGTCTTGTTCCCATGTCCATGTAGAGCATGAGTTTGCCATCTGAAGATCAATGTATCGAAAGGTAAAAAATAGAAGTCTAAACAATTATGAATGTGAATGATTGTTGAACTATATAAGAGTACAAAATAAGGGGGGTTATTTTGGTGCAAATTTGGGGATAAAGCCTGTAAAAATGAAAGCAATCTCTAACAATATGTGACCACGCCATACTTATCACATTATTTTTATTAATAATTTTACCTTGTTTAAGAGGAACTTTGGAGATCAAGTGCAATTGTGCATTTTAGATTATATCGATAAATGTAGAAACATGATATAAACATAAGTTGATCATAAAAGTTTCAATGCTTAAATAGAGGATTCTCTAATTTAAATCAACCAACATGGAACAACCGTTTCTGTTTAAGAGCGCACATGTCAGTTATCGCAGATACGGCGGCCAAGATTACTTATTAAGTTGTCGAACTGGAAATCTTGTAGGATTTGCGATGATGTTAATGGTTAAATGTCATGTTGTCATTTGGTATATCCATACTTGGATGCGCGGAAATAATCTCTAGAACATAGCGTCACTAAAACGTCATTTTTGGTGCTACTAAAAACACCAAACATAGTTTATAGTCAATGACGTATCATATAATTTTTTTTATTGGTATATGGGGTGTATATGAGATGCTATACTTTATTGGGCTTCTTCTATTAAGTTCTAACTCCAAAATTAGAGGACTTCCCAAAAAACAAAAAAAATTCAGAAGAGCTATTAGATTAGAAGAGCGACTCTAAGTCTCAAGGACAAGTAGAAGATTCTCTAGAACTAGCGCGAATAAGCCGTTGCATGACCTGATGACCCCCACGGCCCACCCCCTTTTCCCCAAGCGCAAATGTTACACCAAGTATTCAAACTATCAAACGTCTACGATGGACTGGATTCACAATAATTTACTTCCTCCGGTTCCTAAAGATCTTTCATCTTTTACTTTTCACGCATGCCAATGCAAAACTTTAGACACTAATATCTTTAATTGTATATTTGAAAAAATTATAAAAAGTGGATATTAATAAAATACATATTGAGATGAATCTAACAAGATCCCACATGACTATATTTTTTCTTACGTATAAGTCATAAACAACCGTCAAAGTGAAACTTGTGAATAGTGAAAAATGTCAAATAGGGAAGATCTTTCGGAACTGGAGGTAGTATTATGCATCCAAACTGACTTTATCATGCAAAAACAGACTATATTAAGAAAAAACCAACTATATCATACGAAAATTGACTATATCAGAATATTAACTATATCATGCAAAAGCTAACTATATAAAAGGTGATTTTTTTACAGGATAAAAATAATTATATCATACAAAAATTGACTATATCAAACGAAAATATCAAAAGAAAACTGACGTATCCGATGCACATGAAGTTACTGTGAACCGGTCTAATATTTTTTTTTCCCGAATATCTTCAAATAAATCCAGTAGTTATCCATAATGTCAAAAGCCAATTTTCTGAATATATAAAGATAATTACTATGAATTAACGGAGTGCTTTAATGAGGAAAAACCTTTTGGGCTTAATATTACTTCTATAAAAAGGAAAACATGTTATGATCTTATCCTTCCAATTTAAGTATTTTTCCTTTTTTTTCTTGATAAGATCATATATTATCCAGATTATACCTACTATTTTTGAATTGCAATAGAACATTTTTTTAAATGGTCACGTTACCTAACCTCTCCTAGAAAAATTGCAGGGTATTTTGCTGAATGAGACTCGTGATAAACTGATAATCAAGTAATAAGCCATGTTTCTCAGACACAGATACTTATGTCGGACACGAGTATGTATATAGGTGTTAAATCCGACTATTTTATAGAAACCCTTTATGATTTTGGCCAAATTTAAAGGGTTTTGCTAAATGACGCGTTAAGTAAAATAAGAATGCAGGTAGCATAGATTCCAAGTGCCACAGTAATGAAGAATATGAATACTTTTTACTTGCTAGGGTTTAGATAATATACAAGCGTCAGAAACTAAATACAATTTGAGTAAAGACAGAGAAACAGAAAGGAGCAGATTACTAACCTCGCTTAAATTTCTTCCTAGGGAACAATTTGAATTTGTGAACAAAATAAGGTGGCTTTGATAAGATTTCTTGGTGACGAGAGAAGAAATTAATGTTTAATTTATATAGTGAACATAGGTGATGAGCGATCATTCAGTAAGGTATGAAATCATGAAACCAAGGTAATTTATAAGGAAAGAGTGAAAATTTAGAAATGAATAGAATTTCTTATATAGCATCCAATATATGAATTACAAACACTTATGTGCAAAACCATGTAGAAAATTAAATTAATTGCTAATTACATCTGATAAATCAGAGATTTTAATTTTTAATCACTTTATCCTACTAAATGAGGGATTTTTAAATTTTTGATTGGGAGGGAGTAACTGACTGTGTTGTAAATTTTCATTTTTCCTTTTTTGTTGTGCCTTTTTTTTATCTTTTTATTTTTTAATTAATAAGGTATTTGTATCTTTTTTTACTTTTTCTATTTTTTGGTATTCCCTATATGTTGCCATATATAATAGAGATACAAAATTATTTTAGAAATTAACAAAGTCCACCTCAGAAATCCCAAAATCTTCTTTGATATTGTTTCATCTGTATCATAATATGAAATAGAGGTAGATACGAAGATTCTCTTCTTTCTATATTAGGAAATCTCAACAAAGGAAAAATCCAGTAATTTTGATTTGAAGTCATTGTTTATATTAAATTTCTAAAAATCTGTCCAACCTAGGTTGTGAGTTGTGACTCGTGAGTCGTCACTAAGGCTCTATTGGGGAAGCATTTCAGGTGACTTAAATGATAAGGTGCTACAATTTTAAGTCACCTTATATGATTAGTGGTGTTTGGTGGAGGAATTTAAATGAAATTTAAGTCCAAAATTTGACTGAAATTGGGTTGGAGAAAAATATAGCGTCTAAGATCAGGTGCTGAATTTTTTTTATTTTTTTTATTTTCTTTTTATCTTTTTAAGCCTAAAAAGATATTTTCTTAAATGTTTAATAACCCTAATACATGCTTAAAAATTATCTTTTCCTTTTCTCCTCAATTCTACCGTCATTCTTATAATATTGGAGATCTCAAAAAATTCAAACTTCAAGTTTTGCAGGTATGTATCATTGATTTGTTATTATGGATAGAGTTGTAATTTTTGATCTAGTGTACTGTACTTAACATGTCAATGCTTTTGATTTTGATGCTTCTCATTAGTTGAATGACTTGAATCAGTGTTGCTGCTGCATATATATCACATACATGCTTTGGTTTTTATTTATGCAAAATGTAATGATATATTGATTTAAAATTTCAGCTACAGTCATAAATAATTTTACCAAACAGGTTATGTGAATCCCAAATTTATCGGTTTCAAAGACTTAACAAGTTTCACCGCTACCTAATCGGTTTACCACCTTATCGGCTTCCATTTCAACTAGTGTTACCAAACATAGCCTAAGTCGTCGAGAGAATTTCTATTTTCATCAAAAAAATAAGTTATAATTATAGGGGACCTACATTGAGACATGAGGTATCAATCAAATGAAAAATATATTTTTTTATCTATCTTTCCTTGGACTATTAAATAACTCGCTTCTACAACTTCGCTTGTAGCTTCGTATTTAGAAAATATAGTGGTTGTCGATTCCACAATCCATTGTCAAAAAAAGTTATTGAAACGATTGTACTGAGGTAATCAAATGGCGGGTCAAACCGCCCACTTGTCGGCCGGCTCTATTTTTTTGAGCTAAAAGCTCGCTTTTTCTGGCCAAAAATCGGGCCGCCCAAAGTTCGAACTAAAAATCATTATTAGGTTGCCCAAAACCGTCCCTAACGGAAAAATTCAGGCCGGGCCCGAAAACCGAACCCAAAATATCTGCCCAAGCCCGGATATATATTCGAGCCAGGCTAACCTAGATCAGCTCTAGACTGTACAAACAATCATCTGAAACGGTAGTGACCAAACGCTATATAAGAGCTGCCAACCTTCAAATCACCGGAGCACTGTCCTTTTGAATTCTATTATACTGGGTTAAATATACCACCATCTTAAAGGACAGCCACAAATATAAAAGAACTCAAGACATATGATGAAGTAAAATATAAGAGAACTCGACATATGATGAAGTAGGATATGGTATTTAACTGCAGGCTCAACATGCTAGTATATCTGGTATGTATAATAGCTATACAAAATTCTTACAAGGCCCACAATCAGGCCAGCTGCTACACGAACAAGTTCCGTATAGTTGCTTTTATGCTTGTGTATTTGATATGAGACGAACTTCATAGAGATCATTTGCTCCTTGCCCTGTAAGTGAAAAGAATCAGTAGAGTAACTATAAGAGGGTTACGAGCCTCTTGTTTCAGACAGGAAGATACCGGAGCACAAGATATGTCATAGTTCAGTAAGACTTGGTCTAGCACGATATTGACCAAGTTCAGGACGATGTTGGTGCATGCTCGACAGAATATGTTGTGTTTTCCAGCTTTGTTCAGGTACTTGGTGGAGAAGAAAGGATGCAATACCCTGATCTATGGCTACCAAATGAGGGCTATGTCTTTACAACCTTATAGTAAGGGTGTTGCTCTCCACCAAACTGTTGGTGCGCTCGACAGAATATGTTGGTGTTTTCTGGCTTTGTTCAGGTATCTCATCGATCAGGATGCTAGCTATCAAGAAGCAGTTCTATCCTAGTATAGTTAGAAGTCTTTAGGTGTTTATTTGGCTTTCCAAGGCGAAGTAATCATAATACTTCCTCATTTCTATAATAATTGCAACATACCCCATTGACACATTTTTTAAGGAACCCATGTGAAGAGGAGAGATAGAAATGGATAAAAAGTGGGGGCCATGTGATAGGAGAGAGAGAGAAAAAAGATATTACCAAAGAAGGAAACATTGCAATTACTATGAAACTTCCAAATAAGGGAAACATTGCAATTAAAAAAGAACACAGGAAGTATAATTCATCAGATTTGTCGGAACAAAATTGTCACGTCTCTGTAGCAATCAGGTGCATTCAGGTTTCTTTGTTGAGGCCAAGACATGTTCTAGCTTTGATTCTTCTGACATTGCAAAACATCTTAGTGCAACTTGATTTATGTTTTTCTTTCAGTGAGCAAGAATCAAGTTTACAGTTTGATTTGTTTTCATATTCAGATAATAGAGGGAAGAAGATTGTATCACTTACCAATTTCAGCAGTGATTCCTGGTCCAAAGAATGAAGCAAATTTTGCCTAAGAGATAACAAGCAAAGAATTAGACTGGTTCAGCATAGTCCATAATATGCAAGCATTTTGACGCCCCTTCATCCAAGCACAAGTTTACTTCCTGGACTAGAACTCAGGAACCATGAAGTTTGAACTTAAAAAGTTTTGGTGTGTGTTAAAAGAAGAAACTCACAGTCACATAATTGCCAGTTTGAAGACAGAAAATTTATGCCCGGAAGGAGGGTTCAACTTTACATTCCAAAACACTATTAGCAAATTTCCGTGATCAAGTAATTATGTACCTGTCTTTGTTCAAAATCTGAAAGCTGCAAAGCTTTTGCCTCAAACATCAGAACTAAGCAATACTTTCCATCTCCAGTCACCTGGGAAAATGGGAAGAATAAGCATCCAAAATAGTAATTAAATGACCACGTCTGTATTATTGCTTTCCCATCCAATTTTGTCCAACAAAGGCAGTGAATCATGACCAGCATTAGGTTATGAGTTAGGCTATTCACCTAGTTGTTCGGTGGTGAACAAAAGGATTGTTACTTAGCTTCCCTCGACAAAAAAAAGGCAAGGTACAACTTCTAAGGATAGTTGTGTCAATATACACTTTTTCATCAGCGAACAGTTCGTTGTTTAGTCTTATTCTTAATTTATCATGCAAAAGCATCACTATAAGCTGCACCGCATGGCATGGAAAGAATTTTCACAATTCTGGTATTGCTGATCACTTCAACAGTTCTTTCTGAAGAGAGACAAACGATAGAGGCAACTATTTCCCTTAAAGCTCAATAATGAATAAAACCAAAAAAATCCACATACACAAGATCCAACCTAAAAGGACAGATCGACCCCATATAAATATCAATTTAACATTATCTGGCAGACATTTAGGGAAGCAAAGC
Source organism: Beta corolliflora (assembly GCA_947648045.1). Taxonomy (NCBI): domain Eukaryota; kingdom Viridiplantae; phylum Streptophyta; class Magnoliopsida; order Caryophyllales; family Amaranthaceae; genus Beta; species Beta corolliflora. Next base: position 163,470 of record CANSZD010002455.1, read on the forward strand.
TAAAGCAAAAGGCAACTTTACAGTAAAATAGCTTCAAACCGAAAACCCTAGGTTATCCAATAATAAGAAATTTTATGAAAAAGAGAAAATATGTACAAGGCTATGAGAAGCAAGCTTACTTCTTCACGAATCATTTTAAGGACAGGAGCACTTCTCCTGGAAATACCTTCCCCCTACATGTGAAAAAACAGAAAAAGAACAAATCATATGATGACATGAATGGCCGCCCTAGTGAATGAAATGCTAAACATATCACCTCATTAGGTTGATAAACTTGAGGTTAATAAAGCATCTTGTTGTAGATTATGATGCTAAATAATCCATCAAACCATGAAACATAGAAAGTAATCAATCAAACTCAATACTTTGGCCTGCTAGTGTACCTCACTTCCAAAAGGAAAATTGAAGGTGAAAAACTTGACAAGTGTTTCTTTTAATCATTTCTTTTGTCTCACTTTTTCCTGCGGAAGGGAGTATTCCAGGATGGGAAGGCCTATTGGTTATTGTGAAGGAAAAGGCTTGTGGTATGTAGAAATAAGAAAAGGAGAGAAAGATGTCAATCAATTTGAGATGGAGATGCATGCTAAATATCCATCTTTTCTGGCCTCCTGTATTGGATTTTCAGCAATCCAAATAATATTGGATAACTGGAGGATATTGATTGCATTGGGCAGAATCGAGATTAAAGAAAGTCCTACTCCTGGAAGGTAAATTATATCTTGCAGCAGAGCTCACTTTTGAAGTTTACAATTTCTCCTTGTCCAGATCTGCAAAATCACCCAGCAAAAGTTCTCCAGAAAAGATTAAAGAGATTCTACATTGTTGCTATAACTCCTACAGATGTTTTCGTCAAACTCACTAGAACACAAAAGAGAAGGATATTAATAAGGGTGTGATCTTTTGAAATGTTCACTAATCTGAGCATACTATATATTTTATGTAAAATCTAAGATAATAGTAGGATGCAGCAGGAACATAGGCAGAAGCAGATATGAGATGACTACAAGTCTACAACCCAAATATTTCGGAAGGAATTTGCTATGTTCATTATATATATTTTCCAGTGACAGAAATGAAGTATCATACGGCACAATAGAGCCCTCAATTCAGTTGAGAATAGAAAGAGAGGAAAGGAAAGATTTCCTAAGGCCAGTATATTAACTATTCAAGTAAATCTTCACGATCAAGTTGATTTCGTTCCTTACATGTCCTTCAACGGGTGATCTTCTAACCAATTCCCCTTGACCACGAGCCAGTAGCTTCTTTCGCACTGAGATTTTGTTTGGAGACTCTCTCATAGCATCTCTCAACCACATTCATGGGTCTAGAAAGGTTCATTGGTCATACCAAAGTTTCTTATTTCAGGAAAACGGGTCATATGTGGCTTTGCTTTTTCACTTGCTACTTGCTCATATATGGAAATCATCACATTAAAAATCCTAAGGTTTCGTATAAAATGGTGGCTTGTCTTTGGCTGCACTAATCTAGTACTGGAGGTTGAACTGCTAAAAGCACCTTAAAAAGTTAAAATAGATTCAGTGTAGAAGGTCTCGATGTAATTTCTGTCAACATGTCATGGGTCTCACGGCCAGGAAAGATGAGAACAGAAATAAAGTATAAGACTGAGACAGAGATACACGAAAACGGAATAAAACAGATCCATTTTCTACCACAAGTGACCTTGGCACCTTACACTATCAGTTGTAATCCTCAACAACATTTTTTTTATAGAGTGCTGTCAAGGAAGAAGACAGATAGCACACCTGACCATACTGAAAAATCCGTTTTAAAGCCTCGTCAAGGTGTTGTTCATCTCCATAGCGGTATCTGGTAACATCAGACTTCACCTATAACATGGTAATCGGTTAGTCCACTCAATATTATTCAGGGAAAAGGATAAAAGTGGCCATTGCAGCAAAAGATGAACAAAAATGGCAAAGTAAAACTACAACTACAGTTAATATATCCAATCAAATGAAACCAACCTGCTTAAGAACTGGAGTGGCACACTTTTCCCGCAGCATTTGAGCATCAGAATACACCACACATGGCACAGGTTTAAGTTCTGCATACTGCAAGAAGTGAATGATGACTTCATGATTGAAAAGTGTGCATATAAACTAATTTTCCAAGCAAGACTTAGTAGTACAAATGATGAGGTGATATTGTCTACAGAAACATACTTCCTCCGTTCCTAATAAGTGTTACATTCACTTTTTCATGTAACCCAATGCGCTTCATTGATCATTGAAATCTTTAATTGCACACAAGTAAAAATTATAAAAAGTTGATATTTTAAAAGTATAAACTAAGACGAATCTAGCAAGATCCCACTTGACTATGTTTTTCTTTATAGTTTATACAATAGCGATAAAATAGAGTCAAAGTTAGTTGATGAATAGTATCAATTTACTCAAAGTAACACTTATTTAGGAACGGAGGAAGTATAAAACTTGCAACACTACTCATGCTAACATGCTACAAAACAGTGCTAGATTCTACAACAACTTCTACTCTCTTGACATATTTATCAAAATATCTTGATACAAAAGTCCAAATTATTGCACTTATCTAATTTAAATGTGGAAGCTAGACACTATATATTTGACATGTTTATCAACATATCTTGATACAGAAGTCCAAACTACTGCACGTATCAATTCAAATGTGGAAGCTAGACACTATTTTCACCTGAAGAGCCATTCCAATAACAGCAACGGGGAAACCATAAGTCAACATTAAGGCTGACCATTCTGATCCAGGGAGGATATTAAAGTAAGCACCAAAACCATACCTGCACGAAGAACACACATTATTATGCAAGTTGTGCAACATTATCCTTGGAAGGAAATTAAATCAACATGGGCATCAATCTACTCACGCAAGTAGTGTGACTCCACTTCCAAGTCCCACGAGACCAAAGGAAATCTGAAAAGTGAAAGGCATTTCACTTAGTAATCGGAGAATACATGTGCATGCTAGACATATAATGCTTCAAAATTCAATGACTATGGAAGTCCAATAAAAGTCATGACCCCGTGTAACCAAAGCAATGTTAGGGCATGTATTCCCCCACCCCATAAACACGTGTGTGAGCATCATCTACACTCCAAATAAGATCAATACTGAAATGTATCTCGAAGATCACACCTTCACAAGGGCTCTCATAACCACATATGTCCTTCGCTCCTCAAACTTGAATGATGTTAAGTTTACTTAAGCAGAGTCAATTTCGACGGAGTCCCCCAAGCTCATTAATTAATCGAATAAGCAAGGATGTTTTCATAAGTACGAATCCCTTGACTAGTACTAAGCTCATTGATTTATTAGTAGTAGTATTTATAGCATGATATAATGTGATATATTCCAATGTTCTAAAAATGATTACCAGATAAAGACATGATACATTGATATCCAATGTTTTATAAGTACGAATATATGATACACGAATATACGAATCCCTAAGCTTGATATCAAAGTATTTATAAGTACAAATATATAATGTGATATATAGTCATGTATCATTGGATACTAGTCAAGGGATATCACATTATATCATGTCTTTATTTTTAAGCTCATTGATATCAAAGTATTTATAAGTACGAATATATATCACATTATATCAAAGTATAGTCACAATATAGTCATGTATTTATAAGCTCATTGATATCAAAGTATTTATAAATACGAATATATATCACATTATATCATGCTATAAATACTAAGCTCATCGTATCATGTCTTTATTTTTAGAATTTCGTTTTATTGTCATGTATACATTGATACATTGATAAATCAATGAGCTTAGTACTAGACTACTAGTCAAGGGATTCGTATATTCGTACTTATATGAATTTAGTAAGCTCATTGATTTATTAGTAGTAGTACTACTAGTCAAGGTTTTAGTACTTATAATCAATGAGCTTAGTACTAATCAATGTTCTAAAAATGTGATATATAAAACGAAATTCTAAAAATAAAGACATGATACATTGATATCCAATTCTATATTAAGTAATTACAGATGAATCCTATTAACTAAAACATTTCCACTTATCCACAATTATGCTCCTAAATTCATACTTTCTCAATAATATAAATTCATCAAGTCGTCGCCGAATCAACTAACACGAACTAGTTACTAAGAAATCAACAAAAGAGAAAGATAATGGTTCAAATTTGGAATCATCATCTAATCAAAACATTTAATTCAGATAATTGTTCAACACACACACAAAAAACATATTTGCATCACTAATACAGTATACTATAATTCAAGCTCAATTATCCAAAATCAACGATAAATTAGGTTAAATAAGTTCCAAAAAAAGCGGATTAATTGAATATATTACCTTGGAGAGAGAACCTTCATCGTCGGAGATAATTGATTTGTCGGAAGCAATTGAAGGTTGAGAAGTAGAAGAAGAATCGACGGCTTCAGCTACGAGAGCAAAACGCTGTCGTTTAGAGGAGGAGTTGAGTCGATCTTTGAGTAGCAGAGTAGAAGAAGAAAGTACAGGAAGCTTAGTAATGGCGGAAAACTGAAACTGTTGTTGTTGATGATGATGATGCTGACTAGGAGAGAGAAAATGGTTGCGGCAAGCGCAGAGTGGAGTCGCCGCCATTGATGCTGCTCTTAAAGGCATTTTTTTCAGAAGAAATTCTGGTAATTTTAGAGTGATCAAAAGAAAAGAAGGTTTATGTGATTTGATGATTAGAAGAAGAAGAAGAAGAAGATGAGGTTGAGTGAAAGCAAATAAACGGCTCTCAACCGCCAAAAATATTCAGTGATTACTTGCAGGGCCGTCCCAATCATTACAGAGGCCCTGTGCGACTACTATTAAACGGGGTCTTAGTCGGTGAACATGAACTACTCCTCCCGTCATTTGTTAGTTTACCCGATTTTGACTTTTCACATTTATCGATGTAAAACTTTGAGTAATAATATATCTAATTATGTATTTATAAAAATTATAAAAATTTGATATTCTAAAACTATATATTAAGACGAATAAAACAATATCCCACATAATTATATTTTTTCCTTACATATAACGCACAAATAATGGTCAAAGTAATAAAGATGAATAGTGTTATAAGTCAAAGTGGGTAAACTAATAAAGGACGGAGGAAATATTTAATAAAAATATGTCGTTAAAATCATAATCTATAATATAATGACTCTAAGTTCTATTTTTAACCTTTTAATAATAATGGATAATAAAGCAATGTTGAAAAAAGAAAATAGAAGGCTGTAAAGGACCGTGGAGGATTCAAACTCCTAACTTCACATTAACTAGAAAGGATGCCAACAATACTCACTAATTCCTTAACCACCGAGATACATACAGCTTTACAAATACTTAGTGTAACAATTAATACATATCAAAGCTTAAATTGGAGGCCCCTCATTTTCGCAAGGCCCTGTGCCAAGGCCCATGATGCACATGCTTATGGCCGGGCCTGATTACTTGTCACTTCCATCTCTACTCATTTTCAAACTTTTTATTTTTATTTTTTAAGTATTTTGTGTAACGTTTAGAAAGTTTAGATATACAATACAACGTGGAAATTTAAAAAAAGTTGGGTATAATATAAAATTTCGTAAAATATAGGGACACTGCGTAGAAAAACTCAAACTTTTTTTAAAGAATTCTTCTTGTTGGGATATTGTGAGCTGCTTTCTCGGTTCCTTATTAGTAGCAATGTTAAAGATGGATAAGACCAAGAATAGGAGAGATGAAAAGGGAACACACATACTTCCTCCGTTCCATAATAAGTGAAACACTTACTATTTTAGAACGTTTCAAAATAAGTGAAACATACCTTAAATGGAAAAAAGAAAGTGACAAAATGACAAGAGTACCCATCACAAACTTGTGTGGTTTGTTTTTCTCTCTCCTCCTTTTGATAATGAAAAGAGTATTTTATGACTTTTTGGCTTTTGAAAGTGATGTTTATTAAATCTTGTGTCAATCCCTATGTTTCACTTATTATGGAACGGAGGAAGTATACAGATATACTAGGTAGAAAAACAGAGAATATATTATCAAAATGTTAATGTTACAACTTTACAAATGATAGAGAACTTCCTAAAATAGGAAACGTTGTATGTATTAAAAAATGGAGGAAGTAATACATAAATAACATAACCCATACATGAATGTGATGCTACAGGGGTTGGGCTAAGGGTTTAGGCCTCTCAGTATGGGGTTATTGGGTAGCCCAATGGGTGTCTGTGTATCATTTAGTAGTTTGCATGTTGGGTTCTTGAATATGGTCGAAGCCCAACAATGTAGATGAAATTTTAGAAGTTCAAGGTTTTTGTCCCACAGTATTGACCTTACAATTACATAAGGTCGTACTTTGGTCAATTGGATGTTCGAAAATTTCAGGAGGCCCATCATCATGTTCCGCCTTTTTTTTTTCAATAGTTTTTCTTCATATTTTGATCTTACATAAGAGAGTTGTATTTCATACTATTAACAAACATAATTATATCAATGTTATTTCCATGTATAAATAACCATTAAATGTAGGTCTTTGTATATTACAATTGGAATTACTTTGAAATTGGAAAAATATATCCCTTAGAAAAAATGATCATAATTAAGCCTTTGATATTGCTTTATATTAAGATTTCTAAAAGCACCCCTCTACACAAAATACTACTCCGTTAAGCTGTAGATTAAGTGGTGAAATTCATTTTTGTTCAATGCAGTTCCTTTTTTTAATATGGTAAAATGAAAAACTGTACGGAAATGAAAATTTCACAGATCAAATTATCTGAACTTTACAGGCTAATTAGAATATTTCTCCAATACTGAGAGGAGCTAAAACACATGGTCCCAACACACCTCATTACAATTCCTACATGACAAATTAGCTAACATAGAAGTGGAAATTCATGTTCCTCCTTTTTGACATGAGAGATATAGAAGTAGCAGCATCAATTATGGCTAAAGGAACCCTAAAAGCTGTTAAAAGGTGTACATCTACAGTTGTCAATCAAAACTAAATCCCTAACTATAGCATGCTAAAAATACAGAAAACATAGGTTATAATAAATCCATAAGACCATAACTATAAAGTATACGAATATTTGATGAAGAAAGCATAACATCTTTTTGCAAGCATAGAGTCCAGAGATCTCTCTCTGCACCCACAATCCAACCAGTGAAGCACGTGAAGGCCTCCAATGATATAAGTTGATATTCCAACAAAGTAAACAACAAAAACGTTTACATCTTTCGTTAGAATAGACAGTTATATTACTACCTCATATTTGATGCTTGCTTTCCATTTTCTTGCATAAATTTAACTGACCATCTTACATAACTTGAACAAAGGAATGTATCTATAATAATTATAAACCTTCCATCATAATTCGTTTCATTTGAGAGTGAGGGATCGGATAACTAAATTGGTTAGAGCTTCCCTCCCGGTTCCAGAGAATCCTGGGATCGATTCTCATCCCCGCCCTTGTGGCTCATTCGCACCAGAAAATAATTCGTTTCATTTTGATTCTTTTATGTGTATCAAAGCACAAGATTAGGAATGTCTTTAACTATTTCATTTAATACTAGAAAAAAATTTGACACAAGTACAAATTTGAACAACACTATGGATCATAAAAAAAATAACCAAGGTAAGAAATTAGAAATGTACAAAAAATGAACTAAACTATAAATTATATGAGCTCTTATAGATTTAATGATATCAAGGTCAGGAATTTAGGCATTTAAATCATTAATATTAATGAAAAATGAACTTTTTAGTGATGCTAGGTGCTAGCTAGAGGAAAATTTTCACTTAGTAATGCCTTTTTTAATATTTATTTACTTTTAGATAACTGAAGTGTCAATTACAGTGTCACTAAATCTATTTTTGGTAGCGTGATTCATAGATAAGTCTTTTTTTCTACATTTTCTAGTTTTGTTTGTTCTTGTTTTTTGGCAAAAAAATCTTCTCCCACTCCCAGCTATATGTATTATTTTTTGTACAAATCATCCTATTGAATCATATCAATTATAGATCTTATATTTTTTTTTTGAAAAAAAAGTTGGATTAAACTTGTTGATGTAGACCAATAATATTGAGTGGCATATAAATTGGTACAGAATTGTGAAACTGAAGATTTAGATTCTTTATTGGTCTATACTCAATCTTCCTTAGCTTGAAATCATGCATATACATTTAAACAAAACCAAACTTACAATGTAACATAATAATGTTACCAATTATAAGTGATCACATTAGTATAGATGAATAATGCAAAAGTTAGAGTTAACCAATTGAAAAGGACCGAGAAATTATATACTTTGGTCCATTAACAAAGTTAAGAATGTCACTAAACATGTTTATACTAATATAACTTATAATAATTTTATATATTAATTACCGAGATCCAAATAGGGATTTGGATCATTAAAACAACCAAGTGGCATGGGTTCATTGAAACACGAACCCGCATTATACAATGTAGCTCCGCCACTACTATATATAGTCTCCCAAAAAACAAAGAATTTTATCCAAGGCCCTCTTTTTTATTTGTCTAAGTAGTTTAATTAATTGGGGCTTGTAATTTACCCTCTCTTCTCTTATTCATCCACAAGCTACTCCATGGTAATTGTAAACAACCATTATTTTGCCTGCAAATGCAGAATTGCTCTGTTTTCTTCTTGTTCTTCTTTTGCTTCCGTTCTTTTGTTCTTCTTTTTGTTTCTTCTTTCTCTCTTGTTATTCTCACTTCTACCTGCATCGTACACTTAAAAAACAAACCAGAAAAAGAAAGTAATAAGTTACTAGCTTTTTCTATGCATGTGAAACAAATGTAGCATTCAAATATGCATTTTCCTTTCTAGATAAAACATTATAAATCTATAGTACCTTTAAGCATGCATTATAGAAGAAACAAATGTAGAAACAAATATGCATTTAAATAGGTTAGTTAAGACTTATTATTGTTAGATGCGCGACACTCCATAAAAAAAATAGGAATGGTAAAGGAATTCCCATACCAAATACAACAATTGGGATGATTCTCCTTTCATTACCCCAATCAACTACTTAATTAAAGGATAGGAGTTAGCTCAAGTGGGTAGAGCCGGGGTTCGATCCTTACCTCCAAAGAGTATTATCTTTTCCTTACGCCTCTTATCGCCCATACAAATTTCAGGGGTTAGTCCTTGGGCTGACTTAATTTCCTAATCAAAAAAACAAAAAAACAAAAAAAAAAAATCAACTACTTAATTACATACACAACGCCTTAGCTTGCTTAATATTTCTCGTACTTCTACTTGTCTTAATCAAGCTTGGCTTATACTCCTTCTAGCTAGCTTGAATTAAAGTAGCTTTTTCATATGACACAAAGATTAAGATAAAAAAATTGTCCACTGTGGGATAACTTTGTTGTCCCGTATCGGACATAAATGTTAAAGGATTAGCTCGAAAGAAATTTGTCCATACCAAAAAAATAGTTTGTCACTTAGGGAGATGTTACAGATTTTAAAACATGTCAAACAAGATAGTGGAGCAATTATTTTGAATCATGTCAAAAATGATTACATGAAAGTCTTTTAATCAATTTCAAATGGGGGTGGAGTAACTATTCTCCAATCAATCCCCTTGCAATATGGAGCAACAAGTATCATATATGATATAGAGGACAACTTTACATGTTTACAACGGGCAAAAATGATCCTTGTTTGCTCTAATATCATAATAAAGGTGCACACACTCTTCGTAAAAGGAAAGGTTAACCGACATGTAACTAATGAAATTTCATTTTAAAATTGATTGATAATATAACCACTAGCCTTATATTTCTATATGAGTAACCATCTTTCCTTTCTTTTTTTTCCAATGTGGAACACTTAGTCCGAACTTCTAACCCGTATATAAAAATATTTATATTAAAAATTTTGTGGCTTTGTAGACCAAATCTTTCTCAAAATGGGTGAAAATGGTCCCCTCCTCCTTCAAAATAAAACAAAGAATACCCACTATCATATAGTGTGGTACCAGTAGATACTTTAACTTTTAGCCATTGTGACCACTTGTTCAAATTCCTTATTACATGCTATTCTTATCACTACATAACAAAAAGATTTAGGGTTTTTTTTTCAAAAAAAAAAAATTAGACATGATCAATTGAAATTAATGTACCTTCGTTCTTATACTACATCTGTCTTTTTTAGATGTAACATTTAAATATCATAATACACTCACTATAAAGACAAATGTTGCATCTAAAGAAATCTTAAATTGTTCGAAAATAATATGTCACTTCTGAAGATTAGTAAATTTAATTGTGAACTCTTTAACATCATCTTTGATGATATTCCCAAGTCCCAACAACGAAGCTCAAAAAATAGTTACGTTAGTACAAAATTTCAAATAGTTGTAGAGACAAAAAAAATTCAAAAAGTGTAGTATCTATATACTTCATTTGTCTCATACTAGTTTTTACACTTTTCTTTTTCATTCTTTCCAATTTAATTTACACAATTCTAAATTTGGCAAAGGCCTAACATATTTTAATATTGCTCTGTTTTCCACGTGTACTCTAAAATTTTAGGATCCCACATAATCTCTCATTCAATAAATAATTAATTCACTATCTCTCATCACATATACCTTTTTATTGAAATTATATTTGATAATTAAACATTAATTTATCTCCTAAAACTATGCGTGATCAGTGGGTAAACTATTATGAGACAAAATATCTAAGAATGCTCGCCAAATAGCCTTATTTCTGGTGGCATATATTTGCTCTCATCTCCTAGAGGAGAAGCCCAGGGTCCAACGTGGAGGAGCAATTAGTGGAGGGGAGGATGGAACAACTTAATTGGGTTGTATCTTTACTTGGCATAGGTGGCTCAACCGAAATACTCCAATATTGGCAATATATCAATCTGCATGATGCCATATTTAACATCATGTTGTTGTTGTTGCTGTTGCTGTTGTTAGCTTGTTACCATGAAATAAGTTGGGTAAGTTTGGGACCAAGTAGACTAGCTAGGGTCCCCATTTAATTATGGACACTGTCCTATTTTATTAAGGTCGTCAAATAGACCTTAAGAAATCAGGACATTTCCCTATCAAAGGAGTGGCATGCGAGAACAAGGGAACTCCTAGTTCTTCTGGCTCTTCGCCCATGCCAGTTGTTCTAGAAAAAAAAAATCAAATTTACAACTTTTGAATCATAAAAGACTAAATAAGATATTTCTGGTACATAATAACCTGGTTTTATTACTATTACTATTATTGGTGTAATATTAACATTATTATTATTATTGTTGCTGTAATATCTATACTAATATATTAAAAGGCATGCCTAGACAAGGAACGGTGTCACGTGGCGCTCTCCCTAAGGACGTTTTACTTCATGTAATCCACAACAATAAAAAAAATTAGAAATTGCATAGTATAGGCCATAGGGGTTGATCCCGTGTTATCATCTTAAAGTATAATATAAATTGCATAGTATAGGGTTTGATCTCGGGACCGCTAACATATACTAAAGTCTTAACCACTAGAGCAAATAACATTTAGTATTAATCATCTTAAAGTATAATATAAATAAATGAAAATTTTCCTTACCCGGGCGTAGCCCGGGCTTAAAAACTAGTTAATAATCAAATGGTGGATTAAATTCAGCAAACCGGCCAAATTTTTCTTTATTATTATACCTTAAAGATCGTTTCAAGTTTTAACAACAAAATCCAACCAAGTACATACCTCTTCCACAGGATTGAGCTTAATGCTAGAGCTTGAATTCTGTGTAGTATCTCCATCTTCAGTATCTTCAAAACGTTTTATCATTCTCTCCTTGATTGAAGGAGTTGATGTTGGGCTTGGGCTACTTGAACTTCCCTCTGGAGGTGTACTTTGTGTTCCCACATCCCTTGTTTTGATTCCCCCTATTTTACTATCTTCTAAGAAAAAGGTAAAAGATAAAAAAATATAATAAATTAGAAAAGAACAAGCTTTGCTTTTTCAACTTTATGTACCATATTATGTAAAAAACACTCTATTAGGCTACCAGTTTGATAGCGAACTATCAACTTCTAATACCCATTTACCTTTATTGGCTCAAGCAACGAGAGTAAAAATGAGTTACGAAGTGAGGGTAAATAAGCAATTGCTTCTCTTATTCGCTACCAGACCGTTTGCCAAAGTATAATATGGTAAAACCGAGAGTTTTTATTTATTTATTTATTTATACCTTGTCCAAGAGATGGAAGTTTAACAAGTTGTTCCTTAATAACAGTCACAGTAGGTGGCTTATTATAAGAAAGATTGTCATTAAAACTAGCTCTTCTTTGTTTCATTGAATAAATGAGAGGAGCTGACATAGTAACTCTACTAGCCATGTGACTTCGAAACGACCTCCCACTTAGCGTTTTGGCTGATAAACATTCCATTGGAACTTCCCCTGATAATGGGTTGCATATATATCTCTCTGCTTCATCCCATTTTGAGTTTAATGAAAACCCTTCTGGTGATACACATTCCCATAGATATCCTGATTTTGCTTGTAACGCTTTCATCCCCCAAAAAAAATAAACATCATTAGTTACTACTAATATAATATGTAATGTCATCATATGTTAAAAAGTATACTATCATACTATTTCTATATAATTATTGAGAAATGATCGAGTATATATGTACCTTTGAGAGCTGTGGTGAATGAGTATGTTGAAGGATCAATCTCATCTGTATACAATTTGAAAATAAGCACTTATGACACAATATCGAGAATTTGTTATTGTTACTTTAGATCAAATGAAGAGTTTGAGCAACATTGCAGTTGATTTTAGTGGTGTCCGGAAGTCCTATTACTCCGTTTGTCCTATATAAGTACATAATTTTGACTACCAGTCGGTCGACTTTATAAATTTTGACCATAAATTTTCACCAATATATTTTGAGTATACTACTAATTCAATATATTCATAATTTCATATGTGTCTTAAGTGTAGATGGTCATAAGGTGTGTAACGGAGACTGTGAAAGTGAAACTGTATAAATTAATTAGAATATGTGAGATAAAGTACTAAGTGTAGATGGTCATAAGGTGTGTAACGGAGACTGTGAAAGTGAAACTGGATAAATTAATTAGAATATGTGAGATAAAGTACTATGTACCTTTCAAGTGGTAACCAGGGGAGGAGGCAGTGCTAGAAATGGTGAAATTGGACTTGAATGATGCCCCTGATTCCTCTCTAAAGCTTCTAATATAGGAAGCAGAATGCCTTCTCGAATTCGTGTTATCGCGACTAATTCGAGCTCGAAGATGCCATTCTCTTAGATTGAATTCTTGGTCCTTGTGGTGTTGAGAGCTTAGAGGAGAGCCTTCCATGTTTTGTTCCTTTTCTTCTTGTGTTTCCTCTTTTTGTGTATTGTAATAGAAGAAGAAAAGGAAGAGAGAATATGTGTGTTACGATGAGAATGCTACTCTTTCTGACTATTGTCCAGCTACTAAAAGGCGGTTTTTCTATGGGAAATTGAGTTCAAAAATATTGGTCATGAAAGTGACATTGATGAGAAAGATTTGTTCATACATATATATAGGGAGTATATAGTACAACTAGATGCATTATTGTTGGCATTAAGCCTTCCCCAATTGTAACATATAATAAATAGTGTAAGAGTTTATTGTAGGCATTTATACCATAAACATCTAGTAATTCAGATTTGTCTACTTTGGTTTTGTAATTTGGTAACAACCCTAAGTAACTAACAGAGTTGCATTTAATTCAAGTGTCAATTTCATTCAATTTTTTCTTTGTTGTGTTTCATTTTTGGTGAATATGAGAATTAGCTCAACATATTACATACTTACTTCCTATACTTTTGATTGTTGTGTCGAATGATGGTATATGCTATGAGCTCAATTTGATAATGTCTTAAATATATATCTTTTCTTTAAAATAAGTTAGATTTTGAATTTCAAATTAATGTGAGTTTAATAAAAAATCCCAAGACTCGGTTTTGTTAATATGTGAATGTCATATCTCGTTGTTAATATGTGTCTGATGCAGCCATTTAACCAAAACAACCATAATTTTCAATTAATAAAATGAAGACTATATGATTGATATAAAAGTATTAATAAATAAGTGACTCAATATTGTAAGTAATATATCTTCATCCAGAATAAAAATAGATGTTACACTTTGACTTTCACGCTTGTCGATGTAGTACTTTGACCATTAATAACTTTAATTGTGTATTAGTAAAAATTATAAGAAGTTAATATTATGAAAGTATACATTGAGACGAAGCTAACAACATATCATATAGTAACGGTTGATTTTATCTAAAACTAAAAAATGCATGGTCAAATGTAGTAGGTGAATAGTGCAATTAAGTGTAGCATCTATTTTGTGTAACATTTAGTGTGTAACAAGTGAAATAACAGCTAAATGTTTCACACAAATGTTAATAGATAGTTCTGAATATTGATATTCAAATGTGTTGGTAAAAGTGAAAAATCAATCGTAATATATAACCATGTTAATACTGTTAATCATTAACAATTTATTCTTAAATTTTTACAGTATTTATTATATTATTTATCAGCGTTCTCTTTGAACTTTGTAAATTATACTCTCTCATTAATTTTTCATTATTATCTACTTACATTTGCATGAAACATTCAACTATTATTTCACTTGAAAATTTTGCACTCTCTCCAATTTCTCTTAAAGTGTCAATCTGCGGTAACTGGAAACTTATTCATGGAATGAGGGAGTATAAGTCAAAAATCATTCAGGGACAAGCAATATGTTACAACCAATAAAAAGCGAGAAGTAATATTTTACGCAATAAGAATTTGTTTATATTCATAATAATAGCATGAAACACTCAGATGAGATATCATACTTGGGTGAAATGGTGTTAATTAGTGTTTTTCAATATTGTATTTTAATGCATATATATTGTACATTTGTACTTGTCTTGAGTTTGTCCCCTTTGTATTAAGGTGACGTGTTGTAATAGTTTCTATTGGTGGAGATTTAATAGTAAACGTCTTTTGACGGGCGGCCTACTTATAAAAAAAAAAGTCAAAATGTTACCCAACTTATTAACATTGGATGATTAACAACATTTAAAATCGAGTGATTGGAATTCAAATTTGATGTGCAAGGTAAAATGGAAATTTCAACGCTTGAAATATAAGTCAGCAATACACCATGTATATTTTGTGTAATCACACTTTAAATTGAGCTTTCTGATCAGATTTACTTTGTACCTAAATTAAGGACAAACGACTAGCACTAAATTAGCATGGTTAAATTTATGAAAGGCTTATAGTCTAAGCTGGAAGAAGCCAGCTTCCGTGATTGGTAGATGAAAATTCTTTTTCTGTTATCAATTTTAGGTGAAACAATGTACAATAATTGATATCATGAATGAATTAACAATAAAATAAAGAGCATGCATTAAACGAAGTAACGTAAAATTAAAGGTAGGACGTCTGAGCCTCGAGGCATATGATTGTAACATATCATAAATCTGATCAAAAGGATGTGATGTATGTTGCACCAAAAAGAGTGTAATTATGCTGTTAGGAAGTGGACCCTTATCCACATAAATCATGAAAATTTTATGTCTCAATTTTTTTTGGAGACGAGTATTGATGAAGCATCTTTGATTTGGTTGAGATCATTGAATAATTAGGAGAGATTGATTTGATACTAATCTCTCCTAATTAAAAGCATTTTTTCTATAAAGTAAAGAGAAACTTTGACAAGTTGAGGAAAATAAAGGGGATCTCAACTTGTTTAGGGTGAAAATCGAACCAATACCTTATGGAACTGGAAGGGAAACTCTAACCACTAGGTTATCCCTCACTCTCAAAGCATCTTTTTTAATAGTACTAATTGTTGCTAATTGTATAATAATTCTTTTTTAACTAATATTGAGGTCATGCATCACGGGAGCCCAATGGTTGGAGCTCCCACCTCCCAACCTCATGGTCGGGTGTTTAACCCTCATCAGCCCCAATTTGGGGAGTTTGTGTAAATATCTGCTTTTGGGTATAAATCCCCAATTTCCAGTCTCCGAATGTTTCCTTATGGGTTGGGATTCCTCTTATTACCCCCAACTCATGAGGGCAAACCCTACTTGGGCCAGTTAATTACATGGAACATTTTAATAACTAATTGGTGAAATAATAACTTCCAATATAAAATCAATAATTCAATATCAACAAGTACTATAAAATCCAATATTTGTAATAGTTTGACTCATTATCCATACTGCCTTTCATAGATGATGGCAATTTAATAGTAATGCTCGATTTGTTCATTTTTACTTTTACCATTTTCCTTCCGGCTTCCACGGTTGTTTTCAAGTACTTCTAATGTTTTTCTTTTTGGTAAGTTTAGGCCCCATTAGTGTCATTATCGATTCTTATAATTATGGAGATATGTCTACCATTTCTCTCTAATAATTGTCAAAATCACACGATTTTAAAGATACTTATTTCCTATTAGAAGACAACCTTAAAAAATCGTTGCCAATTACAATGAGCAGAAGTAAATTAGAATGCAAGCGGAGCAGTGAGCAGAGCTACAAGTAAGTCGTCAAGTTACATTAAAAAAACTCGTGCATTGCACATTTGCACCACATCAAAACCTTATGGACATCACAAGTTAGAAGAGGGTTTATAAATCATAATCCAAACTAGTTGGATATAGATTTGTCATTTGTGATTAGAAATATAATATGCTCTGAATGATTACAAGACAACTTATTAACTCATGTTCAAATTTGTCAAAGTCAAGCTTGTTCGACAAAAATAACTATTGTATAGCTATTAGATAACATAACTAGTTACACCCAAAACAAGGCCCCGCCTCTTCTCTCCCTTCTTTCCCTTTCTCTCATAAACCCTAGCCTCCATTAGTGAATCTCAAAGGGGCTTCCACCGATTTTATCGGTGGATAGCCCCACTTTAATTTTAATTTTCTTTGTTGTTTAACTTTGTTTATGTTTCTTTCTTGTTTGAATATACTTCCTCCTTTAAGAGAGGATCGTTTCTCCCTTGAAATAAAGGGTTTTTTCTCTTCTCCTTGGGAGAGACTTTAGTTTACTCCTTTGTTTTTAGATGAATTATCGTAATTTTGGTTGATTGATGAAGAATTATACGGTATCGAAGCAGATTTCAGATCTACAATTACAATCAATGGTATCAGATTCAATTCTATTTCAAAACTACAGCATATCGAAAGACCCCCTCGTTGAAGGTTGTATCAAACAGCGATGTGGAAGAGGGTATGCAGAATTGTTAGATCTACTACACAACGATCGTGGTTTTGCAAATTCTGAATTTTATTTGTTCAAAATTGTTATGTATTTGTTATTTTTGATTTTTATTGTAGATGTCGTATGACTCTTTTATTAATGAATTAATTTTACTTTCAAAAAAAAAAAAAAAAGATAACATAACTAGTTGTTAAATGTTAGATGTCAATATAGCTTTCCATTTTGGTAAAAGTAATTTTTGGGTTAGTAAAAAGAACAAAAAAATGAACTT
The DNA here is from genome assembly GCA_947648045.1 of Beta corolliflora. NCBI lineage: Eukaryota > Viridiplantae > Streptophyta > Magnoliopsida > Caryophyllales > Amaranthaceae > Beta > Beta corolliflora. The sequence continues at coordinate 181,027 of CANSZD010002455.1, forward strand.
ATTCCACCTTTATAAGCTACCCTACTTACATGTTTTTTTTTAAACTTTCCAGTACACTATCAAACTGCTAAAAGCTGCTTTAAATAGCTAATTCACCAAGCACTACTATTCTTACTAAGATTATAACTTTGTCAAACCTCTAAAACATACTTAATATAATTAATCTATTAAGCAAATGGTCTAATTGATTATATTGAAAAATCTAAAAAATCATAGTGGGGGTACGGTGTTTTCTAAATATCTTTTATGAACTTTTTCAATGGCTTTTGGCTTTCTCATTTGACCAAACAACCAAAAAAAAGTTTAGTAAGCAGTTTTTTCGCCAAAAGCTCGTTTTAGAAACTTTTTTATGTGGGCTTTTGGTTTTTGCATTACGTTTGCACTAAACAATGAACATTAATAACTGATTTTACCAAATACTTTTATTAACAAACAATAATCAGACTAGCCAAGTAAAATCGCCAACAACCTACTAAGGTAGAACCAATTCTCATACACCCCAGTACCCTATTATAAAATCTCATGTTAGATGGGCACATCACTTTTCAGCTGGATAGAGGGAAATATTGTTATGGTACTAGGGAAGCTAAGAGCTTGACACGTGGAAATTAAAACTAAAGTAGAAATTTCCTCCCCTCAAAAAAAAAAGTAGAAATTTCCTCCATTTATAATTATCCCCTGCAATAGGATAGACTATAGAGTTTCACAAAAATTATCAACACAATGTCATGTCTTGTGCTTTTCAAATTATTGGAAAGAGTTGTAAAATTTGGCAAAGTTATATCGTGGGCAAGTGGATTGCATCATGTGATTGTCATCATCATGAAAGTGAAGGAAGGGTGGTCGATACTTGATGATGTTGGAAGAGAAAAGATCCGGGCCGTTAAATTTTGTCTCTATCTTATAGGAAAGGTAGGTTTCACTCAAATATACTATTTATTCTAATTTGATTCTTACATTGTTCACATATCATAAAATCGATTTATTTTTTCTTAATAATATTTAGGGGCATTGTTTTCGGCGATAAAATAACCGGAATTGAACCGAACCTGACCAAAATGAATTGGACCGAATGAACCGAACTAAATTATAAATAATTAATAGTAATGATAATAATTTAGGAAGCGAACCGAATTAACAATCGAACCGAATCGAAGCTCGATTGAAAATAAGTTGGGGAGATTAGGCCCTTACTCCATCGATTTCAAAATCACTACAACAATTTGATTTTTGAAACATTCACATACCTCATGTTAAACATAACTTTTACTAACATATAATAATATAGAATGTTGTTGGAGTTGTCTCAATGTAATTTCCGAATGATAAAAACTGAAAGTTATATATTAACAAGCATTAACATCAACATGTTTCATCAATCTTAAGATAAAGAGAGTTATACAAAATAATTGGGATCAAATAATTCTAATAAAATTCACTGAAAAAGCGTCACACAATATCTACAATACAAATCAAAACTAGCAAATACGAAACAATTTGGATCAATAATTAAAATCCTAATATTGAAAACCATGATCATTGTGGATGAAATATGATATTAATGAATACCCAATTTTCATAGCGTTGTTTAATACGACCTTTCATGAGAAGGTCTTTCAAATTTGGAATTCAACTAAATTTTGATGCAATTAATTGTATTAAATATCAGTTTTGTTTAATTAATCTCCATGTTTAAATTGGTATCGAAATGGTATTATCTAAGCACCAATTGTTGAAATGGTGTTACCTGATTACCAATTGAATGAAGCATAAATATGAAAGTATCAAAATTATCCTTGATGGAGTCTTCAAAGGACTCCAAATATTGGTTACCATTTACCAACACATTTTCACAATGAATACTCCTATTGTAAGACCTGCTCTTTTGGATACAGTTTCAGTTAGGGGTGAAAGTTCGGTGTACGGTTTGGATTAGGGCCTAATCCAATCCGAACAAAATTTGGATTTTAATTTTCCAATCCGAATCCAAACCAATTAGAGTTTGAATCCGATCCAATCCAATCCAATCCGAATTTTCATACTCTAGATTGGATCCGATTCGAAATTCCGATTTTTTAAAACTTAGTTTTTCGATGAAATAAATTAAGCACAACAGCAACCTAGTAGATTTAGGAAATGAGGAATCAAGTGTTTTTAGGGTTTTAGGAGAATGGACTACGCTTTTTTTATAAAAAAAAAATTGAATCTTAAGCCCTATCCAGATACATAATACAAGGCATATTACTATTTGGTTATATTGGATCCAATTACCCTCAATCCAATCCGATCCGAAAATCCAATTTTTCAAAAAAATTCAATCTGAATCCAATCCGAACACAGTTCGAATCCGATCCGAATTACTAATTCGGATTGGATTGGATTTGATTTTGGATTTTATCCGAATAACTTTCACCCCTAGTTTCAGTTCAGTTCATTTCACTTCATCTCAATTTAGCTACTTTACTCTGATAATTTTACTTTAGATTACTTCAACCCAAAAGAAGATGGCCTTTATTTAGTAGAGGGGGACTAGACACTAGGAGTGCATTTATAGAAATATCCGTAAAATATGGAGTAATTATTAATAAGATTGAAAAAGGGGAATCGGATTTCTGAATTTTATGTACCGCAGGCTGTTTCTTCTCTCATTCAATCTGGAAAGGCTTTTATGCTTGTGAGTCAGATATTGATTGCATAAGATTTATAGCCATGCAGGTTTTATTTGCCATCATCTGAACTCTGAACCCACAAAAATAAAAGTAAAGTATTGGTAATATTATTTCCACTGTTTATTTCATTATGAAAACGGAACCCGTACCACGTGCATAATTACGTTAAACTTGGTTTTTTTAAACATTACTTTCCGTCTCATAATATAGTACTTGTATTTTATAGGTGTCCCAAAATATTGTGTCTCAGTGTCTATCTTCTTTTTATCAACTTATTTGTACTTAATTATCCTTCATTTCTATATAAACTCAATATAAACCCTACATTTCTTTCGAAATATGTGTCTCTATCTATTGTTTTACACCATTTCAAAGAACATTTATTGCTTTTTAATTTTATTTCTGATTGGCTGAAGTTGGTAAGAGACAATTAGTAAAGCTAAATGTAATGAATATGAGATTAAAACTTTTGTGAGATGTCCCAAGGAAGGGAAAGAGAGAAGCAAATTGCGATAGATGGAGTGTGTAATTATGTTTAACATTTTGCCTTTAAATTATACTAATAGTGTGTTGGTGTTCCTATACCACTTATAACGATCAAAGGAATTCGTGAAGCATGTATCTAAGCTAATATATGTTAATTAGATACACAAAAATAAACATACAAATATGGTATCTCACATTATGTGCATGTATTGATACAATGCTAAAACATTTTTTTAGAAAAGGTCTTATATTGTGTATTTGTGTATGATTATAAATTGATTTTTGGATGGAATGTGCTTGTGAGAGGTCTAAACTCCCCTTTTTTATTTATTGATAACTTATACCTAATTTCATAATCTATTAAACTTTATCATATAGATATATCCACTTTGTCAATTTACTATTAAACGCCTAATTTTCTTCACATAATTTTTGAATACTCACATTAAAACAAATAGTCCGGTCATTTTTATGCATGAATATATATACGTACACACATGTTCGTGCGCACACATATATGACTTCATCTCTTTGAGCCGAAAATCAAGTATTAAAGGAAATACTACTGCCCCACAAGTCTCTAACATGTTTTGTGATGAATTCAATAATTCACCTCAAACATTCTTTTAAAGAAGGAAGTTGTTGGCTGAAAATGAAGTATGCTTTATAGGAGAAGAAAAGTAAGGAATCTTGAGAATGACTCTTACCCATATAAATTAAACTAATCCAAGTAACATATTTGCCGTTTTACATATGTGTGCAAATAAAAAAGGTATATAAATTAAAGAAAGATAAAATGACAAAAGACACTAGTCCTCAGCTTTTAATTAATCATCACCAAAAAAGTTTTGGGTTACACGAGATTCACGAACAAAAGAGTTATCAACTTTCATCTTTTACCTTGTAAATTATGGTTTGATGTTGATTGGGTAAAACCGTGAAGGAGGTTTGAAGGTAATGATCTTTAGTAACCTGAGATAGGCAGGAACTTAGTATATATATACAAAACTAAAAACATATAATTAAAAACTGGAAAATCTCTAAGAAACCAGCTTTTAAATGTTAGATTTTGTGAAGAACTACGTTATTAAAAAAAAAACTTGACACGAAATCATCTTTTATATTTTTTTGCAGCATGAAACTTGTCAGCAAATGCCGGCCATACAATTTTTAATTTTCAAACATTAGATTGCACGTGCACCTTACTTGACCCATTTAGACTGTATTCTTTTCACCTGAACTTATTAGTGTTGGTTAGGCACGATCAAACCCGATCGAACTTATGGGCCGAAACTTATTTTTTTAAGGTGAAGAGAACACACTCCCCCTCCCCAATTTCTAATATATCCCCCTAGATCTCTCCCCCACTTTCGTTCACTCTCCTCTATTTCGCATCTCTGTATACGGTATACCTCTTCCTTTTGAAAAAGGAAAGAATCTGGGAGTTAGGTGAGTCACACCAAGTCACCAAGTGCACATATGAGTCAACGCCTAAAAATGAAAGTCAATGGTCGTACTTTTTTTTTTTGGTGAACAACCAAGGTATCCACCACCGATAAGTGATTACTTCCCTCCCAAGGTGCTCCACTTAGGGGTAAAGGGCCGTGAGAATCTCTTTCCATTCCCAAAGGTTGAGGATCGAACCCCCGACCAATTGAAAGTGAACAACCACTATGCCAAGTAGTACTTCAGCCACATGTTTTATCTCACAAATAAAAAAGAATATAAAAGGTGGTTTTACTAATTTAATTTTTTCTAAGGTTGTTTTCAAAAACTGACGTTGAAAAGCTGGTTTCTCACAGATTTCAAAAAAACATTATGACATAATTTTTATAAAAATAATAAAAATCCCCCCAAGGCCCAAAAGATTTGGAAATCATATAAGGGAAGGATAGGCAAAAGAATGAGATTGCACATGATCCACTCATGGAAGAAAATTGGTCCCCAAATGGAGTAGCAAATAGGCCAACAAATATATGGGCCAATGTGCTATATTATTCATGATATCCAGATTGGAGGATGATCAGTTAGTAAGAGTCACATCCTTTTCACTCTTTCAAAGTTTTCCATCTCATATTATGTCCCCATTTGCTGTGGATTACGAATTTTCGTCACAATTAAATAGAGGGGACCTCTTAAGGTTTTATAGTAAAGTCTTGACCTTAAATTTTTCCAAAAAAAAATATCAGACATTACTTCACCCATTTATGACCTGTCAATTTGACTCTTCATTTTACGATTTCGACCATAGATTAGTTATGTACCAACTATTTTATCCTAAACTCTCCATCCGACTAAGACTAATCATCCATCTTGTTGGGTCTATGGTCCAACTTTTAATCAATTCTTTTTAATGGTTTGTAAGAGTTATAAAAGGCATTAATGTATGCATGATTAAATCTTAGGTTTTGATTATAATCTCTCAAAAGGAGAGTTAAATACTTATTAATGTTAATAAGTGGAATAACATTGCAACCGAAATGAGCAAAGAAGCAACTTGTTGTCTTTTCTTCCTTACTGGAGTTGAATTTGAAAAGACATTTTCTCCCACCCTCGAAACTTTATTGACTACATTAGTTGACATCCAAACAATTTTTTTTTAGATTGAATTTAGAGATGATACACAATTTGTTTGTGCTAAACTTAAAACTTCTTTTCAAAAAAAAAAAAAGAACAAACTTAATTTACCTATAGCGTACATAACCCACTAGAGTACTAGAGTAGATATATATAAATAGTGGAATACAACTCATCAATTTAAACTACTTCCTCCGTTTCTTAATAAGTGCAACATACAGAAAGTGGAGGAATACCAAGGAATGTAGAGAGAGAAAGTTGGGAGCACAATAAAGTAGAGTAATTCAAGTGATCAAACAAAAAAATTGTGGTCCCCTCTTTTGGTGGCATATTTGTAATAATATTGAACTTTTTTTTTACTATTTTGAGCTTGATTGCACTTATTATGACTATTTCAAATAAGCAAAGTGTTGCAATTATTAAGAAACGGAGGTAGTATGTTTTAACGGTCCTATCTCTAGTGGGTATCTACCCTTAGATAGATGTATCATTAGTTCATTACTCCAGCTTTGCAGCTTTTACCCAGCTAAGTAACAGAGCACTGACGAACATGAAAAATAACAAGCAGAAGATAAATTCAAAATACCTGAGCAGTGAACAAGCTCAAGGCCACACTAGCAGAAAGATATGACCAACTGTGGCTCACGACAACTTTATGTCAAAATTCAGATCCAAAGTTTGTCAAAGGACATTCAACGAACAGTGCATAGATTGATTCCTAAACCAAGTAAAACATAAGAATAACAAAACACAAAAGTGCTAAAAAAAAATAATTCCTCCGTTCCAATTTACTTACAATATATGGACTTTTACGCCTCTTGAGAAATTTTTTTGACCATTAATATAAGGAAAATTTGCCAAAAAAATTATTTTAAAATTTTAATTTTGCGAAAATAAACCTTTTAAAGCATTCTTTGCAAAAACAAACCAAAAACTTAATTTTTTTTGCAAGATGAAACCTATTTCTATTTTCTGGTGTGGTTTTTGAGATGCATAGGGGTGGTAGGCACTAATTTTTTTTAAAGCATATAAGAGGGAATTTCATATATATTTCCTCTGTCTTTGATAACTTGTTGCATTGTTGTAGGCACTAATATTTAGAAGACGCAAAAAGTGTAGTGGAGACCATAACTTTATGGAAAAATAACAAATAATTGGGAGTCATAGGTAGGATGATGGCTAAAATAAAGAGAAATACTGGTACTTTTTATGGGCCATGATTACCAGAAAAAAAAATGTAACAACTCATAACAAGAATCCATTTACAGAAAATGTAGCAAGTAAAAAATGACCAACAGTATCTATAATACATCCATATATGGAATATTCAAACCGATTTAAAACCTCTACTTAAAGTGTCATGGAATCATGATCCAACGCTACTGGCCTATGCAGGCTCGGGCAGCGTATGATTTGCATGTGCCGGTGTACCTTCTGCACTTCATGAGTTCACAAGTGATCATCACATGCTTGGACACTGCTCGTCGCACGTGCACGAGAGTTAATCACACGTGCGCCCTCCTTGTAGGTACTAGGCAGGGGTGTGCACAAACCGATCCGGACAGGAATTTGGACCGGACCGGACTTTGGACCGGATCGGAGATTCTACTCCAGTCCTCGGTCCACAAAAATTCCCAATTTCGGGTTTCCGGTCCGGACCGGTCTAAACCCGGAAAATTCCGGTCCGGACCGGAATTTCTATTATTTTAGTAAAAAAAAAAGTTTATATGTTAAAAAAAATTTAAAAAGGTAGAAAGTTAGAAATTTAAAAACCTACTATTTATTACTTTAGGATTATTGTTATTAAAAATATTAATTTTTAATATATCTAATTTATAAATATATTTAAATAAAATAAAAAAGATTTTTTCTATAAAAAAAATATAGATTCCGTTCTAAGAAAAAGGCAGATTCCGGTCCACCGGTCCAATCGGTTCCGATCACCCCTACTTGTAGGTATCAAATAATAGCTTTGAGTACACAATAGAATTTACATTCTTGTTTACATACCCTATCAAGTATTGTATCAAAGCATTGAAATAATCTTCTCATACTTTCGGAAGAAACTACTCTGCCCAAATTCAAACTAATCAAATACTTCCTCGGTCTCTTTCTACTTGCAACGATTTGACTTTTACACTATTCACCAACTCCACTTAGTTTATCTTTGGTAATTTATAGTTAAAGAAAACATATTCATGTGCGATCTTGTTAGATTCCTCTCAATGTATATTTTTCGAAAATCTACTTTTCAAAATTTTTGATAATCGGTAATTAAAGATATTAATGGTTGAAGTTATGCATTGGCAAGCGTAAAAGTCAAGCGGTTACAAGTAAAAAAGAAACAGAGGAACTATAAATAAGAGCATATACAAAGCGCTCCGGTACTACTTAGAGAACATGAATTTCATTGTACAGCATGAAGTTCTGTTTCAGGTACAACACAGTAACACACATAATACTATAATAGGAGTCCAAATCAACCAGGGAAACAAAATACAAACTTCAACTTAAAATTGGTTCAAAAATAGAAATGAAGTTCGAAATCAAGGAGTACCCTGAAGCAAATTCCTGTAACAGGCTACAAAGCCTCACAATTCTACTTTAATGGCACGCCGGTGAATGTGAACTATGCACAGCAAGTGTTTACTGGCTTTTGGTAAGCCTTTTCTTTCCTCTCCCCGGACCTTGCGTGATGTGTGGTTCGATAAGCAGAGGCCCAAATATGGATCACAGGAAGAAGGGCTCAGTATGTGCCTATGTGGTGAGATTCAGAATCTGCTCCATTTTCAGGCATCCAACTGATCACCAAATAATCTTTCCCCTGCCAAACAATAAACATGGCATACAAAATTTCAGAGACAAAAAACAATAATAATGTGAAAATACAGGCAAATCAACTACGAGATGATCAGTAATATATCAAATGTCAAGACAGTATTCATAATAAAGCTTCGCTAGCAAATTTAAGTTTTTCAAAGAAATAAGCAGCTAATTAACTGTGCAGGTATGGAGTAGTTACTAACAAGACTGACAAAGTGTCAATCTCACCCCCAAAAATCCCCAATCCCCCACCCCTCCATTTTCACTCTCACCAAATCCTCCTTGTTAAGTCAAGAGAATTACACAAAATGCACCAAGGTTAGCAACTATTTACCAATCTCGCTAAGAACTTGACCATCCTTCGCATCACGCACTGTCTCTGTTTCACATATACAATACACACTAAATTTTCCTATATGATCATCATCTCGTCATGTGGCTCATGAGATTCAAGAACATTTTGTCTCCTCTAAAGCGCTATCAGATTTTGTTCAGGTAATATTTTAAACGTGTCAACAGGATCGGATTTGGTTCAGGTAATATTTGAGTGGTGAATTATTTGGTTCAGTTTCTACTCAGTTCGGGCCTATTTAGGTCGAGTCTATTATCAAAAGGCTGATAAAAGCAATTATTGCTCTTCATAGTAAATTTGGCTATTTTCTTTAAAATTATTGATGATGGTGTTTTTGTTTGTTTGCACCGATCTCTACGGGATTCGTCATTCAAATAGTGGAATATATAAGTTAACACTCACTACTACTTCATTCTTCATTTTTCCCATGCAAGTTTTAGGATGACAGCTTTCCTGATACAAGATATTCAAGTAAAGCAATAGCAATGAGGATGTGCATCATTGTATATAGGATCTCTAAACCTATGGTAATGCGTCTTTATACTCCCCTCCGTTTCATAATATAGAGCTTGTACTCCTTTTTGGGTGTCCGAAATCTTCATGTTTCTTTTTCTTTAATTCCACATTTTCCCTTGATTTGCCTAAAAAACCGTGCCACTATCATTTATTCGCTCCTTGGAATTAATTTTTCTTTTTGTTTATTCAATCCAAGGGTTGTATTAGTCATACATTTAATGCTCTTTCACTCATTATTCAATCCAAGGGTTGTATTAGCCATACATTTAATGCTCTTTCACTCATTATTCTCCATTCTCTCTCCTAAGGATAGGGCATCATTTATTATGTCCGCCATTGAAATTATAATTTGAATGCCCAAGTGTTTAAAAGACTAACTAGTGAATGTCCCGGGCGATGCCCCGGGTTGTTTATTTTTGTAATTTATTGTCTAATGAGGAAAAATTTACGTTATAATAATTTGAATCACACCCTTAAAAGTTTGGAAAAGAAGACAATAGCTTAACTTTCTACAAGGAATTAGAGTAAGCGTTTATGTCTACAATAGTATATTGTTATTACCATAAATGTGTTAGGTATCTAACCGCTTGTTTAAGTCTTTTAATGAGACATAATTACAAGACCTTATCATATGTTATTTTGAAATAATAAACAATGATGTTATGTTGGATTTATGGTTAAGCTCTCACTTTTCATTTCAAAGGTCACGTGTTCGATACCTTGTAACTATACAATGTTATTTTTTTAATTGAGGGGTTTGACATGAAAATAGAGCATTTGCATTAGAGCCCTAGAGGAGAGTGCCATGTGGCACATAGACTTTCTTAGTAATGCCTTTTAATATATTAGTATAGATTACAAGGTATAGCTACTTAGCGAATCCATTTTCTTTCTTTTTTCTGTATATTAATTAAAAAAAACTATCCCAGCATTTACAACATCTACGCCTCTGATACATGCATCTCATTTGAACGTGGAATTTCAAATCTCTACAAAAGATTCAAATTAAGTCCCGTCACCTCTAGTCCTCGACTACTCGGGAAGAAAAACGGCGCGGTCGCGTTCGGGGGAATGGTCGCGTTGGCGGGGAACGCTTGTAACGGGAAATAGAACGTTTCCCCGACGGCGTATTTATTTTTTAAAATTCACACTAATATGTCGAACTTTTAATTTCTTTTTTTTAGTTTATGAAGATTATTACAACATAATATAATTTAAATCTTATCGAAATATGTTACATTAGCTATATAATTAAATTATAAAATATTTTTGGCTAATATTTGAAAAGAACGGATGTAACGGGGATAAAAGCTACTAAGCGGAACGAAACCGGCGGAGGATGTGATTTTTATTATGGCGTTTGTAACCGCATCAAATGGAACGGCAAATCCAAAATCGAGGCCGTAAACCACGGGAGTTTTATTATTCCGTCGGTCTCTACCCCAAAACAGCTTTACCCTTATCCCAACTGATTCCAAACTATAATTCCAACACGGGAAAAAAAGACAAGCAGACAAGGAAGTCCAATTACCTGAGCAAGTTCCCATTCCTGAAGGCCACCTTAGCAGAAAGATATGAGTATATGACAACTGTAGCTCGTGACTTCAGTAAAGTTTGTGTCAAGGTCAGCTCAGAAGGTTGTAAAGGACACTGGAATGAACATTGTATAGATTGATTCCTCAACCAAGTAAGAAATAAGAGTAGCAAATGGCAAAACGAGGCAGAATACATACAATATTAGAGTTGACAGCTTACAGTCTAAACAGAAGACGGTCGTGGAGCCCCATTGCTCAAAAGACTTGATCTTTGACCAGGAAGATAAATTTCTCCTAATAAGATAACGGTAAATTATACTGATGTCAAAAATTACTGAACAGACTACTTTAACTTTTGTAAACACCCCTGCCTGATAAAAGATACATGACAAGAAGAGGGTGAAATATACAGGACTAAGAGAGTGAGAACACTAAGCAACACAACTAATACGATTCTCAGTCAATGAAATCAACTGAAAATTTATCACAAGGAAACAAAACAACTAATACGATATACAGATGGCTCACCAGCACAAACAAGGGCCACTAGCAACTTCACGAAATGGCATAAGTATATAAGCTGTCTGCAAAAGAGAGCATTCAAAGACGTATTATGAGCAGGCCATTCTGAAATTTCAAGTACGCCATCCATCCTACCAAGTTGTTTACCCCTTGAACTTGGGGATTAGAGAACATCTTAAAAACGTTGTCTTTTATCAAAAAAAAAAATTGTGTATTACCATTTACAGACATACCATCTATTCCAAGAAAATTGTAAACTTGTTTTAGGTGGGTAAAGTCAGATACTTTCACCATCTATCTTGGAATGGAGCAAGTATCAATAATTCTAATAGGATACCTGTATCTTACTCAGCAGTGGATATCATGATAACGAGAGCAGTAAGTACGACATCATGGACTGAAGACATTAATTAAGAGCAAATTAATTGTTGGGTAAGCATATAATACATTAAGTTCTTCAAGATAGTATCAAATATTAGTTGCTAATTCAAGCAGCATATGGAGGCCAAAAGCAAGAGTCATATGATCAATTTACATCTCACATATACCAAAACTTGTCAAACCTATTAGATGCAGAATTGCAGATTATCTTTTTTTCAAGTGAACCTTTTAAATGCTTAATGTTTCTACAAAGTTATAAAGCATTACCACGCACACACGCGCGCACACACACAATACACACAACACACACCACACCCTCACACCCCCCCCACCACCACACACACACGCACACCCACCTCCTGTTTTCTCATGTAATAGTCAGTTGGACATATCAATTCCAAAAAATGTCTTGCATAAACACAATTTACAACCTGAAAGGTTGGGGTAAAGTTACCTTGCCCAAGAATCAGGACTCTGTTTGCAGCCAAGGGCATCATATCCTGAATGTTCTCACTCGTAAATATTGCTTGGGTAACTAGCAAAGTAAAATAGTTAGATTGAAATACTATGTTATAAAACAAAATTATACTACACCCTTGCTTCTCTAATACTTATCTCTGTTATATTGAGATACAGAACTCCAACAACAATAACATAATCAATGCTTAGCTTATGGAACGTTTAAGAAAGTAAATCCTAGATAGTGAAGGGATGAATTTAAGAGGTGACAGCAATTGTATCATCTCAATACGAATTATTAATTTGTATTTACCACCCTATGGAAAGTTCTGACAAACCTGAACTTTGAATGATCTCTCCTTCATGGTTGCTCCCCTCCTTTTCCTTGTCTGTGGTTTCTGAACTAGATATTACCATCAAGTGCACCGAATAAAGTCCATCAGAAATCCAAACAGTCTGAGAATCTGTATGGTCATCATATTAAGCCCACCTTTTAGTTAATACTACACTGCAAAAGCCATCCTAATATAAATGGAATTCTAGAGCTCTGCATCAAATCACCACAACAAAAGTGTGCAGTCACTAGTCTCCACATTCTCGAGTACTTTTAAAGATTGATTTTAACTCTCCATCACTTGCCCGCATTAGCGTGAATGAAATAGTGCATCAATCCATTCTGTAATATTGGAAATGATGAGTCATCGAGTACCTTAGACAAAGCAAGTTACAACTTACTTGCAATTATTGATTGTACCCCATACCGAGTCCCTACGCTTTGCAGTTTTCACCTTTAAAACATACTTGCTTTTGTTTAAGTTGTAGCATATTGACTTTTTGTACTATTCATATAATCCACATTGACCATTCTTTTAATAATATATAATAACAAGTGTTACCATGCAAAAACGTTACTAAAGTTATCTTGATGTACATTTTCAAAATATCTACTTTTTATAGTTTAGACTAATAGGTAGTTAAAGATATTATTAGTCAAAGTGGTGCAATGGCAAATGTGAAAAGCCAATATGGTACAACTAAAACTAGAGGAAGTAGGTTTTATGTCTACTAAGTCCAAGTTAGAGCCATGATAAGAGTTTTATAAGTTGAATTTACTACTTTCTTATGAAGGCTACTAAGTTCAAATATAGTTCAACTAAGGTCAAATAAAAATTATTCATCAAATACGTAAGAGAGTTTCAAATCAAAAGAGCACCCCCTAAGGCTATATTCTGTAGGGATGGGGGTATCTCGTGAACTAATTGTGCAGAAGGCTGAAATGATGAAATCATATGTGAAAAATTGCTATATATTTTATCAAACCCTAATTCTAGCTGCTTGATTAAGTAAATTGAAATGATATAAAAATCTGCAAATTCCAAGTTTCACTTAGAAAGTTTATAAGATAACTTCTAACCTTCTTCCTTTTCATCTTTTCTATCTTTTTACAAGCTTCTTGTTAAGGGACAAGGGTTCAGACTTCAGGGGAAAATGACAGATATTTCAAACAAAAGACATGCATGAAGATGTAAGGAGAAGCACACCAGCAGATGCATCAGGAAAAGCAGCAAATTGTTGTACTTGGATAGTGCTAGTTAACCGTCTCATTCGAGGAGAGCCAGACTTTGATACATGAAGTATGTGCAAACCTCCATTTGAATCTAGAATCAGAAACTTCTCCTGTGAAACAGCCAGGATAGATATCGCCTTTGTTGTCTTATGTCGCATCAATCCGGGTTTGATCTCTTCGTGTACGCTGTCATTAAACACAACAAACTGCATCCCCCACGCACCAGAGTCTTGTCGAAATTTTAAAGACCTCGGCTTCACTGGAGTTACAGAACAACATCAGCTGCTGTAGCCAATGGCACCATTAAGAGTTTCAACATTTCATCTTTAAACGCCAAACTCCAAAGAATTTCCATGAAGAACAAGATCACAACAAGAGCACATTACAAGGACAAAAAACTTTTTGTGGACAAATTAGCGCTTGGCTACTTGTTGGAGAGCTCAATCTCATCATGCAACAGCAATCACAATAACATACTTGCACAAGAAAACATAGACGCTGGCAGCACTAATCAAAATGGTTCACACTAAAAGGACCATCATAACAATACACAAGACAGAACTTGCTCATCCGATTAGCAGTAGCTTCATGGCAGAGATGGTCTTGAAGAGAGGCAAAAAGGAAATAATAAAAACACGTGATAAAAGATATCCCCAGCACATACAGATGAAGTACTGATACCCAGAGTCACAGAACACAGAAGCTTCAACTGTACCACCGGCTTCTAGATTCGTGGCTAGTGAAGCAATACATGAAAATTAAGAAAGATAACGAGACAGACAACTTTGGTAGATTGGTATTGGACATACAAATATTGCAGGTAACTCATAATACCACAGAAAAAGTAGCACCACAGAGAGCTCAAAATTTTAAAATATTGCAGGATGGATCTTCTCTTGAGAGACAAGGCCTCAGCTGCAATGTATTGATGAGGAGGCCTTTATTATGTTTCAATTGGTTCCACAATCCACATAGACACACACACTCAACCAATCAAGCCTACTCCTAACAAGCTAAACTAATCTCTGGTATCCATTCATTGGCTTAAACAAAAGGAAAAACTCTTCTTAGGTGTCGATAGCAAATTAAAACTGAAGTGAAAAAAGATTAAGAGATCACTAAAAAGACAAGATTATGTTACTACTACAAAATCACCAACTGAAGAGGAAAAAAAAGACAAGGATGATAAACAGGCATCGGGTAGCACTAAACAGTATAGCTGTGCTAGTGTATATCCCCAAAAGGAGATGGACAACTGATTGAAAAAGCATTTACACAATACCCTACATTCCTATGACAGAAAATTCCATTAGATAGATTCGGCAGAAGCAACAAAGTTTATATAGCAGCAATATTCTAACTATTACTATTACATGAGTTCCTTAAATATTATCCCAAGTTTCCCAATAACAGAATACTCCTACTATCAAGTCTTAAGAAAATAAGCAATTAGCCAATAAATAAAGTCAGGTACTTTAAGGATTCAAACATTTGTTCTAGCACACAATGCAGGTCCAGCAAAAACCAATCACAATAATTAATACACTTTGCAAACTTGTGTACTCACCAGTTCCATCAACATTCGAACTCGAGGATGATACTCCATTGAGAACACTATAAGCATGACCATTAGGCAAAAGTTTGGAAGAACTCAAATTCCCAATGCTCTTATCAAGTTGATAACTATCATCAAAAGACCTCACAACTCCATTTGGCCTTTTAGAATTCCGAATCTCAACTTTCACATTAACCTCCTGTACCTCACCATTCAAACTCTCACCCTTTCCCTTCGACACATGCATCTTCCTCCCACTCTTAACCCTTCCTTTGACCAATGCCCGCAACGGAAAAACCCTAACTCCTCTCAACTCCCCCATGATCAAAAACCCAAATGACAGGCAAATCGTCGAAACGGGCAGCTGACAATCAACCACAGCACATTTAACCAACCTCAAATCCCTCCCATCTCCCACCAATTTCAACCCAAAAACCCAGATTTTCCTCCCTGAAGCTGAGTACATAGCCAAATAATTCACACCCCCAGAAAGCATAACCTTCATCCCATGACTTACATCCACAATCACACCCAATTTCCTATCAAAACAAACCCCATTTTGACTACAAATCACCTTGGAATTCACAAACTTGCCATCTTTACCCAACAAATAGAATCTCAAAACAACCCTAGACCCACCATTGTGGGGCCCAGCAGTAACAAAAACAGCTCTTTTATCATCTGGGCAATCTTCAATTTTAGGGTTAGGGTTCTTAAGGGGCACAAAACAAGCAGAAGAAGAGGGAGGGGGGAATTAGGGTTTGAGGAGGGGGGAAAGAATTGGAATAAGAAGGAATGGAAAAGGGGGAAAAAGAAGGGAAGAGAGAGAAAGTTGAGTCAGAATGCATCAAAGCTAAAGAGAGAGAATTGGGGTCGTAGAGTAAAGAAGTGACCTGAGGAGAAGAGAGAGAAAGGTGAGGGAGACTCAACTTGCGAGCTTCTACTGCAACAACCATTGATTTCATCAACCTTCACTTGATTTCTTCAAAGAATTCAGATGAAGATAGAACATGGTTTCGCCATTGATGATTGATTTATGATCTACACAAAAGAGACAAAGGTGAGAAGAAGAGGAGAGAGAGAAAATATGAAGAAAAAGTCTTAATTGAGTCTTGTTGATTTCATCTTAGCTCATGAGTCAGCTTTCATGTACAATTCTTATTCACACCCTTTTTTTTTTTTGTGATAATTTTTGTGAGAAATTTTATCTTCTTATTTTTTTGTATTTTTGGGGTGTGCAAAATTTTTTGTGTGTGCAAATTATGAAAACTAAAGTTTGGTAATTGATTTTTTAGAAAAAATGTTACAAGTGCTTATAGGCGATATCAGTTGGAGTAAGTAAATCAGGGGGTTTAATGGGGTCGGAACGTCGAATCATGTATTATTTATATTATACATATAAATTATCTATTGCTCCTTTGCATAAAAAAAAATTATCTATTGCTCCATATTTTGAAGTTAGAGTTTTTTTTTTTTGAATGAAGTCCCAAAGGACACTATATTTCATTAATTAAAGTCATACGGCATCTACAATTGACAATTAACGATATTGAAAACAGATTGAACAAAATAAAACAAGAATTAACTGGTGAAGGGTTGAGAATCCAAATACATAGATATAACAATTCTAAGATATTCTCGTTTTGCCTCATACAACTTTTTGAGTGGGTCCGTCGTCGCTTCATAATTTTGTGGGGAAGAAAATTCTTGTGTTGATTTCGTAATCCGAATCCGATCAATAAACATCAATCATAGCCCCACATAACTGGATACCCTATTAAACGTAAATAAAACCTTTGCTTTCGAAGGAGTTCGAAAAACCATGTATTTCGAATGAGATCGAAAAAACCTTGTCTTTCGAAGGAGAATAACCTTTTCTTTCGACGGAGATATTGTTATAACCTAAGAAACAAAAAAACTTAAAAAGAAACAAAGATTTGGGGTTTTCCACCGGTAAGATCCGGATGGGAGCCCCTTCAAAATCGGTACAATGGAGGCTAGGGTTTAGGAGAGAAGAGAGGAAGAGGAGAAAAGGGTTTAGTTTTCTATTGAAGTTAGAGTTTTAAGCTATCATAATTAGGTGCACCTTGTTGATACGTGCTACAGTTATTTGAGATGTGATACGTTTAATGTCTATCATGATTATGTATTTTGTTTCTAGTGAAAATGAGTAGTGAGTTAGTGACATATATATATCCATGTTTTTGCAAGATCAGTACATCCACATCTTGTTAAGTGATTATATAAGTTAAGGAAAATGCTATAAGAAGCTATAAATGGAAAAAATATGCACAAACTGATCATCTATTACATCGGTTAAATGGAGTTGTGCATAAATATCCAATCTGGTTGACCCCTTCCCTCCTTCTCATATACGAGTAGGAGCACAAGCACTAACAACAGTTATTTGTTATTATTAGGAAATTGAAAGTGTATTAATTTTTACGGTTTTTTCACCAAGTACCCCCGAGTTTTCAAAAAATTCACGTGGTACCCTCCAACTTTTCAAAATACACGGGGTACCCCCTAAGTTTCATAATAATACACCCAAATACCCTTAATGACTAACGGCGTTAACAGCCGTTAGTCATTAACCCTAATTTTCTCGTTTTAAACCCTAATTAACCCCCTAATGCACCCTAATCCTAACCCCAAACCCCAAACCCCTAACCCCAAACCCCTAACCCTAGCCCTAACCCATCCTTCCACCACCCACTCCCCCCACCCTCCCACCACCTCACCACCCACTCCCCTACCCTCCCACCACCCCCGGCCCCCTTCCCCACCCCCGCCCTCCCCCCCACCTTAGCAACCCCCTCCCTCATCCCCAGCAGCCCCCCTCCCCCACCTCCTCGCAGTTCGATTTCCCCTCCCTGCCCCCGTCGAAAATCGAGTCTGGCACGCGTTCGGCATGACGAGGTAGCTAGCAGCAAGCACGACGAGGCATGGGAGGGAGGCACATCAACACTCCAAGCACGACGAGGCAGGCGGGGGAGGCGCAGCTAAGGGCATTCGCTCACGCACTGGGCCGGACCGGAATTGACCCGGACCGGACCGGGAATTTGGACCGGACCGGACCGGACCGAAGATTCCGGTCCCGGTCCTCGGTCCGAAGAAATCCCCGATTCCGGGTTTCGGTCCGGACCGGTGGACCGGAATTTCGATTTTTAGTAAAAAAAAGTTTATATGTTAAAAAAGTTTAAAAGGTAGTAAAAAGTTAGAAATTTAGAACTACTATTTATAAACTTAAGAAATATTGTTATTAATATTATTAAAATTTTAATATATCTAATTTATAAATATTTTTAAATCAAATAAAAAAATTTTTTTTTTTTAAAAATAAAGATTCCGGTCCAGCGAGTCCAAGACCGGACCGGACCGGAAAAATTCAGGTCCAGGACCGGACCGGACCGGAATTTTTCCGGTCGGTTCCAGTCCAATTTTTTTTCCAGATTCGGTCCGGCCCAGGGCCCCCGGCCCGGTCCCCGGTCTGGACCCGGTGAACACCCCTAGCGGCAGCAAAGAAGCACGACGAGGTCGGGAGGGAGGCGCAACGGTAGCAAGCACGACGAGGCGGGGGAGGGTGGTGCGAAGGGAAGGAGGAGCGCCAGGGGCCGTTGTGGCGGGGAGAGGGGATGGAGGGTGGGGTGGGGGTGGGGGGGGGCTGCAGGGGGATGGAGGGGGGCCGGGTGGCGGTGGAGGTTAGGGTTAGGGTTAGAAGTTAGATGTTAGGGTTAGGGTTCGTTAGGTTTTAGGGTTTAGTTAGGTTAATTAGGGTTTAATTAGGGGTTAATTAGGGTAATGACTAACGACGGTTAGGGTTAATCATTAAGGGTATTTGGGTGTATTATTATGAAACTTAGGGGTACCCCGTGTATTTTGAAAAGTTGGAGGGTACTACGTGAATTTTTTGAAAATTCGGGAGTACTTGGTGAAAAAACTGTATTGTTTATATAATATTGCATATCCTATCTAAAAATACTAAATCCGCCATTCTCCACTCTGTGTATATGCATTTGTATTTTGTGTACTCGTGCCGTAGTGCTACACTACTATCAATAGCAAGATTTATGTCAATACTTTCCCAAATTGATCTCCCGTCTTCTGTTTGGGTACATTCAAGAAAAATAATTCGGAGTATAATTATTATAGTTGATAAGAAGCTTAGTTAGTGTCTCAATTTCAATCAGAGTCAAGATAGTATAAGGTTGTAGCCTTGTAGGCAAAGATCGTGTACTTGAGTCCATTTTTCTTATTTTGTTTGTTTGACATCTCAACTATAAGTAGACCAGCTTAGTTGTACGAAGCACATATTTTATGATCTAGCTTCCGCTTGCACCGAACATGTAAACGGGACCCTGTTAGATTTTTTTTTCTCGATGTATGTAGTATTGTAGTCCCTCCATTTCACTTTGTTAGTTACATTTGAAATTTTGCGCGATGATTTAAAAGAGTTGTTGGACCGCGCGCTATCGCATGCGGCCTTCTAAGATAGCAACAATAAATGCGGACAGCTAAATGTTAAATATTAGCATAATCGAGTAAGGGAAAACGAACGCATCCAAACTTAATAGTTAAGAACATAAACTAAACATATAGTCCTTGTTGTAGTGTGCATGAGGTTTACAAATGTTAATCCTCATTCTACCAAAGACTCATGACATGTTCTATAGACCTAGTTTTGATGTAAACAAGAAGGCATCTAAAACTTTAAGCACTTGTCCAAATATCTAGTACAAGTTCACTAAATATCTCAAAAGTACTCTAGAAACATAATAATGTATGTATCTTAACATTTATGTTAGAAATCGAAAGAATGGGGGGAGGAGCACAGGTTTTATAATAAAACCGACAACATCAACATGGCAACAGGCACATGATATGAAACATAGAGATCAACAAATTTCAGAAGATTGACGTCATATATATCTGATCACTCAATTCTTTTTGTTACATAAAAGCTAATGATGCGCGGTCTCTGAGAGAGCAAAATCTAATTAGTGAAATTAATAGTTAATATTGTGGCGAAAATATCTTGATAACTTTTGACGTTGGACTAACCATAATACTATAATTACAAGTTAAAAATAGCAAAAGAAGAAAAGGCATCTAGCTAAGAGTAGGCAAAGGTTCAACATCCCACCTAAAGCCTCACAACCATTACAAATTTTCGTTAAAATCTTAGAATTTCCTCACAGAAGAACACTGACAAAAAGTAAAGACAAAAGCTTAATAGTAAATTTCAGGTTGACCCATCTAACCCGACTTATAATTAGGTTGTTTGTCAGGTTGAGTTAGCTTTTGACCCACCTTCATAGTGCTTGTTTATTCAATCCCAAAATCTCATATTATTTGTCAGGTATTAATTTCATACAAGTACTATCTATTGGAAGGAACATTTTCGCTGTGATTAATTTCTAACAATTTTTATTTGTTGTATTAGGCATGTACCTTTTTTCACTACAAGAAAAACGCATTTGGACGACGACTACAGTAATTTGTGCCACGAGATCGTGGTCCGTTGCCCATAATTCTCATCTATGGCGTCTAATTAAATTTCGTTGCACATATATATAGATCGATTTGGGCGACGACTCTCATCTTCCTAGAACCATACTCTTATTTTGGTATGGGCCACGAAAGCTGACTACCGAAGCTGAATGAGAATATTTTTATTGAATTTTGAAGTTCATAAAATTAAGTGTTAAGTGTATCTCAAGAAACTAATGCACTTAAATTTCCGTTTAGAGTAAAGGGTATTTTTAACAATGTGTCAAACTTTAGGAGTATTTAAGGGATTCGCAAAATGAAATGGTTATTTTGAATATTATGTCAAACCTAAGGGGTACCTTAGGATATTTCCATAAAAGATATGGTATGTCTCCCGTTGCTCCAAAGGTTGGAGATATCAAATGAACAACATACTAAGAAATATGGAGCTCCAAGAGATTTGTTGTTGTAACTTGTAGTCTCGTGTAAATGATGCCATACATGCTGTCATTTTGCATTATTAGATCTACAACTATACAAGCCAACAAATTAAAGTTCGTTGGTGAAACTAGGAATATCATCATAAACACAAAATCATTCATGAGACTAGGAATATCATCATAGGGCCAAGTTTTTCCTTTCCTAAAAAAAAGGGTGTAGATAGATAGAAAGAGTAGGCTCATTTAAAAATCATCTTCATTCTAATTGATAAGTGCATATTCTAACATCATTTAGTTGCATATTAGGGTGCATTTTCATGTAGTATTAGAGCATTTACTTGCATTTATGCATATTTAGGTCCATTTTCGTAAGCTACGATGCTTTCACGGGTTGTTTGGTCTTTTGATGTAATCTCAGGTACTTTGGACTCCTATTTGAGGACATGATGATTTAGGCGCGTAGATGACCTTCAAAACGATATATCATGTGCCCAAAATGGATTGAAAGTGAAGAAGATACACATGACTTTGTGTACTAGTGCGAAATATGACACCTCTTCACCATTTCAATCGTAACTTTTTACTCAAGAATTATAATGAGGTAATTCCAACTGGGTTGGAAACTAGACTTCAAGAGCTTTCCAACGATATATTGCATGTGTGAAACAAAGATCTGGATCAAAAGTTATAGCTGTTCAAAGTTGAGCTGAAGCCACTGTCTCGACCGCACGTGCGCCCGTGCGGATATCTGCTCGGCCGTGCAACCTGCAATCAAAAGTCACTGAAGCTTCTGCCTCGCTCGCACGACCGAGTGAGATTTCGCTCGACCGTGCATGACCCTGCACGCCCGTGCAATATACTGCTTGCCCGTGCAACCTGCTGTAATGTCGTATCTTCCGCGTGACCTAACTTATGTCGGTTTATGTTAATCTTAGCATATAAATAGGACTTTAACCCTTATTTTCGGGGGGAGTTTTTGGAGTTTGTAATTATATCATCATTATTAGTTTATACTTAGGGGTTTTTAGAGAGAGAAGTTAGAGAGAGAAACTTGTAGATCTCCATTGTTCTTCAAGACTCCACCTTCCTTCCATTAATTCAAGTATCTCTTTTCTTCTTCTTTTCTCCTTGTTTTATATTATGATGTTTTATTATTCTTCTCTATTTTCTTTATTTATTTCAATTATGCTTACATAGTTTTGTAATCTATGGTTAAGTTGAACCCTAGTGTGAATTAATTCATGATTATTTCTTTAAATTCCCAAACTAATTGTTGAATTGTTCTTGCTTAATTGATTGTGCATATTCCAATACTAGATTAGGGATAACTAGTATTGTTATGATTCCTTTGTCTTGATCACAACGGGAGTTGGGTTTTGACGGATTTGAATATTTCAATTAAGGACATGAAGTTCTCCACGGGAGTAGGTAGAATGGATTGTTAGGAAGTTAGAGTGCCGTGTTTAATGTCTTTAATTTGCATGATTCCCGGGAGTAGGCTTAAGTGCATATTAGAGAGCGTAGATCTTGGGAGAGGTTTATGGTATTTTTATAGGGTGTACTTTTCCTTGTGAGCATTTAATTGACTAGTTTGGGGTAGAAATTATTGTTGTATTAATTAAATGCTATGGGAGATACTTAACTATGTAGTCTTTTATTTATAGATTGATTAGTATAGTTTATTCCACCATTATTCTTGATATTAAATCTCCTTTAGTCTTACCATTACTTGAAATTGTCATCATGAAACAACTTTCTCTCTGTGGGATCGACTCTGACTTACCCTACTACATAGTTAGGAGGATCAGTTAGGTTATTTATTTTTGTTAGGTTATTTATTTTTGTTAGGTGCGCGACACGCCTATCAATAATGGATGATGAAATATTTATGAATTATTGAAGCCAAATCAAGAATAACGTACTAAAAAGAATTTGAACAAAATCAAAAGGACCACAAACGAGAAGGTGATCCTCACATAACACTTATTCATACGAAAATCCACTACATTTCACCACTTATATAACACTACAACAACCAAAAGAAACAATTCGCAAGTTATTATTCAACACTCATTTACTACTACTACTACTACTAGTACTTAAAAGTAACAATTAGTCAGTAAAATTAGGGATAACTGCTTCAGGAAGAGTGGCCTTAGCAGCAGGGTGAGGTTCCACATCAGGGTGAGGTTCCACAGGCTTACATAGAAGTATCTCAGGCAAATCACCTTTAATTCCCTTCAAATAAAATCTGAACTTCTATTCGTCGCCCCAAAATTACTTAAAATCGCCCCGGTCCCACCAAACATTTCCAATTTTACCCTTCCTTTGTTTTTCTTTTCTTTTCCCAAACCACCACCTCCTGCCGCAACCAGCCCACCACCACCTCCAGCCCCCACCGCCCACCTCAAGCCCCACCGCCACCTCGTCAACCACTCATATTGCGAAAATTTTTTGGGGCTAAGGGTCGAACGTCTGGCCAGGACGTTCGACCCATGGCCCGAACGTCTGGCCTGGACGTTCCGGGCCATGGGGCGAACGTTTGGCCAGGAAGTTGGACCCATGGCCCGAACGTCCAGGCCAAACGTTCGGGCCATAGGTCCAACTTCCTGGCCAAACGTTCGCCCCCTTTAAAAATTTTGAAATTTTTTTGTTAAGGGGCGAACGTCTGGCCAGGACGTTCGCCCCATGGCCCGAACGTCTGGCCTGGACGTTCGGACCATGGGTCGAACGTCTGGCCAGACGTTCGCCCCATGGCCCGAACGTCCAGGCCAGACGTTCGGGCCATGGGGCGAACGTCCTGGCCAGACGTTCGCCCCTTAGCCCCAATTAAAATTTTTTTTTTTTTTTACGGTGTGGGTGGTGGCAAGTGGTGGCGTGTGGCAGGTGGTGGTGGGTGGTGGCAGGTGGTGGTAGGTGGTGGTGGGTTGTGGCAGGTGGTGGCAGGTGGTGGCGGGGGTGGTGAGTGGTGGAAAAAGGAGAAGGGTAAAATAGTAAAGTCAAAGTGGAACCGGGGCGATTTTAAGTAATTCTAGGGCGATGTTTAACAAACCTCAAATAAAATGTGTAGAAAATCTTGAAAGGGTACACAATTTGCTGCAATTTCACCTGCCCATATGCGCCCTCGAAAATCCCGGAACCACCGGTGATGGCTAAGTACGATTCATCATAGGTTAAGTATGGTCCTTGGATTGAAATGTGACCATAATCTCCAAAGTACAAGCTAAAATTTGCTTCATATCTGTCCCCTTTCTTTTCTGGCTTGTTTTGGATCAAAATGCATATTCCTGCTGAGATTCCTAGCCTTGTTTTTAAGTCTGCTGTGTATAGCTGTTTTGATCACAATTTATCACCAGAATAAGTCAATTTGCTGATAAGACTAGTATAGTTTTTATACTTATACTACTATTAAGAAAAAGGCATACTTCTAAAGTATAGTATAGTGATAACTGATACCTATTTCAACATCAGTGCATTTAGTTAACTATCAAAAAATGACTAATCTACAAAATTTGACACACAAATTAAAAGGTAGTCACAGAAGACTATTATTTGCTTTGATTTTTCCGACAATCAGCCATAGTTTGAAAAATGTTTGCAATCTACCACTCATCATCAAAAAAAGGATCTTGAAAGTTCAAAATGGAATGAAACAAAGATAATTTATTTTTCTTAGAATGCATATCATGTAAAGAATGTTATGTTCGACTTATATAAAAAAAATCAATATAGTTTCAGTAAGTTATAAAAAATTCATAAAAAAAAGCTTCAATAAGTTAAATCAGTAACATCAGTTAAACTAAACACAACCTTAAAGTGACACGTAAACCACAACGTTTCCATTATTCCTATTGTCGTAACGCTAGCTCATTATTTATCATTTATACTTTTTGTGGTAGAAGTTTTCACCAACCATGTTGTTTTGGAAAATGAACCATTGCATTTTGAGGGACCATTACAGCAGTGCATTGGTATAGGCGATAGCAGTATAGCACATTAGCACTCTAGCCTGCTTAAAAAAATGAGTCCAATTTACACAAATTCATTACGATTGCAGCTAAAGAAGTACATAGGATCAAAGTTTACAACTTACATCATGCAAAACACAATCCATAAAAATCCGTTTTTAAAATTTTCAGAATGTTCCAAAAGGTCAACAATTTACATCACTTATACAAAACATATTAACCACTTTATAATGTTAATAATTGGTAGTATAAATTAACAAAAATAGGAAAAAAAAAAATAAAAAAAAAATGGATACCTTGTTAGTGAAAGGAATTAAGTCTCCAAGGGAGAAGACAGGCTTCTGGCTAAGTTTAAGAACTGCTGGACTTGCACGATCGCGTTCATTGATCTCATAAACACAAAATTCATGAATCTTAACATCTGCTTAAAAACCCAACAAAATCAAAGATTAAAAACAATGTTAGAAAAATAAATTCCAAAATAAATTTATTAAATGAAGTAAATAACTTACTTTCTGATGAATCAGCAGAGGTTCTGCAAGTAAAAGATCTGTTGGGTAAGTGATGTGAAGTTTTAAGTTTGAGAGATTTGGTGAAAAAATGTTCAGATGAAGATTTAAATCCAAGCTGACCAAATCTAAGAGAAGAAAATGCAAGAGATTTAGTGTTTTGACAAGTTTTAATAGAAGAAGAAATAGTGTTGGATAAAAAAGAGGAAGATGCAGCCATGATTAAAGTAAAGTTTGAAACTTTGATGAAACTATGAAGTGACAAAAAAAAGAGAGAAAAGAACAGAGATTTTGGTGAAGAAAAAGGAGAAGAAATTGGTTGGTATAAATAGAGAGAAAGAGAAAGGTGGAGATGTGAATAAAAGTAAGTATGATTTTTATGAAGAATTATGAGAAGATGCTGTTTTGTACAGACCAATATAAACAGGAGGAAAATTATTTAAAGGAGACATGAGTTGGAGATTTCAATCATGGTCAGAGTCCACTTTGTAAAGTGGTCTGTGGTCTTATGGATGGGTGTTTTAAATCATATTTTAGGTGTGCAACAAATAAACATGGGGGATATCAAATTCAAAATTGCTCCAAGTAGAGTAAAGTAGTAATTTTTTGGGGGGGTCTTTTAAACACTAGTCACCGGCCAATTAAGTAGATAACACATGCACACTGTTGGCAATAGAGCTTGTAATTTAGGTAAATGGGTCGGGTTTGGGTTTAACTTTGAGTAATGGTTGAGACTTGAGACTTCAGATTGAATTGTATGGGTATTTGTTGGATTGAGTTTGAACCAAGTTATCAAGTTAAGGTTGAGATTGTTACGTCATACTTTTTAGTGTAGAAATTTTATTTTATTTTATTTTTTAAATAATCCCACCATGCACTCATGCGCGCAATTACAAGAAATGGATAAAGTGGAGTTTGAGTTGTCTTATTTTATTGAAAAAGTTAATTTGATAAAAAAATATCAGAGTATCTCTATATTGTACGTAAATATTGTGGGTCCTTTGACTGAAGATGGATGAATGGGGGACAAGTCGTAGTTTGTTATTCTTAAATAAAAGTCTTGCCATTAAATTGGGACAGTCATATATCAAAATTATTTCAATTAAATTGAATAAGGGATGTAAATATTATTGATTACTTTAGACGTTTCATTCTCAAAAGTCAAAACTATAGAAAGTCCAAACTATTGTAAAGACTGTATGGATATTAATGGATGGGCCGTTTAGATCAAATGAAGCATCATTCACATCCATCTAATCTCTATGTCACTCTTTAAACTATATATATTCTCCCATGAGAACTTGACTCGAATGCGGCTTTAAAATAAAACTTGTTCGAGGCCTACAAACTTTGCGCTATAATACTTGACTACATAAAACCTTGTACATTGTGCTACATGTAACATATAATTTGGAGCCTCTGAACCTACCTGCCACATCTCTTCATGAACCATTCACACCAAAAGAAAAAGAACATCTCTTCATGAACACAAACATCAATGGACCTCCATTACTTTCCTGATGTATCACACTATCATTTTATTTTCCTAATACATGTGCTAACTTTACCCATTATGCTCTCTCTAATAAGCGTTACAACAACACAAACAATTTTGACACGCGGACAACGATGAAGCAGCTGTGCATTTGCTGCGCATTGCACAATGTGAGAAGTTCAAAGAGCAAAAGAAGGGATGAAACCTCATCTAGCTTTGAGGGGAAGTGGAGTCACGACCAATGTGATTTGTGACTCACATCGATATATCTTTACCGAAAAGATTAGCAATTCCTTTAGCGGGATCATTTTGTTTGACAAGGGACTCACCAACCAAAACCTGCAAAGATGGAGAGTTCTCTTCAGATTGAAAAGCGACGTATAGTTATGTAACAACATAGGTCACTTTGAGTCTTTGAGTGCGTTTGAGTGGGATAAGATCAAGGATCATCAGGCATCAAACATTCAAAAGGTTTTAAGGAAAAATTTCACTAAGGCTCTCTTCCCAACTTTAAAAATATCTTGTAAATAGTAGTTTTAATCAGTGATATACGTTTTTATCATCAAAAATCCGATTCAATCAAATATAACCAGTTTCAATCACGAATTCACGATACATCAGTAAATTGCATTAGAGGAATAACACTAGATAATCAGCTAATCAGTTTCGAACAGTGAAAATCAGTTGAAAATATTAAAAATCAATTGTAATCAGTAAAAATAAGTGAATCATAATTTGGGTAATTATTGTTCTTCTATGAAACTTTCAGTGAGGTGTGCCCTGCACAAATTACGATTTACCTATTAAATAAATAATTAGATAATAGCCACATGTGTTTCCCTTTTCAACGTTGTTTTTGGATTTTAATTTGAAGGAGGAACTTGGAAAATTAAGGAAACCTCATAAATGAAAAAGAAATAAGAAAATCCCATAAAACTATGCAGCATAAACAAAGATATTGTCACCTTGTCATTGATTTCAGGAAAGTAAGAAAATTCCAGAAAATTATGCAGCTTAGACAAAGATACCGTCGGTCACAATTTTTTATAAAAAAGTACGATTGCAACCAAAGTTACAGAACTAACCGCTTTCACACCAGCCTCTTGAACATAACAAATATCAGCAGGAGTAAACAAGCCAGACTCTCCAACCACCTGTAATCAAGGAACGTTTGGGAGGGGAGAAAACAAAAGCTCACTAAGGAGAACCACCAAAAGGGGAAATAAAAAAGGGAAGCGTCAAGACATGCTGCCACTTAGAACTAATAGGAGGATCAAAATAACTACTTACAATAATATCTTTCTGACTGAGAATTGCTAGACGTCTTTTATCAAGAAGCTTTTTGGTGTTGCATATGTCAACCTTAAATGTTTCTGAAAAAGTGCAAGTCGTATAACTTCTTAAGAATGAGAAAACACTCTTGATCATAGAAGATCCTATGAACTTCACTAGATGACCATATATCCAATACAAAAGTTGAAATGGAAAAGGGAAGAATTACCAAGGTCGCGATTGTTGATTCCAATTAGTTCAATTCCTTCAATTTCAAGCATTCGATCCATTTCCTTTTCATCATGCACCTTCAAAGAAAAAGCATACACTAAGGGAATAGTCATGCATTTGAGCCAAAGAAACAGACGTGCAATCTAATTAAGTTAACAACAATAGGTGCTACTAATCGAAGATCTCAAAATGACAAAGAAAGGTCATGACTGTTCATGTACATAACACATTCTAACTTTCCCTAGGATAAATAATGTTACTTGAACCTAAAGACATGAACCAGGTATGAGTGAAGATTCCAGGAGTCACTCCACCATTTACCCGGTTTCCATTTGTTTTTGGTACAATTTAAAGTGACAGGGTTCTATGCCATGTCACAACATCTGAGCATTGCAGACAAATACTAACTTCAAAATGCAAAAGTGGGAGTGAAATTCATCAAATGGTAATACAACTCATCAGGTTTGTAATTGCTATAGTTAGAGCAGAAACATGGGAGATAATGGTGGTTGAATGAAAAAGACTTAGCATACGAACCTCAACCAGAGCTGCCAGCCCCAATTTCTTGCATATATTCAGAAAGTATTTAATATCCACATCAGGCAGAACTCCAGCAATCAAAAGAACAGCATCTGCTCCTTTGGAGCGAGCGTAATATATTTGCCATGCATCTACTATAAATTCTTTGCATAGAAGAGGACACTGCAAAACCAAGGTAAGTTAAATGCAATGGATGGCTCCAAATTGTGGACAAAAGCTGCAGTGGACAATCATATACCAACCTTAACGCCGGCAATGCGTATAGCTTCCAAATTCTCAAAACTTCCCTGCAGCAAAAAAATTAAAAAGGAAGTCAATGACACATCACAGTAGCTAATATAAACAAATGTAGAGAAATTGAATCATATGAATCTAACCTGAAAATACTTCTCATCTGTCAGAACACTGAGGCATGCAGCTCCACCTTTCTCATAGGCTTTGGCAATTTCCACCTATCATACAAGATATAGTCAGCACTGTTCGTTGCCAGGATAAACATTCACATCTACCTGTTTCTACTCTCCCAAATGAAAAGTGAATATGCAACGAAAAAGTGAAGTGAATTTACAGTTGGTATTTATCTCTTTTCAAGTGTTATCTAATAAAACGTAAAAGACACTTAACATCTAAGGCTTATAGGAAGGAGTCCATGTTAATTTTTCAGGTCCATATTGGACTGTGATGTGACCAGTCTGATGTTACTCATCGACATACTTGAAATTTCCTCGATAGTTGAAAACACGTCTAGTCTCACAATCACAATTTTAATGGAAAAGTTCTCAGCATATTTCCATCAAAGATTTGCAAGTAGCTACTGACTATATGGGTCAGATGAAAAGCCCATAACAGAGCACTTTTCATTGCCAAGGAAAACCACCGCATGCCAGAAAATAAAACCAACTCTCCACACAGAAATTACAAAAAATTACATCAACGCATAAATAATCCTCTCATGAGACACACCCTCAAGAGAAAGTCCAAAAAGCAACAAAGGCCATCAAAAATCTTACAGAGGCACCCCTCTTAAAACAAGTTTAGTAATTAATCAACATCATATAAACTGGGAATAAAAAATCAGAGAAACGTTCTTCCAAGAAATGCAGGTTGTATTCTTACATAATTTTCTGAGATTTGAAAGTAATATGAAACAATATGCAGCAGAGTGAAAGAAGCAACCATACAGGATTGAAGTCCTCTCTTAAAATGCCTCTACTAGGTGAAGCCTTCTTAACTTCTGCAATCAAACCAGGTAACCCTGTCCGTTGGTAAGCTGCTCTTAAAGCTCCAACAAAGTCTCTAACGGGGGGAGCATCAGCAAGCGCTTTCTCCACTGTATCAAAAGGGTGTTTCTCCTTCAACTAATAAGAGCAGAAGTGTTAGAGAGCACTCAAATAACACTATTGACATGGGCTAGCAGATTAGCACACCTGTGAAACCTCAATGTCTTTGTACCATATAATCTCCTCCAAAATGTTACGAGGAGTGTCTGAGATGTCCTGAATTTGAACCTCAAACGGACCATCATAACCCGACGGAGGAGCCATTGGTGGTTGTCTTCTAATAGATATGCCCTGACTAGCAGCCATTTCCTCCTGTAGCATTCTCGCCTCCCACTCTTTAATTCTGAGGTCGCGCTCTTGAGCATCACCGACAGATGAAACTGTGGCAGATACATACCCAGAACCAGACTACAGAACAAACCACATGAAAATCAAGCTTTTAATAGCTAAAATATTGTATGTATTGTACAACATAAATCATCCTTAAAACCCACAAACGTGCTAATAAATTCTAGTATTCATATACCTTTCACATTATCCCCTCCTATTACTTATTGATATAAAACCTGAGTAACCAATCCCCACTAAGACAAGAAAATCCCACAATCTGCAAAATTTCTATAAACAATTACAACAATCAACTAGGCAGTTTCTCCAAAGCTTAAATGGTGCACACACTAGTACATAGAGCATAGTGCGCACATATACATGGATAACAAGCCAAATGTACATAGATAACAAGCCAAATGTACATAGATAACAAGCCAAATGAACACATGTACGTGGACAACAAGTCAAATGAACATATGTACATCTCTGTTGGTACATGTTCATTGATATTGGTCATTGTGTTCATAACCTAGTCCTTCATGTTCATCGTGTGTATGTTTCTCATCCTACGGACGCGTGTATGTACTAATTTGCACAGTTTCTCCAATTCTTCCGTAACCGAAATTATAACCAAATCATCCTCAATTAGACCTACAGTAGCCAGTCTCCGCGGCACCGATCAACCACAAGCACGGAACGATCCGCAAATCCCGGCTAATTTTTGCAAGCAAATACTGCAACTAAACTAACATAATTCACAAAACCATTTCAAACATTGCAAGCGTTTAACTAACTAAACTAACTAACATAGTTCTCAAACTTTGTGTCATCCCTGTTTTTATAGGATTCAAAGGATGCGTTTAACTAACATAGTTCTCAAACTTTTCACACATTGCAAAACTCATACTAAATTACAGCAAACAAAAAACAACATATCATAATAAAAATGTACATAACACAAACAAACATTAAACTGATAACAACATGAAATAACATGAAAAAGAAATTAAGGGGAAATAAGAGACCTTTTGAGCATGGACATTGATGGAAGCATTGAATTTGTGATCCGCCATTGAAATGCGAGGAATTGATCTCGAATTGAAGATTATAGAACTCGAATTAAAGGGTTTAAGAGATTGAAACAAAACCCTAGAATTTGGTACTAAAGATTGCTTCAAAGATACAAGACGACAGTCCATTGGTAATGGGAAATTGGTTTGATTAGTTGTTGAGAAATGAAGTAATAGATAATAAATTGCAGACCAAGCAGAAGAAAAGGAAAAATTTGAAGAGATATCAAAGTTTGCTGAGAACATCAAACTAGAAATTCATGTTACCAATATCAAAAAGAAAACGAAGAAAGATGGTCAATGAATTGAGCAAAGAAAAGGTGATTAATAAAGGATGTTGATTCTCTTTCCCTGATCAAATGCCCCCAACGAACAAAATAATATTATGAGTTTATGAAATGTGTCATTTTTATAATGGATTATGTTATCAAATTTCGGAAAAAACTTTGTCTACCCACCGAGTAGACTACCCACCATTAATAAAGATTTATTGAAGGTTGTGGTAATGGAATCCAATTCAACATAATTTTTTTTAATGCTCTATTAGTGGTGGGTAGACTTTGGTTATTGGACGGAGTTAGCCAATTGGCTAAGGTTAGGAGCCAAATTCTGAGGCTTTTATTCGACAAGCGCTTTTATTGGACAAGTCATTATTAGACAATGTCATTATAGGGCCAACAAAGAAACCCAATAATTTTGAAAAATAAAATAGGTTTTGTAAAAACAATTACATTTTCGGATTCGCATTCATTTATACTCACTTTTGGCTCTCTTTGTTCCTTGTTTTTCTTGCTCGTTTACCGACCCGCTACCCATTTGGCTCGACACGTTTTTGGTCCTCTCATGACCCGATCCGCTTCCGACCCGTACTGACTCTGACCCGCCCGACCCAATAACCAGGTCTAGTGGTGGGTTGTCTGCCTGGTGGGTAGGTGTTTCAAGGCTTTTGTATCAGATTTATAAGGTATCTTTAAATAAAATGTGTATTTTTTTGGAGTTTTTTAAGAAGTGCCCCTATATTTACGAATTATACATTGTATTCGACCTTTTTTAACTTATTACATTGTACCCCTAAACTTTCGAAATGTTATACAAAGACTTTCTAAATGATATACTAAATATCAAAGCCAGATTTTAGGATTTTCTTACCATGTAGTATGCCATACGGGGTAGGATTTTTGAGTTATGTTAGTTGGCGAAGTATGGGGTATGATTCGAAAAGGCGAAGGTTGTGTGGGGTTTGAGGTAGGATTTTCTATTAGTGTATTAAGTGCGACGTTTATAAAATTTAGGGGTACAACCGTACAATGCCGAAAGTTCAAAAAGACTTGGTACAACGTATATTTTCGTGGAACACAAGGGCACTAGTGCACTATGTAGGTAAGTTGACATCCCTTGCCGGAAATGTTTTAAATAAGAGATTCCTCTTTAAAGGGATGAGACTATCAGTTGGCTACCACCTACTGCTCATGTCATGCTTTTACGTAAATTCAAATCTTTTGTCCCATAAATCGTGTACTACTCTCACTTAAGTCACTTTGCTTTATTGGTTGTTATTATTATGTGACCTCCATTAGATAATTTCAAATTTAAAGTACACAATAATCAACCAATAAGATGTACACAAAGTAGTTACATAATATTTTGATTCCTTCTACGTTGGGTATGAGATAAGAAAGATGCAATTATTTACTATACTTCATATTTATAGTGGTGTTATAAATGAGAGTATCATCTAACTTAGTTGGTAAAGTCTTATGAGGATGGTACATAAAACCCGAGATTGAATCATATCTACATGACTACATCACTGTGCTTAGTCGCTATCTTAGTGCTCGTTTGGTTGACAAGAATTTATGTAGGCAATGAAAATTCCCATGATTTTCTCATTTGGGAAGTTGTTTGGTCGACAAGAAGTTGAGAAAATGGGTGCAATGGAAATTCCCACAAAATGTAGGAATTTAATTACCCACTCCCCCCTTGGTCAATCAGAATTCCCACATGAATTGCAAATTCTTTGATGTCAACCAAACAAATTTAGGCTATTTCCTATGAATTACATAAGGGAAGTTTCATTTCCTACGTAGGAATCTACAGGAATTAAATTCCCATGTATACCAACCGAGCACTTAAAAAAAATATTATTAATGCCAATGAATGGATCACAACCATTGAATCATAAATTATCAATGATCCATAATGCTCTTTGTTCAGTAGGATTATTAATCCATTTCTCACTGGTTTAGGATTCAATTTTCAGCTATAGGAGTAATAAGATCAATTATTTAAGGAATGTAATATGGAAGATTCGTTGGCTTGATCTTTTCCTTTTTCTCTTAATCTCAATCTTAAAGATTTTATAATCTTTTTTGGGTTTTTTTCGGAATTCTTATAACTTCGACATGCACTTTTGAACGGTTGCGTTATATATTTTCTTTCTTTTTTGTAATTTTAGCATTGCAGTCGAAAACCAAAACTACATAATCTCCATAATCTTAAGATCCGTTAGTTATCGTTTTTTGTTTCCAATTTTTAGTTTTTTTAGAACAAAAACTAAAATATGGAAATCTGAAGTAGTTTTCGATTTTCAAAATTGACATGTTTATGATAATTATAACTAATTTTAAGTTCATTATACCCTTTATCTCTATTATATAAGTGAAGGGGGGAGGAAGATGGTGTCCCCTTACAAAATGTCTTATATACCCTTAATGAATTTAAGTTGTCATATTAAATAATATTTCCTTCTTCCTACTTGCCATATATATTGAACAACTCAACAATGAAATTGAATTTGAAATTTCAATTAAATATTAAATTAAGGAAAATGTTTTCCTCTTCTTATTACATATGTGTGAAAAACTTTAATAAAAAATTAAATTGACAATATAACTTGATTGATACAATCAGAAGAAAAAATAAAAACTAGAATTTCATATTAATAATTGTATTGATAATATTTTAAAACCTAAATGTTGATTATTATTCGGTAATCTTTATTCTTTATTACTTATATATAAATCAAACTCTTCCACTTTATTAATATTCAACAATTAAACTTGATACACAAATTCTTCCACTTTATTTGAGCATCAGCTTTCTTCTGCTTTATATTTTCTTCTCTCAATACTATATTTGAATAATGATGAACAAATAACTAAAAAAACCAACAAAAAAATGATTTAAGAAAAACATATTAAAATAATTAAAAATGTTTGTTCAAATCAAATCTTTTGCAACACTGATGAATAACTAATTGAAAAAAAAAACCTTAACATGCTATGCAAAAAATGCTAGTAGCTAGTAGGCTTATACCGTATGACTTTTATATGTATGTCGAGGTGCGATTTACGATTCGAGATAAAAAAACCCGTCAAGCTCAACATACATTTTTCTAGTATAGTAGTTGGGCTCAATCATCAAACAATAGCCCAAAGCACATTTAAATCCATACAAATAAATTTGCCATTTCTCTTCAACTCCGTTCACATAAACCCTAGCCGTCTTCAACTTCGTCTTTATAATCCTCCATTAACACTCTCTCTCTCTCTCCTCATCTTCTGCAATTCGCTGTTTCTTCTCTTTCTTTCTCGCGCTTATTTATTTCGTTTTGTTAATCAAATCTTTTATTTTCATTTCTTCTCAATTTTTCGTATACTTTTTGTGTTTCAATTAATGGAAGTTACTAGATCAAGTGATGATATTGGATTTATTCTCACGACGGTCGTCTGAGGACACTTATTTGTGTCTTTTTTGATGTATTCAATCCAAATTTCTGATGATTTCTTCTCATTTTCGTTATTTTTTTCCTAATTTTTTTTATATATAATTTTTTTCTGATGAGCATTATGATGATGAACTTATTATTAAACCGAAAAATTCGTGAATGGAATAACAACCTCCTACTCATACTGAATGCTCGATTTTATTGAATATACTATCAAAAATTGTTTTATAAAGTTTTCAAAAAAAAAAATTTGTTATTTTGTGATTTAAATTTGATAATAGATGGCATTATGAGGAGTTCTTGACTCGTTGGATGAGATCAATCGATCACTGAAATTTATTCTTATAATTGAAAAGTCCTTTTCATTCTGAGTGCCATTTATTTTTATTTTTATTTTGGAACTTTTGAAGTGGTGATTTAAACTTTGGTTTATATCACCTCATATACTTGTTACCTGTTTAATTGTATTTTTAAATTTTCGTAAGATATTAAAGAAGGTAAATGAACAAATTAATAAATTAGTTATCCGATATTAATGAACGAACTAATTCAAATTACGCTTATATGGCTATATTTGAATAATTTGATCTTAATATACTTGATTTGAAAATTAGTATGACTTGAATTTATGTTAACTTTCCTCTGAAAGATAATTGACCAGTGCTGGAGCAATGGTGAGAGATGGAATGACTATATGCCAACCAGACAACGACTTTCATCCAAGGATTTTAGTTTCCTTTCCTCTACCTCTTTTTTTATTTCATTCGTTTTACCCGATTGACACCAAACGCCGCTTAAATGGATTACAGAATGTGATTACAAAATGGATTAAATTGATCAGTAAATAGAATAAACTAATCACTAGATAGATTAAATTAGTCATTATATTCAAAAAGTTGGTCCGTTCTATTTCATAATATTGGGCTTGGACTGTTGCTTTAAATTAAAAGTAGACGGTCTCTTACAATATCAATTGTTGTTGGGTTGGGTTAATTTCAGGTCACTACTCCTAACCCAAACCGACCTGATTCTAATTTCAGGTCGAAAATCATAACACAAACCGATCTTTTCGATTTTGGGTCATTAGTCGAAAATCAACTGTTCACGATAAGTTGTGAAAGTATGGGCTAATGACCTGAATTGAAATTTAGGTGATCTAAGAAATGGGCTTGGAAATATGGCTAATGACCTGAATTGAAATTTAGGTGATCTAAGAAAATGTATGGGTTAATTTCAGGTTGACCCGACTTGAAAATAACATGACTTCTCAATCAGGTTATTCGGGTTATTTTCAGGTTCAAAAAGTCAACCAGAACCTAACCCATTGGCTCTGTTTGGCAAATAGAGTTTAAAGTTTAGCTGTTAGATTTTAGAGTTTGATGTTACGGTCTATTCTCCCCAACTTATTTTCAGTTCAGTTCAGTTCCTAAATTATTATCATTAATATTAATTAGTTATAATTTAATTCAGTTCAATTCAGTTGTTTTATGCCGAAAAGAACAGCCCCTTAGAGTTTTAACTTTTTGTTCCGCAGATTTGACTGCTGATTTGACAACTTTTTTTATAAATATGTTTGGTAACAATTAACTGATTGCTAAAAGCTTATTGCCATTTGTTTGTGTGAAATGACATTTATAGACATTTTAATACATATGGTAGCATTATTATTAGAGGTAAAAAAGTCATTGAACATATTTTTTACCTAATCTTCTAAAGAAAAAGCTCCTATTAGGAGCTTTTTCATTTTGAGAGTTTTTATTCCAAAACTCTCTTTTACCAAACACCCCTTTTAGAGTTTTTGACTAGTCAAAACTCTAAAAGTGGTCCAAAACTCTATTTTTGCTCTAAAACTCTAATTGCCAAACACCCCCATATATTTTCAGGTTGGGTTGGATTGACCTATTTTTATTTTAGGTCAAAAATCTCAACCCAAACCCGAAAATTTTCAGGTCAGGTTATCAGGTTTGGTCAACTTTTGCCAGCCCTAATTGTTCTTGTGATACCAAAATTTGTACGTAGATCGCTAAAGGGTTTAATGTGATAATCTTAAAACATATTTTTTATCTCAAAGTTAACTAAGAACTTGTTTTGCTGAAAATTTTCTCACAATTCCGTAAATCATTATAAAAACGTTGAAATTTTTACCCATAATGTGATCATATGAGTCAATAATATCAAGCTCAAATCAATCTGTTTGTTTTTTTTTCATTTTTGGAAGTTTTTGTTGCCGTGACCTAATTGAATGTACTAATTTTCCTTTCACCAATATAAAACTAGTCGGAATAGAATGAAAGTCAAAATATTACAATAGAATAAAAAAAGAAAAAAATCATTTTAGGGGTATTAAACTCTCAATTATAGCC
This sequence comes from Beta corolliflora, assembly GCA_947648045.1. Lineage (NCBI taxonomy): Eukaryota > Viridiplantae > Streptophyta > Magnoliopsida > Caryophyllales > Amaranthaceae > Beta > Beta corolliflora. The sequence goes on from CANSZD010002455.1 coordinate 219,184, forward strand.
GGTTCACCTTAATTAGTTAAAATAGTCATTTAACTTAGTTTAAACTACAAAATAAGTTAAATGATACACATGACATTCCACCAATACTCATTTTATTTTTAATAAATTAAAATCAATATAAGAGCCTAATGTGTCACGATTAAACAATTCAACATCTTCATTAAGTATATAGACCAAAGAGGCTCCTAAAATTGAAACCGTTCCGAGATAAACGATAGTTGATATCTTTAAAAGTGAACATGACATAAAGAAGTATATGAATACAAGGCTGCCTTTTCGCAATACTTGTTAATTCCCGAAATGTAAGAATCACTATCATAGAGATAGCAATGCTAATGAAGTTAGCAGTATGAAAGTCAAAATAATACAATAAAAAAAGGAAAAAAAAAATATTTTAGTGGTCTCAAACTGTCAATTATGGTTAGTTAACCTTAATAAGTCAAAATGGTCACTTATTTTTCGTCAAATTACAAAATAAGTTAATTGAGAAACATGACACTGATTCAATATATTTTTTTAATTGATTAAAAATTAATAGAAGAGTTTAATGTTTCATAAATAGCCAACTACATTAAGTTGATAGTCCGCTTTTAAAAGAGACCTCCAAATTTGGAATTGTTTATGGATAAACGAAAGTTGGCGCCTTTGAAAGTGAATATAACATAAATAAGTATATGAATATAAGATTACCTTTTTGCATTACTTGTTAATTCCGAAATTGTAAGAAAATTATTATCATTGGTTTAGGTTGGCCTGCGGATTAAGGAGGGTAACTTAAGGTTTTTTTCTCCTCATAAAAAAAATAGAGATAATAAGACTAACAAAGTTAGTGGTATGAATCTTTAAAAAAAAAAAAGTTAGGGGTATGAAAGTCAAATTAGTACAATATAACAAAAAAGGAAAAAAATAAATATTCTTGTCGTTTCAAACTCTCAATTATGGTTGGTTGACCTTAATTAGCCAAAATGGTCATTTAACTTTGCTAAACTACAAAACAAGTTAATTGAGAAAAATGATGCTCATCCAATAGTCTTTTTAATTTAATTAAAAATTAGAAGAGTTTAATGTGTTATAATTAACGAGTTTAACAGGTTAATTAAGTTGATAGACCGTTTTGAAAAGAGACCTCGAGATTTGGAACTTTTTCGCTATAAACAAAAGTTGATACATTCGAAAGTGAAAATGACATAAAGATGTATATGAATACGGGGGTTTAAGTACCTTTGTGAAGTACTTATTAATCCTAGAATTGTAAGAATCACTATCATAGAGTCACACCACTACTTATTTTTTACATCGCACTATAACTTCTATCATAAATTAGTAAATACACTAGTTTGTCATAACTGAAATAAAAGAGATAATATAACTTATATAATATCAGAGTTATTTTACATTCCAAAATTAAGACTGTTTCCTATGTATATTCTTTTGTTGTAATTTTTCAATATGACACATCTTAAATTATGTAGGAAAGATATAATTTATCAATTTCTTTGAAATTCATCTATCTTTTTTAAAAAATATCCTACCATTTTTTTTTGGTTAAAAAGAAAGGTATTTTCAAATACCTATTTATTATTGTGTAACAACACCACCACATTCCACCACCACCAGCCTTGAATGACCTAGATGTACAAAGCGTCAGCACTTTGATACCACTAGGCTGCAGGATTGGCTAGTGAAAAGGCTCATAATTAATTTTGAAATATTATAGGTTTCTATACTTGGTGGTACTTGGGCCACAACATATGGGCTGTACACTAGCTAGATAGAGTCGCTTATAATTACACATCATGTTGATGACCCGCTTACATGGGCCGACTTGGCACATTATTTTCTACCTAAGCCCAATGAGTTTGGTGGACACTTTCACACTGGACATCTGGAGACATCATTGCTACAAACTTACAATGTTACTCCCTTTGTCCTTAAAATATCAACACTGTTTTCTCACTATTATTCCCTCGTTTATTAACTAATCAGCAAAACTTTTTCTATGCTTTTCAAATTTTTGACATACACCTTTTGAAATTACTATATCTAATATTACTTTTTTTTGTAAAAAAATATATAGAAGGTTATAGAGAAAAAAATTATTTGAGCTAAATTAATTAAAAGTTATTAGAACTTATTGGAAATTAATTGAAACTTATTTGATAAGGTATGATAACTTTTTAAAACTTATCTGAACTTATTATTAGTCCTCAACCCTATATTTATGTTAAGGTGAAGGAAACACACCTTTTATAATTGCTTTGGTTCGAAGATGGACAACTCTTAATTCAATTTCATATAAAAGGTGCAATGTGGCACTTTCTAACAAAATAATACAGTAAGATAGTAATTTGAAGTACTCAAAATTATACTTTCTCGGTTTCTAAATACATGCAATATTTGCACGGTAAGTGGTAACCAGTAACCACTATTCATCTATCCCATATTCTCTCACAAATATATAATTATAGAAATAGTTAAGTGTGGTCTTATTTGATTTTTCTTAATACATACTTTGATAATATCAACTTTTTATAATATTTACTTAATAATTACAATATTTTGCAATTCGTCTTTAAATAACTAGAGATAACATGTTTTCGTGAATAATAACAAAGAAAGATATAAATGTTATCAATTGATTGCTTCATTATCATCACCGAAGTATCTTTCTTCATCGAAGTATCTTTCTTCATCTTCTACATCCTCCTCTTCAATCAATACGTTTTCTTCACCAACATCCAACCATATTTCATCTGTAATTTTTGCCCGAGTAATCTCCATATTCTTTGTTCTCGTTTTGTCAGTCAAATTTAAATCAGCTCTTGGTTCCATGGTTTCAACTACTTGTAAAACTGGAATCCCTAAATCATGTAAACGAATAAAATTATGTAGCGTGCATGTTGCCACGATGATAGCCAACTGGTAAGCATCATCCATCTTCGGCATCATTCTTAGAATCTTCCATCTATTTTTTAGTACACCAAAAATTCTTTCAACAGTGTCACGTAATGAAGAATGTCGATAATTAAAATGCTCTAACTTTCCCTTTGGTGGAGGACCATTTTTAAATTCGGGAGAGATTAAAAGCATACAATTTCTTGCTCAAAATGTGTGTAAAGATTTACATGCAACATCAAATTCCAAAATTACAAGTTATGCTTTACTAAAAAACTGACTTGAAGATGGAGATGAACTTGAATCACAATGTAGATTAAAAATACCAAATCTTTTTCTCCACTTAGAATTAGCTCTCCATAGTCTTCATGATGAATTTTTTCGGATGATGTTTTCACAAGTAACAAGTGAGAGATGAAAGTGGAGTGAGACACTAGTAGAATAAATGTTTATTGCTGCGGTCATTAAGCAGCCTATTGCGACGGTTTTGGCCGCGCAACAATTAAGGGCGCAGCAATAGGTAATTAACCTATTGCTGCGGTTCCTACCCAAAACCGCAGCAATAGGCCAAGCTATTGCTGCGGTTCCTACCCAAAACCGCAGCAATAGGATTGTTTTTTTATTAAAAAAGAACAACGTATTGCTGCGGTTCCTGGCACAAACCGCAGCAATATGTATTTTTTTTAATAAAAAAATGAAGCCCATTGCTACGGTTGTTGCCGAAAAGCGCAGCAATAGGTAGCGGTATAGGTGAATTTTTTTTTTTTTTCACTTAGTCATCAAATTTGAAAGAAAAAAGATGTACAAAAAAATAAAACACTATAAATTAGAAGTAGTGACAAAGAATACTTATACAAACACTAAAACACATGTGATCAGATACACAAAATCCAACATATACAAAAAGAAAAAGAGATATAAAACAAAAAACAAAAATAAACGAAGAACAAAACCCTAACATCATATTGATTTAAAAAAAAAAAAATAAGATATAACCATAAAAAACTCATCCATACACGCCGGCAATTGCAATGATTAACACACGCCATCAACCTCATCATACTCAGAAAAAAATCGCAGCAAAAAAAAATCCTAAATAAAAAAGCAATAAAAACAAAAGAAAAAACACCATCAACGGCGGTGGTTAAGGGCGACGAAGGCTAGCGAAATTCACCGGATCTTGGCAAAGGCGAGCGAAATTCACCGGATCTTCGAGATCTTCGAAATCTGCCACGAAGGCCTTTCTTTTAATCTCCTTCAATTACCGGTTCAACATGTTGAGATCTTCGAAATCTGGGCGGCTCACCAACCGCGCATGGTGTCATGCGTCCCATGGCCGGTGAGGTGGCCGGCTTCACACGTCCGCACGGATTTCTTTGATGTCGAAGTGAGATGGGAAAGGGTGAGAGAGACCCAACCACGACTAACTATTGAGGAGAGAGGAAGAGAGGTGAAGTAGACGTCGGTGGCGGAGAAGATGGTGAGGGAGGAGTGAGATCTGCCACATGAGAGAGAGGGAGAAGTGAGTTAGATCTGCCATATTAGAGTGAGGGAGGCGTGAAAGGGAGAAAAGGTGAGAGTGAGGGAGACGTGAGAGGGAGAAGTGAGAGGGAGAAAAAGTGAGAGTGAGGGAGGCGCGGACTAGATTTAGGGTTTTGTAACCTCTTTATTGCTGCGGTTTTTTAAAGAAACCGCAGCAATATATTAAAATATTAATATTTTAATATATACAGAAACCGCAGCAATAGATCTGGTCAAACCGGTCAAATATTTTTGAAAATCTCTCGTTGACATCAATTGCTGCGGTTTTCGCTCATAACCGCAGCAATAGGTTGATTTTTGATTTTTTTTTCTTTTGACGTGGTTTATTGCTGCGTATGGGTAAAACCGCAGCAATAAGCAATTATTCTACTAGTGAGAGATAGAGAGTTAATGAATTCTACTACCTTCAAGTCATAGAATTAAATGAATTAATGAGTTCTACTACTTTAGTCATAAAACTGAAGTGGAGTGAGAGATAAATTTTTCCATACGTGGCGATTTCTCACTTGTTAGCAATTAATGTTAATCAACTTTTGATTTTCTACTAGTGCTTTATGAAATCAAAACAAGACTATTAGATATATTAGTGGTGAAAGTTGTGTATAGTCAAGTATATAAATAGTATATTTTTTTTGTTAAATTGTTTATCATAAGAGATAATTAATAATAATTATTTTTTTAAAGGGCAAATTTTAATAATTATTATTTCATAATAAATTTTGAGGGGTAGTATTTACATTAGGGGTAATATTTATGTTATTACTCATCAATTTTTTTTTGTCTAATAAGGTCAAATAAGTTCCAATTAGGTCCAATAAGGTCTAATAAGTTTCAATTAGGTCCAATAAGGTCTAATAAGTTTCAATCAGGTCCAATAAGGTCTAATAAGTTCCAATCAGGTCAATAAGTTTCAATCAGGTCCAATAAGTTCCAATCAGGTTCAATTAGGTCCAATAAGTTGAATCAGGTCCAATCATGTCTAATAAGTTCAGTTGTCCAATAAGTTCAGTTCAGTTAAGGGTTATTCAGGTGAAGAGAACGCACCCTAAGTTGACAACTTGACATACCATTTTTAGAGACCTCGCTCCAAGATTGGAATCGTTAATGGATAAACGAAAGTTGGGGCCTTTGAAAGTGAACATGACATAAAGAAGTCTATGAATATAAGATCACCTTTTTGCAGTACTTATTAATTCCGGAATTGTAACTATGGTTGGTTCACTTAATTAGACAAAATGGTCATTTAGCTTCGTTAAACTATGAAATAAGTTAGAGGTCGTTTGGTTCACCTCAAATTCCATTGGAATTTGGATTTCCTAGGAAGTACAAAAAAGTTGTTTGGTATGCGAAATAAGGAATTCATGTGAAATATAATTTCCAAGGAAATGGAAATTCTTATGTAGTGTAGGAAATTAATCACCAACCTCCCCCCCTCCCTTGGTGATTAGAAATTCCTGTGTCAATTACAAATCCCTATGCTCAACCAAACACCCAAAGCCATTTCCTAGGAAATAGACTAGGGAATTTACTTCCCATGAAATAAGACTTCCCATTAATTGAGAAACATGATGCTTATCCAATAGTCATTTTTTATTTAATTAAAAAGTAGAAGAGTTTAATGCGTCATAATTATCCAGCTTTAACTGGTCTTGATAGACCATTTTGAAAAGAGACCTCCAGAATTGGAACCTTTTCGCGACAAATGAAAGTTGATACTTTTGAAAGTGAATATGACATAAAGAAGTATATGAATATAGGTTTAAGTATCTTTGTGAAGTACTTATTAATTATAGAATTGTAAGAATCACTATCCTAGAATCGCACCACTACTTTTTTTTTACATCGCACTATAACTTCTATCATAAAATAGTATATACACTAGTTTGCGTTTAACCGAAATAAAAGAGATAATATTATGTAGAAAAGTTATCATTTATCAATGTCTTTGAAATTCATCTCTCTTATAAAATAATATCCTGCCATTTTTTTTTATTAAAAAGAAAGGTATTTTCAAATACCTATTTATTATTGTGTAACAACACCTCCACATTTGTGTAACAGTCCCACCACCAGCCTTGAACCCTTGACCTAGATGTACAAAGCATCAGCACTTTAATACCACTAGGCTACGGGACTGGCTAATGAAAAGGCTCATAATTAGTTTTGAAATATTATAGGTTTCTATACTTGGTGGTACTTGGGCCACAATATCTGGGCTGTACACCAGCTAGATAGAGTTGCTTATAATTACACATCATGTTGATGACCCGCTTATATGGGCCGAACTTGGTTCATTATTTTCTACCTAAGCCCAATGAGTTTGGTGGACACTTTCACACTGGACATCTGGAGACAACATTGTTACAAACTTACAATGTTACTCCCTTTGTCCTTAAAATATCAACACTGTTTTTTCACTATTATTCCCTCGTTTATCAACTAATCAGCAAAAACTTTTATGTGCTTTTCAAATTTTTGACATACACCTTTTGAAATTACTATATTTAATATTACTTTTTTTTTGTAAAGAAAATATATAGAAGGTTATAGAGAAAAAAATTATTTGATCTAAAGTAATTAAAAGTTATTAGAACTTATTGGAAATTAATTGAAACATATTTGATAAGGTATGATAACATTTTGAAACTTATCTAGAACTTATTATTAGTCCTCAACCCTATATTTATCTTAAGGTGAAGGAAACACACCTTTTATAATTGCTTTGGTTCGAAGATGGACAACTCTTAATTCAATTTCAAATAAAAGGTGCAATGTGGCACTTTCTAACAAAATAATACAGTAAGATAGTAAATTTGAAGTACTCAAAATTATACTTTCTCAATTTCTAAATACATGCAACATTTACATGGTAAGTGGTAACCAGTAACCACTATTCATCTATCCCATATTCTCTCACATATATATATATATATATATATTACATATATAGTTAAGTGTGGTCTTATTTGATTTTTCTTAATACATACTTTGATAATATCAACTTTTTATAATTTTTACTTATACATAATTAAAGATATCTATATAAATATATTAAAAGGCGTTCCTAAACACGAAACGGTGCCACATGGCGCTCTCCCTAAGGAAGTTTTAGTTCATGTAATCCATGTACAATTAAAAAAATAGAAATTGCATAGTATATGTTTTGATCCCGTGACCTCAAGTTCATATACTAAAGTTTTAACCACTAGATCGATCAAGTTGTATTTATTGTTATCATTTTAAAGTACAATATTGATAAATGAAGATTTTCCTTACCCGGGGCATAGCCTGGACCTAAAAACTAGTTAAGTAATAAAATAGTGCATTGAATAACATGTAAGAATAAAATATTGCATGTATTTAGAAACAGAGGAAATATAATCTATTATTTAATCAAATGGAAGCCTCCAATATTAGATCATTCAAGTGTAGGAGTAGGACTATTGAGATGATTGTACCATAGAAATTATATAATCGAAATATTAAGCTGAGTAATATTGATGTTTTTCCCCCATTTTGACGAGGAAGCATGACCTTTAATATATAGTGGTTGACTTATACAAGCCGACTTACGTACGAAATTTGCGATTTGTAGTATTGTACATTTGTACTAGTAGAATTAAGACACCTATTGAAAATTAAAATTGTCAACTATGTTGATCAATATTAAAAACAATCTAGTTCCTTAAAACCATCAAAAGAGAAAAACGATTAGCAAGAAGAAAATCTCTCCTTAGCTGCCAAATCTTTGGGGATGTACAAAGATATTTATATTATTGTATAACTTGAAGTTTAATTCTCTTGCAGTAGCATAATAATCATTATTCTTTTCACTTCAACTGGTTCCAAGTAAGTGCCTTTTGAAGTATTAAACTGGCAATGGTATATATAACTAATCGAAACATAATATATTTATTTGAAAATTTGAATAGTATATACTCAGTTAATATATCTCTATATTTGAAAAATGCACCATATAAGTATATAACTTTAACATTTTAAAGAATGTACGAGAAACCCCTTATATTTTGAGAAATGCATCATGCATGTCCCATTAAGCTAAGCTTTGTAAAAGACCAACCATATATCCTAACGGACTAATCGATATATCAGAGTTGTTAAAATAATAATCCCAATTACCTAATTTAATGAAGAAAAAACTATATATACCCTAAGGATTCCGTAAGGAAAAAAAAATCCAAACTTACTCTTGTTTATGAAACACAAATACACAATTCATGTTCATCAATCACTACTTAAGTACTTATATATGGTGGATTTTCCGCAAACCTTTAATATACAAATGCAATTTTCAAAATACTGGTGCATGTGCATGTCGTGTCTTGTTTGAAACCACAAGACTATATGGTACACCTCTAGGTACTTGAAACCAAAAGCGACATATATATAAATACAATAATTTTGGAGTGGAGGAAGTGTACATAACAGTATAAATACAATACAAGAAAAGTTACTTCAATTGGAAAGATAATACTTTAGGGCGAGAAATTACTTAAGATTTGGGTCTTAACTCGTAATTTATATAGAATATTCACTGTCAAACCAAGAGACGATGTCAAGAACTTATGTTCAATGAATCATAGGGTATAGTACAAATGTGTTGGCGCAGCAAATCTTTGAATTAACCAAGATTAAGATACGATGATAGATTGATTAATTATGATCATTTATAACTACTAACGAAGAAGATCTTCTAATCTTTAGTCACTAATCTAAAGCAATGTAAACTAATTAATACTTGAAGGAATTGAGGTTGATAATCATACAATAGAGACCACGCAAATGTCAAGTCATTATCCAATGGTTAATAATTCATACATGCATGTTGGGCTAAAGGCATTGACTATCACGAGGAAATCACGTGCACATGTCCTTTACATACCATGCAAATATATCATTTATTTTGTTATTATAAGGTTTCAAAATCTTTAACATTAGTAGTTGGAAAAGCAAACATTTTGGACCATAAGATGTCCCACTGTCTGCTAATTCAACTGCTTTTCTCATAATTTAATCACTATTGTCTTCTTATTATCTCCATTGTCTCCTTCCATTCTCCTCCTCCACAAGCTTTGATATTGTTCTTTTTAGTTGAAATTCGTATTCATAATATTTATGGACTATAAAACTTTACCATATAAAATATCCAACCGCCTCTTCTCAAATCATTGGTATTTGTCGTCCACAAAGGTATTAATTTATTACTAACACATGCATCCATGATTCGAGGAAAATATGTAGTAGTAGTACAAGACTACAAGTTTTCATCCTTTTAAGTACTACTATTGTAGAGAGAATGTACTCCTATAGTCCTATGAATCCAATCTTCTTCTTTTTTTCAAGTTGAAGAAGAATTTATAGTTAATAGTGTTATAATCAAAGTTGAAAATTTGATGAAAGACAATATTATTGAAATGTCATTTTGATAATTAGCAGTGTTTAATGTGATAAAATGGCTCAACAAAATAAATCCATTAATTAACTTGTGGAATAAGCTATGTTACGTTCAGATAAGCTTAAATAAGTTATTTCATGTCTAGGGAGTATATAATAGGAGCAATAAATTTAAATAAGTCAAGTTCAAGGACAATATAGACTATGTTTTCTCTTATATAATGGTGCAAGATTACTTAACAAAGTTGGTTGATGAATAGTCTTAAAAAACAAATGTTCTAACCAAAAAAACAGAGGTAGTATTAGATATATACGTGGTTTATTCTCTATGATTTTCTCCCTTCCTCCATAAAACTCTGGGCACGTTCTCCCAACTTATTTTCGGTTCGATTCGGTTGATTCAATTCCTAAATGATAATCATTACTATTAATTAGTTATAATTTAATTCGATTCGATTCGTTCAATTGATTCGGTTCGTTGATTCGGTTATTTTTATGCGGAAGAGAATAGCCTCTAATCTCGTAAAACAATCAATTGTAGGGGCTATTTTTGATACATGAAACTTTATCGATGGTAAACCCCAATTATCATTGCATCATTGCTCCCCTCTTAGATTAAAAAAAATTAGTAGTATTTTCTTTTGTTATTAGTTTTTTTTATGATATATACAATGATTTCTTTTATGTGCGAGGTTATCTTCTCCTATCTAAGTTCAAAGGCAACTATGTTAAGTCTAAAGCTAATAATTCACATATATCACTGTGCTTAAGGAAAAAAATAATTCACAAAAACGATAAGTTCAAGAGAGAAAATCAGGTCAAGATAACCCACTCAGAAGGACTACAAACATATACTTTTTTGTTTGGTGTTTGATGAGAATCGATCCCAAAATCTCTTGAAACTGGGAGAGAAACTCTAACCAACTTAACTATATATATACCCTCACTCTCACTAAAACATACTCCAATAAGGTATCTTTAGTGTATCATATGAACCTATCATTAATTCATCCTCCCAATTAGCAGGATCTTTGCACAAATAAATAGAACCGTCTTTTCTACAAGCAAGTAGAGAAAATCGAAGTAATGTCATCCCCTTTTACCCCTTGATTACATTTAATAGTCAGGAGGATGTAATTAGTCATGTCTTGATTGCGGGGGAAAGCACGAGGCAAAAACATGTTTAGGGTTTAGGGTTTTGGGTGTGCATTCCTAAGCCAAATCCATTAAATAACTTAAAGTTTGATTAATTTTGTATCTAACAGTAGCCATATTATGCATGAAAAATGGGAAAACCTGATTTTATGTGTTTGATTCTGTTGTTTTAGTGAGTTGCACTCGATCGTTACTAACTTGCTCTACTTTGTGGTTCAAGCGTTCTAGCTGTCATTGGTTGCTTCTATGCATTTTCGTACAAGCTAGCTAAATTCTTTATTTGTAAATTTGTCACCAATATAATTAACCATTTTTTTTGGGTAAAAATTAAACAATACCATCAATTATTTCATTTATGGTTTCATAAGTATATTTTCATATGGAATGTGGTAGATAGATGAATGAAATTTTACTATATATAATCAAATTAGTTGTTGATATCTTTTGAGTCTTAAGCGTACTTAATGGATTAAGTTTATATTCTCTCTAATATAATGATATAAAATTTGGAAACATGATGCTAGATTAGATATCTAAAACTGAGTTTACAATTTGTTCAAGACTTTATATCATCTGTTGTGAAATCTCGTGAACTTCATGAATTGTAGTATATGTCATTATACAAAATTCTCTTGTACGTAACACTATCTATATACATCATACAAGATTTTCTTAAATTATACTAGTACTATTTAATTCTTAAAGGTAAAAAGAAAAAAGTTTTCATGTCCTTACCAGCAAAAATATTCAAACTTTATAATCATTTGCGCATAACATTACAAATAGAAAAATAACTTGAGTTTTAATATAATGGAATTGATAGGCAATAGCAATGGTGCATGCTAATTGCTAAGCACAAAAGGTCAATATCTCATCTTTCTTAGCCGCAAAAACCCAATTTTAATTCAATTAAACAACTATATAAACAGCAGAATCTTTTATGTATATGCTCTTTTAAAGTCATAGATGACTTCTCAATCTTAATATTCTCTCCTTTTCAAAGGGATGGGAGTTGTTCATGCCACCATTACTATAATAATTACTATAATACTCAAGTATATTACGTATATCTTATCTTTATATTAATAAGGAATCTGTGTTCAATCATTGAACAACTGACTTAATATTCCACTAACTACACTTGTTTAAGCTATTAATTCCGTCTTCTGTTTTCTTTCCCTGAAAATTGCTAATAGACATCATCCAAAATTCCCCGAAGGTTATTTCTAATTAGCATAAAAGAGGTTGGTGAATATGGTGATAATGTATAAATGGGTTAAATTAATAAGAATCTTGCACTAAGGATTTGATGAGGCTACTATACAAGAGTATAAATGAGACTAATGGTAATATATATATGAGGTTGTCGTACTGATAATGCTTTTTATAGTCATATTATACTAACTATTAAGCACCATCATTTGAGAGCGCAACATATTATACTTAAGATCATATGTTCAAATTTTTAGCCTGATATGATAATAAATTGAATTTTTTATATCCAAGAAATTTGATCCATTATTGTCAAGCATTAGTGCACCCTCTACTGTAAGGACACTTAGCTTCTAGCTTAAGGGTAACCCTAAAGCTAGTAAATATGTGTCGAGACTTCATCCTCTAATATGGTGTTGGTAGCTCAATTTTGGACTCAAGCATAGCTAGGTATAGCCGTATAGGGGACCATCTTATATAGCACATAATCCATAGTGATCGTCTTCCACGCCTAAGTAAAAGAGTTATGGATAAGCCTTATGTGTTTTTAATGACATAATAATGCTAAATATTTGTACTTATTGATTGAAGTTTTCAAGGACTAGCTTTTCTCATACTTCAATTAAGGTAAATAGTTTCTCTGTTATACATATATTGCACAAACCAAAAAGGAACTATACACAATTAGATTTTTCAAACATTCACTTGGGCACCTAACTCACATAAGTATAATGAATTACAATTAGCTAGTAAATTCTTTCAAAGGATGCACTTGATTTTGGTCTTAAAGTTATCTATTTGTGTTTTATCATGGACAATAAGTCAATAACACAAAGGACACTTTTATGAATTGATATAAATTACATAATTGCAAGTTTGTCAATGAATGAAAGATCACTTATAAAATATGTATTAATATACTTATGCTCATTTCTATAAAACTCACCTAGTTGAAAAGCAAACATGATCTTAACTTATTCACTATAATTATTACTTGAAATTGTTAAGGGTCATGTTTTCTGCATAAAACAATCGAACCGAATCGAATTAAATTATAACTAATTAATAAGTAATGATTATCTTTTTCGAATGAACCGAATTGAATCAACCGAACCGAACCGAAAATAAGTTGGGGAGAAGCATGCACCTAATTCTACAATTCTTCTAGGGTGTGATAAAATATATAGTCGTTGTATTTTTTTTTGCTCAACCTCTTTCCAATTTGACTTTAAATAACCACCACAATACAAGAGAAGTATTTAAATTTTTTCGATGTGTACTTTCGAATACATTACAGATCACGCAAGCAACACAAAGCTGAAAGAAAATTAGAGTACAAAATTTGAGAACAACAAGGATTGTAGTTCTTAATATCCCTTTTGTGTGTTAAAGGACTAAAGTACTTGTTTTTACCAATCCAATTGATAAAGGTTAATAACTTACTCGCTGGTCCTCTATAATGGTCCCGAATTGTGTTGGCAAAGAGAGGTAAACTTAAAAACAAGTAAAACCACTTGATAAGGAGATATCAAACTATTCTTCTTCTTAAAAACAGAGTACCCTGTTTCTATCCTTCTAACTCTTCAACCCCTTTCCCAAGACACCAACCCCATATTAACAAGTACCAATTCGTTCTAAAGAATAGAAATCCTTTTATATTTGTTACGATCTCCCTGAAATGCTTTTACTATCGATATCATTAATTACACATTAATAAAAATTTTAACCATTGATATTTCTAAAATACACATTGAGTCGATCCTAACAAGATGTCATATGATATATTCCTCTTATATATTATGAAAAACATATGGTCGACAACGATACACTCTGAGTCTCTGATTTTAAAAATAAAATGAAATGGATCCATTATTTTGAAACGAGGAGAGTAATTATAAGATAAATCCAATACAATGAAATTGATTAGATGAAGCCCATCAAAATTCTATCAAAAAATCAAATGGAATTTTAAGTTGTACTACCTCCGTTTCTTTTTTACTTTACTCACTTATTGGGGGAGAACCAGTGAAATACTAAAAGTATTGAGAGAAAAATTAAAAAAGTGGACAAAGAAAATGAAAAGTAAGAGGGAAAAACTAAAAAGTGGGTTAAAATATTAAAAAATGAATGGCGTGGATTGAAAAAAGAGGAGAAAGTAGAGGGACATTTTACCAAAGAATAAAAAACAACCAGTGTATAGATTAAAAAGAAACAGGCCAAAAAAAAAGTGTGTAAATTAAAAAAAAATGGTGAGCAAAGAGACTAAGAACCTCCTAACTCCCAACTCCTAACTATGACTAGTATGAGGTTGGAGATTCAATTCTAATGAGCCCCAACTTTTAATTGAAAATTGATGCAATTTCATTTTTGAGAGTACAATTTCCACATTTCTAGTGTAATTGGTTAAAAGTTTCATTCTTTGGACCAATAATATTCTTATTTAGAAAATCATAAATCTATTATAAAAAAATCCAAAAAAAAAAAATGCACTCTCAAATCATGGTGCAACTAAAAGCTCTTAATTCTCATGTGGAACAGACAAAAGACAGTAAGATAGAAAAATAAGGAAATGGAGTCTTTAAAATTAAGGGTAATAAGAGATTCCATATTAAGGGGTAGGGGACCTAGGTAAATTGTCTTCCTACCCTAGAACCAATTGGACCACTTCCCTCATTTTCTCTCTCCTCAATCTCAAATTCCCCTTTCTCTATAAGTACTCCTTTGGCTCTACTTTTCTCTTCCAAGCTTCAAAGTTGAAAAACTCTCACACCCCACAAAAAAACCAAGAACAAACAACACTGCACCCAAACACTGTCTTAAAACTTTAAAGTCTATTACTTCCTCTGTTTTTTCTCTCTTTTAATCTCCTAAATTTGTCTAAAAATCTTCATGGGAAGTTCAAGAATGATGAAGGAATCTGAAAAAAGGATGTCAAGTAGAAGATTAGGAAGGTTTTTAAGTGAACAAAGAGGAAGACTTTACATTATTAGAAGATGTATTGTTATGCTTTTATGTTCTCATGATTAATTATTCTGTTTTCCTCTGTTTTTATCTCCTCCTTTTCTTAACCTACTAAATTTTTCTTTTTATAAAGTTTGGGGAGTAATTTTCTCTTTAGAATTCCAATTGTATATAGAAGAAGAGTGATTATGTTAGATTTTTAGGATAGGTAGCTAAGTTTGATCATGTTGTATGGATGACTTATTTTTCTTTTTATGTACATGATTGAATTTCTAATCAACAATGGCTAATCTTTGATTTTGGAGCACTTCAAGTTTCCTTCCCTATGAATTATGATTTTGTTCATATCAAATTTTGTGCTTGGTAGTTCCAAACTTTTATGGCAATCATGGTAAGAAAGGTTGTCATAATGTTAATCCTGTGCTAACTGTCACTACTTACTAGGGTGATTGCGTTCGTGCGATCCTTGGACATTGATACATCTACCCAAAAGGATAATTAATAAT
Source organism: Beta corolliflora (assembly GCA_947648045.1). NCBI lineage: Eukaryota > Viridiplantae > Streptophyta > Magnoliopsida > Caryophyllales > Amaranthaceae > Beta > Beta corolliflora. The sequence continues at coordinate 234,870 of CANSZD010002455.1, forward strand.
TAATATTTTTTAATGAGTTGTATTAGTAATACTTCCTCAGTTTTTTCTTATTTCTGACACTTATATTTTAATTATTGCACTCTCTTACTTTTTTGGTATTTCTTCTCCTAATTTTTGCTGTCCAAATAAAGTAATTTTTTTTGGTGTAGAGAGAGCCACAAGGGTAGATGATGTAGACGATATTTGATCCCATGTCTTGGGCACCATCTCTCAGGACTTTAACCAACTAAGCTAATTAACATCGACATAAAATAATACTTTTTCTATAAGTAAAATTTATTTCTAATGAATAATTTGCCCACTTAATACACAGTTTTTTTATACCACTCCTATTTTACTCCTTAATGATGTAATTCAAGAAATCCATTTTATTGGGATTGGCAAGTAGACAAGGAAAGCCTCACTGAACTACTTTGAAGGGGGGATTCCCGTATCCAACTTTCCAATTGTTTTGAAAGGGTCTGACTGGTTAAAAGATGGTGTGGGGGTACTTCTGAGAGTTAAGCTCATGAGTATAATCTACCTATCAATAACAAAGTGGTAGCCATCTAGTTTCAATCCGTTTTGCGTGGACCCAGTTTACATTAAAAATAGTGTGGACTGCGCCATGTTGACACGCGCCCTACTACAAACTAGTCACTCCTCGCTTTCCAAAATTCGCGCGATTTTCTCTCTCTTGATAAGATTCTTTCGCCCCTAAAATTTTAACAAAAAACAATGATTGGAAACAAACATACACTATATCATTTTAAAATACACTATATATGCCAAAATACACTATCATGCCAAACACTATAACGATCCATTATGATAATTTTGTGTAATATACAAATAAACTACACTTATAACATTTCAAAATACATTATATCGTGTCAAAACACATTATATCATGCAACACTATCATATCAAAAAAACACAGCAAAACACTATCATGTCAAAATACACTATATCATTTCAAAATACATTATATCACGCCAATATACTATTATATCATGCAACACTATCATGCCAAAAAACTCAAAGAAACACTATCATTTTAAAATACACTATATCATTTTAAAATACACTATATTATTTCAAAATACACTATATCATTTTAAAAAATACCTTATCGGAAGAGAGAAAATTATCGTATATATAGTAAGTTATCAGGAGAGAGAAAAGAACGGAAGATCGAACGCGCAAAACGGAAAGTTATAATCATTAAAACTCACGTGAGATTGGATCGGGTGCACCTAAGTTAGTGTGCGTCGGGTTCATATTGGTTTTTATCTAGTTTAGTTAATAAAGTTTTCGGGATGGTAATCAAGATTTAGGATCGAATCTCGTCTACGTCACTACGCTTAGTCGCTCATTTTTAAAAAAAAATACTTATTCCAGTTGAATATAAATGTAAACACTTTTTTTTTTTATATGATATTTTTTTTAGTTATAAACGTTTCATTTATTTCGAATCGATAAAGTATAAGAATTTTGTGCAGCTTGACTCTAAAAAATGTTGCCACTTAAAAAGAAGCCAATAAGTTGGATTGAGTCGTCATTTCAATGGTAGATCATAGTTAAACTACTAAATACAGTCGTATTATGTTATACACTTTACTCAGAAACGATCACATCAATCATGTGTATTATATTAAGTTATCTAGTTTTCCAACTAATATTCCTTAATTTGAAGATAACTTATATGCATCCCCTGAAAAGGAATTAAAGAAAAACAAAGAACTAAAGTAGATAACGGATACACATGGAGGAGGAAGCACGTTATAGGATATGAAAATGACTGCATAATAAATGGCTTGAACATATCTATAATATACTATACTTCATGAATCATAAATTCATAACAATTAACAATGGCCTTTGAGGTCTATGTGAAGCCATGCATGCACCGATGCACGTATGAGCGATCTTCTATAACTAAACTAACGTCGCAGTATGTAGGGGTAACCTGCTCCGCAATTTTATATACTAGTATCTTTTGTATACTGTAATCTTAT
>CANSZD010002456.1:0-101974 GCA_947648045.1 Beta corolliflora
ATATAAATGTCTTGACCGACGCTCGTGGTGGTTATGTGTTGTGGTCATCGGAATGGGTGAGGTTTTCAGACGAGTTAAAATAAAGCGACTAAAATCCATATTCATATTGATTTATTTCATACCTATTAAGTATTAACTAACTAAGTTGAATGTTTTTCCCTTTGAATTAATAGGTTTTGGAGAGAATAAACAAGCCGGAAAGCAAGGCGGACTCACCTCCTCTAGAAAAGGCGAAGGAGAAGGAGGGTTCAAGTAGGCCAAAGAAGGCCATTTCGGGTAAAGGAACGCAAGACTCCAAAGTTTTAAGTCGCCAACAAAACCCCTCTTAAGATACTTGGATTGAGAAACCAACGCTTAGTGTCTCACTAAGGCATGCTTATGGCTACATGCAAATGTGCGTGATATGCCGAATGATACACCTATGGAGGTGAAGTTGGGTACCACCGAATTCAACTACCACGAGGAAACATCGACATGGATGTCTAAGGTTGATGTGAAGGAGTTCCTAGCCTTTGCGAAGAGATGTTGAATGTTTCCTTGATTCAAGCCTTCATGAGGTATAACATTTGTACTTATGAAATATATGAACTTTCTTTGCAATATCTAATAATATATCTATGTTACGTACTTGGTTGTGCTTTGAAGATTACTCCAAGATGATCCTCGTGGACGCGGTTAGTTTGGGTGGTTATGTCCAAATTTTGTTCGAGCTGACAATTGTTTGCAAAACACAAGTGAGGTTAAGGAGTATATTTGGCTATGTCTTCAAACAGCTAAACGTGAACAACATAAGTTCATATTTGCCCTTTGTTTTGAAGAGTATAATTCTTAACCTTGTATCCATTTTTACCACTTAATTATTATACAATACAAGTACTCACATGATTGCTTCCTAACTTTTTTGGGATTTTAGTCTCCATTGGTCGCTCCTTGTGATTTGTCCTTCAAAAAACACAGTATATCAGTTTGATTCTACAGCTCAAGATCCACCACGATCCTTACTCCTCAAATCATGCATAAATAGGTATGTTTGTTACTTAAAATGCTTATTAGCATAACATGTTTCACTAATTTCATCCTTTGCCCACTTCTCACACGAAATTAACATAACTACAGTTCTTTGAAGAAAGTTGAGAGAACAGGAAAAGTTTCTCAGTGGAAAGCAATGAAGGTAATACATATTACTTAAGCTACTTATTTCTCTTACAAAAAACAAACATGTATGTTTCTTACATGATTTTTTTTATGTAATTCTTTAATTAGTGTGCTCAAAAACCCGGGGGAACCGAGTGTGGCTACTATGTGTTGAGGTTCATGTTCGATATAACCTCAACTTACAAGGAAGTCAGGGATCTTGAGAAGGTATTATACATAAATAATAAGTAGCTCAATTTAGGGCCGATTTTGGCCTCGTAAGCTCTATTTTTTTTTACTTTCCCGCATTTAGCCACATGTTAGGTCATATATACTTATAACAAGTACATATAGAACCATTAGAGTCAAGTAAACTGCATTCACATCATTTAAGACCCATTTTGGGAAAATGTATGTGATTTAGGGCCGATATTGGATTTTCATGTTCATTTTCTTTAATTCCCGCATTAAGTCTCATGTTAGGTTATGTATAGCTATATTAACAACATATTTAACCATTAGCGTCAAGTAAATTCCACTCATATGCTTTGAAATCCATTTTGGGTAGATAAATGTCATTTTGGGTAAATGAAGGACATTTCGGGCCGAATTTGGCCTTTCAAGTTCAATGTACATAGTTTCCCACATTTAGCCACATATTAGGACATATATAGCTCTAATAACAACATATACAACTATTAGAGTCAAGTAAAATCCATTCACATGCTTTGAAACCCATTTTGGGTAAATGAAGGTCATTTGGACCGATTTTGGCCTTTCAAGTTCAATTTACTTAGTTTCCCACATTTAGTCACATGTTTGGACATATATAGTTCTAATAGCAACATATATAACCATTAGAGTCAAGAAAAATCATTTTTCATGCTTTGAAACCTATTTGTGGTAAATGAAGGTCATTTCGGGCCGATTTTTGCTTTTCACGTGCAATGTACTTACTTTCCCGCATTTAGCCACATGTTAGGACATATATAGCTCTAATTACAACATATACAACTATTAGAGTCAAGTAAAATCCATTCACATGCTTTGAAACCCATTTTGGGTAAATGAAGGCCATTTGGACTGATTTTGGCCTTTCATGTTCAATTTACTTAGTTTCCCACATTTAACCACATGTTTGGACATATATACTTCTAATAGCAACATATATAACCATTAGAGTCAAGAAAAATCATTTTTCATGCTTTGAAACCCATTTTGGGTAAATGAAGGCCATTTCAGGCCGATTTTTGCTATTCATGTTCAATGTACTTAGTTTCCCGCATTTAGCCACATGTTAGGACATATATAGCTCTCATTACAACATATACAACTATTAGAGTCAAGTAAAATCCATTGACATGCTTTGAAACCCATTTTGGGTAAATGAAGGCCATTTCGGGCCGATTTTGGTCTTTCAAGTTCAATTTACTTAATTTCCCACATTTAGCCACATGTTAGGACATATATAGTTCTAATAGCAACATATATAACCATTAGAGTCAAGAAAAATCATTTTTCATGCTATGAAACCCATTTTGAGGAAATGATTGTCATTTTTGGCCGATTTTTGCTTGTTAAGCTTGATTTCCTGAATTTCTTACATTCTATTATTTGCTCAATCTCTTTAGAGTCAACTAAAGTCATATGTGTGTTTCCTTATGTTTGTTTTATAAGGTATTCCTCGATGGCAAACCAAGGGAGGATTCTTTCACCACAGCCGAGATAAACGAGGTTCGGGATTTGCTAACACGCTACCTTATGGACTTTTGCATGTGAAGATGATGTCGCGGCTTTGAGTTTCTTTGTTCTTATTATGTTACTAGCTACTTATATAGGTCCAATTGATGTTTATTTTTTATTTTAGTACTTATTACAACTTTATTTGTAGTACATTCTCAAAATATTATATATATAATATCGTTTTGACTTGTATACGACGCGTGCGTGAGACTTTTTCCAATTATAGCAGGTTTAGATACAAGCTTGATATAAATATAATAATATATATATATATATATATATATATATATATATATATATATATATATATATATATATATATATATATATATATATATATATATATATATATATATATATATATATATATATATATATATATATATATATATTTATATATATATAACACAAACTGATCCGGTCCACTAACATAACCAGATCAGTTTGTGTGCTTTGCATATGAGCATAATGGCGCCAAGACAATTTACTGATCCGTTTCTTAAGGAAAACCGAATCAGTTAATATGATTAACTGATCCGGTTTTCCTTAAGAACCGGATTAGTAAATAATTTGGATCTGCTGAGAGCCCACCTGATGCGGACCAAAACCGAATCAGTACGCCCGGTTTGGACCGCATCAGATGGGCTTTTTTCCACTAGTGGACGGTTCTCGTTATTTTTATTTCTTTTCAAAATCTTTATTTTAAAATTTTATGCACAACGGGGGTTTAAAATTTGGTGTCTACACTAGTAGAAGTTCTCATAGGAGTGTGATTGATCTTTTAATTTTCAAGCCCATATTTTTTCAGCAGTTTCTTTATGTATTTTTGTTGGTGAATAATTATTCCTTTTTCAGTTTGCTTAATTTGTAACCAAAGAAAGAAATTTAACTCACCCATTAAACTCATTTCAAATTCATTACTCATGAGTTTTAGAGAATTCTTTGCATAATGACTCATTAGTTGCTCCAAAGATAATGTCATCAACATATATTTGAACAAGAAGTATATCAACATTTCAATTTTAGAAACAATGTTTTATCAACTTTTTCTGTTTTAAAATTGTTTTGTAAAAGGAACTTAGACAATCTCTCATACCATGACCTAGGCGCCTGCTTTAACCCATAGAGGGCCTTGTCAAGCTTGTAGACATGGTTTGGGAAATCATTATTTTCAAATCCAGGGGGTTGTTCAACATTTACATCTTCATTTAAGTAGCCATTAAGAAACGCACATTTGACATCCATTTGATACAATTTAAATCCCAAATATGTAGCAAATGCAATTAGTATTCTGATGGCCTCAAGTCTAGCAACAGGAGCAAAGGTTTCTTCATAGTCAATTCCTTCTTGTTGATTATAGCCTTTTACTACAAGTGTAGCTTTGTTCCTTACAATTGTTCCATGCTCATCTAGTTTGTTTCTAAACACCCATTTTAATCCAATCACTTTTTGCTGTTTAGAAGAGGGAACTAGATGTCATACCTTGTTTCTTTGAAACTCATTTAATTCATCTTGCATAGCAGTAATCCAATCAGAATCAGTTAAGGCTTCTTCATGATTTCTTGGTTCCATCATTGATTGGAATGCCTGAAACACATAAAAATTCCTTAATTGAGATCTAGTTTGCGTACCTTTGGATATGTCACTTATTATGAGTTCCACTGGATGTGCTTTTTGATGTCTCCAAGGTTTTAGTTGAAATTCTCTTATAGGAACAGGTTGTTCCTCTTGAAATTCTTGAGAGGATGAGGAGCCTTGTTCGTTTGTTCCTCTTTCAGCCATTGTTGAATCAGTTCCTTCAACATTTTCATTTTTAGTAGGAACATGAACAGCTCCATCTCCTTGAGGAACAGGAACAACATTGTTATGAAAGTTTTTATCTTCTACGTTCCTTTCTTCTTTTATTCCTTCTTCTTCCTCAATTGAATCTGCATCTTTTTCATTTGGTCGAACCAAGCCTATTTCAATGTCATCAACCTGCTTGCTTGGATTAAAATTGTCAGATTCATCAATAATTATATGTACACTTTCTTCAACACACATAGTTCTTTTATTGTAAACTCTATAAGCCTTACTATGTGATGAATATCCTAGAAATATTGCTTCATCACTCCTTGCATTAAATTTTCCAAGATTATCTTTCCCATTATTATGTACAAAACATTTACAACCAAATGTTTTGAAATGTGTAATATTGGGTTTCTTACCAAAATAAAGCTCAGAAGGAGTTTTGTTAATGATAGGTTTCATCATGGCATGATCGTAGTTGACAAGTAGTATTTACTGTTTCAGCCCAAAAGTTCCTTGGATGTTCACTAGCTATCAACATAGTCCTAGCCATTTCCTCCAAAGTCCTATTTTTCCTTTCTACAACACAATTTTGTTGTGGTATCCTGGGAGCAGAAAAATTATGATCTAGGTCATGATCTCTACTTAAGTCATCAAATTTATAATTTTCAAATTCTTTACCATGATCGGATCTAATATGCATCAATTTGTGACCACTCAAATTTCGAACTCCCTTTGCAAAGACAAGGAACTCATCATAAGTCTCACCCATGCTAGAAAGAAAAATAACCCAATTGTATCTTGAGTAGTTATCAACAATAACTAGCACATACCTCTTACCACTTCTACTTTGAATCCTCATAGGGCCACACAAATCCATATAAATTAATTCCAATGGCTTTGTGGTGCTCACAACAGTTTTAGATTTGAAAGAGGATCTAATATGCTTCCCCTTGGCACATGCATCACAAACTTGATCCATATGAAATTTTATAGATGGTAATCCCAAAACAAGATCTTTTGATCGAAATTTGTCAAGTAATGAAAAGCTAGCATGTCCTAAGCGCTTATGCCATAAGAGAGGATCATCTTCAATAACACTAAGACATGTCAAATTGTTTTTAGGAACAAGATCAAGATTCACAACATATGTGTTCCCTTTCCTTGTTCCTTCTAAGATGACACTCTTAGAATTATTATTTACGATCAAACATTTTTCACTATTAAATTTAACAACATTTTCCTTGTCACAGAATTGGGAAATACTTAAAAGATTGTGCTTTAAACCTTCAACTAGAAACACATTATCAATGGAATGATTTCTTTAGAGTTATTCTTTTTTCCCCTGGTCTATTAATAACAAAACGGATTTTTCCAATGTATAAAATAAAAATTCCAATGGCTTTTGCTACTGTAACCTTCCCAACCACTATTTTTTTGTCTTTTTTTCGATATTTCACCTTGAAACAAGACAAATTAAATATAGATGATTAAAGAAATAGTGGGTTCCTTCGTTTCTATGGTTACTTTTTAAACGGTGAGGTCCTCTCTATACACCGGAGCCCCTTAATTTCATTTTCGGAATCTTATTGATAACTTGTACAGTTCAAACTTGTTGGCTCTACCCATGATGGTGACTTACCAACCTCACCCATGGCAACTATGTTACCTTTCATGTTGTCACCAAATGTCACACTTGCACCTTCATAGGTTGAGAGTGAGAGAAACTTAGATTTGTCTCCTGTCATATGCTTAGAACAACCACTATCAAGATACCAAGTGTTGTTCCCCCTCACTCTAACCTGCAAAAATCAACTTGTTGTTTGTTGTAGGAACCCCCTCCTTCGCGGGTTCCTGTTCTTGACTAGCATTAGTTTTTGCAACACATTTCATGTTGCTTAATTTCACATTCTTGCCAATCATTCTAGTTCTTAGTTGACATTGATTTATATAATGACCTATCTTTCCACAGTACATGCAAATTTTGTCACTAGGTAGGTCAACATTTTTCTTAGGCTTGTTTCTTTTCTTGTGATTTTCGAAACCAAGACCTTCTTTTCTTTTTGTTTGTGGTCTCTTAATCCATTTAGGAACAACCATCACTTTGCCTCTGTTCCTTGTAACTACAAGTTCCTTTTTGAGATAACAGATATGTTCCTTTAAAACGATTTTTTCTTTATTCAAGTTTTCAATCTCAGATATGTAACCTGTCAAAGGAGTTGATCTTATATCAAAGGAACTTAGAACAGGGATAAATTCCTTTAGGTTAGCAATTTCTAAATCGGTTAGCTAATTTTCATCTTTAACATTCTCATATAGTTCTTTGATTTTTAAGTTCTTATTAAATAAATCAAAGAACCTACTTTCAACATCCGTTCTCAATTTCTTAAGCCATTCTATATGTTATTTACATACTTTAACAGCTTGTTCAGTTTGTTCACGTTTTTCACGTTCATCTCTACATTCAAGAATTACATCATAAAGAAGATCATAAATTTCAGTCCTAGCTTTTCCATCTAAGTATGATTCAAGTATATGTTGGTTTACTTCAACATATTCTTCATCTTCTTTTATGTCAGTGTTTGCCAGGAGGCAAAGATTTGCAGTTTCTTCATTTTGTTGTTCCTCTTCTTCCTCAGTCTATGAATCTCCCCAAGCTGCTATCATAGCCTTTCGAACGTTTGCTTTGGAGAAAGGAGCTTTTGTTTCCTTGTTCCTTTCTTTGGTCTTGTCGTTTTCCCAAAGTGGACATTCCTTGATGAAGTTATTTGTGCTTCCACATTTATGACAAGCAGCTTTGATAGAAATTTTTTTGTTTTTACCTTTGAAGTTTCCATTTTTCATGTTCCTATACATCTTTCGAAATTTTCGGACCATGAGAGCTGCTTCCTCTTCTTCAGAGTCAGAGTCATCTTCATCAACAGCTTTTAGGGCAATGGACTTTGACTTTGAGCTTTCACCATATTCAGTGTCAAGGTGTAGCTCATGAGTCATCAGTTATCCAGCTAGCTGTTCCAAGTTGAACTTGGTGAAGTCTTTTGTTTCTTGTAAGGCATTGACCTTAGCCATCCATCTAACCTTAGGAAGACTCCTAAGAACTTTTCGAACTTGTTCTTCTGATGAAATAAACTTTCCAAGAGAAACTAACTCATTAATAATGTTAGTAAAACGAGTAAACATCTCTTGTATCCTTTCCTTAGTCTTCATGGAGAACAGTTCATATTGTTTCATTAGCAAATCAATTTTAGATCTCTTAACTTCATTAGTTCCTTCGTGGGTTACTTCAAGTAAATCCCATATTTGCTTTGCGGATTTGCATCCCATGATTCTATTGTGTTCATGGGGTCCAAGTCCACAATGCAAAAGTTTAATAGCCATAGTGTTCACTTTCATTTTTTCAAAATCAGCTTTGTCATATTTAGAGAAGGGTTTAGGAATTACCTTTTTTTGTCATTAGTGGTTGTGACCTCATAATTTCCATTCTATTCTTCCAATAGGAATAGAATTCCCCATTGACCATAGGAGGTCGTTGAGTGAAGTAACCTTCCTCGAGTTTCTCGGTAGAATTCATGTTCCGTGGATCTTTTTCTCAATAGGGTTTTCCACTTTTCGTGAGATCTAGCTCTGATACCAGTTGTTATTTCACTAGGAACACTACAAGTGGGGGGTGAATTGTATGTGTAGAAATAAACGTACTTTAAGAGGAATTATAAAACTTAAACAAAGAAACAAGCTAAAGGAACACAAGGGATTTTTACGAGGAAACTTCTTGGGCCCAATAAGAAGAAACAACCTCGACCACTAGGGATTTTAAACTCAACACTTTGACTAATTAGGCCAAACAACTCTGTTACAACCTAATTCTACTCACGGGCCACAACTTGAGTTCCTAAACTCAAGTTCCTGAACAACTATTCCCTTAACAGATGTTCCTCTCAACTTCACTCGAAGTTTTCTCACTTTAACTTGTTTCACTCAAAGCTTCTCTCTTACAAGACTTCACTCAAAAATCCCCTTACCCCAAAACAAAAAATTACAATGATTAATAAACTTAGTGGAATAGAGTAAGAAGACAAAGAACAAATGGCTTAATGAGAGAATAAGGCACTGACATTTTAATTAGCTAAACTCACTAAATCACTTAGTCAGACACAAATTGGAACTTAAATAGACATAAGTATTTATAGCAGTGATTAAGTAAATCGTGGGATTAAAACATGTGTTAGTGGTTAAACCATTTTCCCATGATGTTCCTCAACCAAAAAAACACGTTCCATTAATTTCCCCATGAACTCCACGATCTCTGTTGAACGTGTGTTATAGGATTAATACTGCTTCCTTAATTTTAGCAACAACTTTGTTAAAAAAATATAAATTTGATTTTTAATTAAAAAGTATTTTAATTTAAAACCAAAATTAAATCTTTTTATCAAAATATTAACAAGCCCCAAAAATGGTTAAGTTAGTAAACCAAAAATGATTTTTGCGAATCGTGCCAACTCATTAAACTTCACAGCATACTACAATACATACATGTTCCTCTACTTCATATGGATAAATTCATACTCCATTTGTAGTTGTAGAGACGGGGAACAGAATTGTCTTCTCATAGCTTCTTTTAACTTCTCCCAACCAAAACCCAATTGATCTTGCATTTCCTTTGTAGTCGGCTTGTCCTTTCAGGTTAAAGACTGCAAAGTTGACCTTCCACTTGTCAGGGCATTGGATAGCGTCAAACAACTTCTCCATGATGTTGAGCCAGTCTTCGAACTCGGTGTGGTTTGGCTTGCCATAATAGGATGGCGGATTATGAGTGGAGAATCTTTTGAACATGTTAGAGCATTCCTCTTGCTCAGATTTGGGTCGTTGTTTGTTCCCTTGCAAGATTTTCATCATCATGAGCCCCATTAAGATCAATTGGTTCCCATTTGTTTCTCCAGAGGAATCTTTAAAAATAGGGTCGTTTCGTAGTGCGTCGAGCCTTGCTCTCATTTCCTCTAAATCAACATTGTTCCCGTTTCCTTCGTTAGTACGTTCGCTTTTGCTTGATGCCATCCTCTAAAATGCGAAATGTTTAATGTAGTTGCATTTTTTTGTAAACTACCAGAACATATTCAATTGTTAGTAAATAGTGCAAAATAATCCCATCCCGTTCCTAACACTCAGGCCCATATTTCATTACGGTAGTTTTTCATTACTTGTCCTTTTCTTCTTTTTTTTATTACCACTTGTATCACATGCGTACATTTTATTATCCTTTGATTTAAGTCATCTCATTAATATTCATAGTAATTTATATTCACATTAACTTGATGGCCTAATTACCACTAATTTTCATCATATAATTTTACTGAACTCGTTTTATTATTTTTAAACTTAACATATTTTCTTATTTAAACCTATTCTCTTTTTAGTCCTAAAAACCCGTTGGAACTTATTCCTGGGTTTATTTTACGGTCTCCATAACCTTTTGCTCTGATACCACTTTGTGAAGCCTCGACCTCTAAGCATCTTTATTAGGTTAATTAATCTTAATTATTAGGAGCGGAAGACCTAACTTTTGGTCGGTGCGTTACTGCCGTACTTTCCGTTAGAAAAATACAAGGCAACATACTTTTGATAATTTTAACATATAATAATGTGAAAACTAAAACATACGAGATTATATAAATTAAAATAAAACAGAGTTAATGTTAATTAAACTAACTAATTACTTAAGTTACAAAAGATATAAATGTTTGAGCCATTTTAATAACAATTCCTCACTGTTAAGCCATTCTGTCATCCCCATTGGTACCTAAAAGAGAAAAATAAAACGTCATGAGCGGAGGCCCAGTAACATACTACTCTAACATCGTAAATTCATTTCAACTCATTTTATTTGAAAACAGATAGGAGAAAATTTAGTCAAATAATTTCATAAACATATAATTAAAACCAGGAGCTTAAAAGAAGGATTCATGTTGTCATTTATCATTTTAATCTCCTTTATCATAGTCATTAGCGGAAACATTACTTTGGTTACTTGGCGAATACAACAGAAGGTAAGCCACGGAGAGCAGTTATCCTCCAACAAAAGATGGCGTAACAGAATACGGGTGCCACTAGAGATCATTAGCCCCCAACAGAATGTGCGTGTCACGGGAGACGATTGTCCCCCAATAGAAGGTGACCGCCAGATATTAGAATTGAACGTGTACGACCAACTGAATAGAAATACTGCCAAGAACCGTCTTTCACTCTCATTTATCCTGTTTCATGAATTTTAAGTATATTTCATTGAACATCTTATAAGCATCATGAAACCCGATTTATTATCATCGAAGCATCATCATAAACATCATCATAAACATCAACAAAGCATTTCACATCCCACATTTCATAAAAACATATTATCAAAATATTGTATAAAAAAGTCATAAAACATAGTTAGAAGGGGAATGCGATTATTAGCAGTAGACGTTACCTCGACTCGCGATTATTATACTTGATAGCCGGGGAAGGCTTGTAATACCCTTTAACCTTTCTAATCTATTCAAGAATTAATAAAGGACGACTTGTTAATATTTTGTTTTAGATTTCAAGCTCTAGATCCATTTCCATCATGTGTTCATTTTAAGAAGTATTTCAATATGAATTACTAGAGAGTTTCTTAGTGGTTGAGTAATGGTTATGAAATCTCATTATCATTATCTAATACTTAAACTATCATTCATGACTTTACTAGATAGGTTACGAAGGTCCTCTTTAATATAATAGATGACACACTTTATAAGAGTTATAAGTCCAACTTAAGTTAAACTATTTAGTAACAACCACTATTTATCAGGTTCATTCATGTTTAATGACTTGAAAGTGTGATTATAGAACTTTCATAATTTAATTAAGCTTTAAATAAAAATAATGATACCCACTTTGTTTAAGCATTAGAACATATCATGCCTATTAATAAATTGTGGGTCACTTTATTAAGTGAACTTCCTAGTATTATGTTTAAGTAACTTAGTTCAACTAAATTGGTTATAAACCAAACTAAGTCTCAATATTAAAAATTATAAGTATACTTATAGTCTTATACATAGTTAAATTTACTACCTACAATGTAGATTTTAAATTACAAAAGCAAGATTATAAGCAATGTTGTTAAAATCCCGATCCGACTCTTACGATCCTACGATTCTACGATCCGGAAGGACCTCACCGATCCCGATCATACGTAGGATCTTAATTTTGTAGGATCTTTCGATCCTACCCAACCACAAAAATTCACATGGTAGGATCTTAATACGATTATACGATCCTACGACTCTACGATCCGATCCTATCGTAAAAAAATCATAAAGTATTTTCACATATTATATTTCTTCTATTATATTTTGGTTGCATTTTACTTCAAATTCTATGGCATTGAAAAATTATCACCATTTGCTAATCAAATAAGTCATTATTAATATGTGTAAATTTTTAACATCAAAGTCTCACCATTTTCAAGCATAATTATCTCTATTTTACCGAATTGTAGGATCTTACGATTCTACGATCCGATCCCACCAATTCGATCCTACCAACCCCTACGATTCAAAGTAGGATCCCGATCCTGATAACATTGATTATAAGTTCAATTGTTTAGTTTAATAGCATAAATCAGAATTGCCCAACTACTAATATCATAAAATGGGTCAAGTATAATTATTAAGCCCAAACTATAAAGAACTAATGACTTAATAGTGTTTATAGTTTCCAAACAAAGAATAGGAGACTGGGCAAAATAAAGAGAAGGTAGAAGAGGGACAGCGGGGGGTCGGAGCTCTTGCGGGGGTCAGGTGGTGTGGTGGAGGCGGCGCGGCAGCAGCCCAGGCTGGACAAAGGGAGTGCAGCAAGAAAGAGAGGAGGAAGAAGAGGAGTGGAGCAGCGGGAGTAGCGTAGGGGATGGAGAAGAAGGTGGTGCAGCTGGCGGAAGCCACTGGTGGTGCGGTGCAGACGGGTGGTGGTGGTGGGGGCCGGAAATGGAGGAGGTTGTGGGTAGTAGTAGTGTGTGAAATTGTAACACCCCCAAATTCCTCCTACTAAAATAAATATTATACTAAGTATATTGGAGAAATCTGAACATGTTACCGCCACGGTGATACGCATACGGCTGAATAATAATTTTTTTTAAAACCAGACTTGCTAACCTTTGAAAATAATACAGCGGAAGACTTTAACTAAAAATAACTAAACTACAAGTTGGAAACCTTTTAAGGCCCCATATTAAAATATAATAAATTCAAAATCCCAAACTTAAGAATGGAAGAAATAAAACAAAATGTCTGATAGAAATAAAATGAAATCCAACTCCAACAGCTAACTCCCATACATGAATCTTGCAAACCTGTTACTAACCTGCTCCCCGTAATTTATAAGAAATTATGGATCATTACAAAACATGCAACCAAACACACAAAGAACAAGTCAACTATTGCTGAGTACGTACTTAACCAATTCAAATTAATATAATAACTAAACATGATACTAGAAAACCGTAAATAACAAATCATTTTTGACTTAGAAATTAATAAACAAATGACTCCATAACTTTTATTAATATTGATCTGGCATGGAACGGGCACCGTCCTCACTTTGGAATCATACGGGCTACTAAACCTTGAATAACTAAAGCGTCCTTGACTGCCTTTAGTAGATAAACCTTGAAAATCAGTATGATCATACCCCCGAGAAGTGTCCTTGACTAACTTTACTCAGGAAGCTTAGATAACTTATCTAACTCGATTATAACTATATAATTAATTGTATAGTCATACAAGTTAATATGTGCAGGAGAAAGTAGTTCATAGACTACTTCTCCCCCCTTGTTCAATACTCAATAGGGGATCCATCCTATGAGTTTACATGCCATTCTCTTTCACTTTAAGTGTTTAATAATATTTATTATGTCCGACAAGTATGAAGAAAAATAACAAATATAAACATTTATAATTTATTTTATATTATTAATTACTCATTTCTTCTTCCCTGCAATACACTCTAAGAATCTAATCTCAGGGCAGCCAATCGAGTTTGAGTTCCAGTCTCTGTCTCTTTCAAATCATTCTTCATCTTCCTCTTTTGGTATAGTATAGTGCCGATAGGAGTAGTCAGTGCCAGTTCCGCTAGACCCAGTATTAATAGGGCCAGTTTCATTCCCTGGAGATTGAGTTGGAGGTGGAGTTTCCGGGGTTTTTTTAAGAAGTTGGCAAGGGATCTAGTTTCAGTGCCAGTGAGTAAGGAAGCGGGTGAGCTTTCAGGTCTGGGAGTTAAGGGCCTACTAACCTAGTTCAACAAGAGAATGGAAAGTCAACTAGAGAAGTCAAGCCAAGGAGTGGTCATATAGTAATAAACTCACCTTTTTTATTAAACCTTTAAACCTTGAATTAGGGACTTAAAAAGAAATGTCCCTAAGAAAATTGAACCTTGTTCAACAATAAAGATAACTTGAAATAGTCACAAAAGACTCTTAAATCTTAAAAACTTTGTCCTTTCAATATGAATAGGTTGATAAAATAAACTCATAAACAACACTAATCACGATAGTAACTCAAACAGTCATCATATACACTAATAAAAGAAGAAAAAATAATCCTAGGTGTCAAGCCAATATTCTTCAAAGCCTCACATTAATCCTCGATTTCTCCTTGAATTTCACAAATCTGTCATGTGTCATCAGCCTTGAGTCTTGAGACCTCTCACTTAGCTCATAATTTTGGGCGTAATTGAATTATTTCAATCCATCATCTAACATTTTAGGCAACAAATCAATTAGATGAATCAGTTAAGTTAGAAATTTTAAAATTCAATCAATTACTTGCCACATACATATAACCTTTAAAGAAATAAATATCATTCATAGTACCTATTATATATGTTAATTTTATATCATTCAATCAATAACATCAATCAAGCATATAATTTTTGTTAATATCAAAAGCAATGAAAATTACCATAGTCGGTTACTTCCCAAAAAATTTCCCTAATGTAAGCATTTTTTTTGAGGGGACCTAATGTCAGCAATTACTTATGTAGTTTTGCAGTATAAATATGCTCACTATTACTAATTCATACTGTATTAAGTATTCAAAATAAAAAATCTGCAAATCAAATCATGATAAAAAGAATACATTAATTGGCAAATTAGTTAACACATTAAAAAAATATACTTTTTCTAGATTAACGAACCATATTTAAACATAATCACAATTATTTCTAGGATTTTTATTTGTTTAGTACCAGTTACTTCAAAAAATAAGTAAACTTAATTGATTTATACGCATGCATGTATAATTATGCAAAATTGATAATTTTGATCCTCCAAACACAACAAAAAAAACATCACATTGAAGATACGAACATGAATCAAATCCTACAAATTTTTTTTGAGTATGCAATTCTTTTTTAATCTTATGATAATTAACATAATCAGACTAATTTATAGGATTTTTTTTTTCAATTACCAATTAATTCATAAAATAAGTAAACTTACTTGATTTACCATATATACACATGCATGTAGAATTCATCCCCAAATCTTTAATTTTGATCCTCAAAATAAAAAAAATACATGAAAATTCGGAATACCAACATGCAATCAAGGTTTGAAATACATGAAAACTAACCTTTTAATTTTGTAGGATTAATTTATTAATATCATGAATGGTAGCTGATTTCACCATTGATTCTACTCTTATTCAATCCATAGTGAGCAATTGCATTTATTCAAAGCATATATTATTCTTCTTCTCATATTCAAGCCATGTCCGATTTTTTTTTCCTTATGAGATAAGTGGGTCATTGAGTTGCATCCAAGTAGAAAAGAAATGAGAATAAAAATGAAGTGAAGTGAGAGAGTTTGAATGGAGAAGTGGTGAAATGGGAAACGTTTTGCATGAAATGTTTCAATGGAGTGAAGTTGTAATGAGGAGAGAGAAAGATGGAGTGAATAACTAATTTGGCTATATGAAATATATCAATGGAGAGAAGTTGTAATGAGAAGTTGTATAAATGGTTTTGATTTTTTCACACTTTATTGTCATGTGTATACAAGTTTAAATATTATACTATTAACATTATAAGTCAATAGTGATTATATTATTAGTAGCATTGAAAGATTTTAAGTTGATAGCTTTTACATATAATGGAACGGTTTGTCGCAAGTACAACTGGTTTTGGATGCCAACATCTATCTATCTATATAAATATATATAACAAAATCCTAGAGGCCAATCAAGTGTGCCACATAGGACTAAATGCATTGAGTTATGCCACACTGGGATGACAAGCAATTTCCCCACGAAATCCCTATATAATCCGGCTAATTGATCTTCCCTTAATTTTGGCCGTAATTATAGGATTAACACTAAAGGAAATTTTTTAAAATTCTCTCTAATATCTCACTATTTCAGTAATCTAAATTAATACAATACAGAAAAGAATCGTTTATATATTATTATAATAATATTAGTTCAATTAGAGGCTAAAATTACGAGAATCTCAGTATATTAATGTAGATTAAACAAAATGAAAAGAATCAACAAAATTAAGACAATTAGATGGCGCATGATTTGCTCTACATAAACTAAGGCGTATAGTTTTGGTAACAAAATTATCCATTTACATAAATATGTACTTTTTTCAATTAGTGCTACATAATTGCCTAAAATTTGTGGCAATACTATCACTAATATACAATAATAAATGTCCATTTATAAACTATCACAACACTAAGGCTATGTTCTTTTGGACTGAATTAATGAAAATTCATTTCAGTTCAGTTTAGTTCAAACAAATTCAATTCAGTTCAATTCAGTTCAAGTTTATTCAGTTCAGTTCAGGTTTATTCAGTTCAGTTCAGTTAGTTTGCTCTCACAGTTTTCATTCACTTGCCAATTCGGTTCGGGTTTATTCGATTCGGTTCGGTTTAGTTCAAACAAATTCGGTTCGGTTCATTTCAATTCGGTCCAAAAGAACAGAGCCTAATTTAGGGATTGATTGATCTATTATCTCTTTTGCAAGTTTACATGTTATACATATGGGGGTGAGTGTTTTCCTTTTGTACTTTTTCACGATGTCCGAAAAAAAAAAACACATGGGGTGAGAGAGAGCGCTCAAAGACATTTTGGTGCTTCAAGTTTATATAAGTGTTGTGTTATTGTGTAGGTAATTTGTATCCCTATAAAAGTTGTATTTAAATGTCATTCTTCTAAAGATAAATATTATATCTTTACCCATCATTCTTATTCCAGTGTTTCATCGTCTCCACGTTTTAGTCTTATGATTTCTCCCCTCTTTGTTCAAACAAGGTAATATGGTATTCTATTTCATGTATACGAACAATGGTAGAGATACATTGTGTAGTTTATAGATGTAATTGTTGATAGATGGATATGCTATTTAATTTCTTTGACTACCTTAAAAATGGCCTTATTTTATCCTCCAGTCTTGCTACACTCCCACGGTTAATGCCACAATTCACATGATACTATTGATATATTTTGGGTGTCATTATTGGTACTATGAATTATGATCAATAGAAGATCTTTCATCTTGATTAAATATCAAATATATGCCATGCCATGAGCGATCGAAGATAAAAAAAATCTCAACTTTTCCATTGATCTTAAAATTTTAACCTTGAATATCAACCCATTACCAACCCAGAAAATGACATATATCTCCCGTCCCAATCGAAGGTCAAAAAGCTTGAACTTTTAACATTAAAAACCTTGATTCATAAACCATGGCAAAGTTTAACCCATGTGTAAATTTGAGAATAAAAGAAAGAGAGAATCTGAAAATAAACGACATGCAAGAACTTTTTTTGTTGTTGAATATGTAAAGAGGGCAAACTTTTTTTGGTAGATTTAAAATGGGGTTGGGACTTTGGAGGTTTAAATAAATGACATCCGAATAGGTTCTTACAAAGTTAGTTTGCAATTTGGGAGAGAAAGCGACGGTTTATAGAGAGAGAAATGATTGGATTTGGAAGGAATGATATTGTTACATAATAGGCATGTGTCTAAGATATAATATAATAGGTTCATATGTTATTGCCTTTGAGGGCAAAACTAATGATCTCAATAATCGGTTATTATAATCAAAGTTATTAAAATCGCGATTCAAATTTTAAAATCTTACGACTTTACGATTCAAAATATGGAATACGATTCGATTCACGATTCTAGACGATTCGATACATTTCTGTTGACTAGCGAAAACCTCGCAAATTTAAATCATGCTAACAAAGAAAATAATAGATATAAATTGTTAGTTATTGCCAATATAGTGGGTAAACAACTATTTTTTCCATTTTTAGGTCTTTTAACTTATAATTTTAGCATATTCAATGAAGATTGAGTGCAATATCTTGATTATACGTGTTTGTAGAATCTTACGATTCTACGATTCGATTTTACGATTCGATTCTAAAGGTCGTTTCCGATTCAAACTAGAATCTCGATTTTAACAACATTAATTATAATAGCATGATTGAGAATAACGGCTAAAGTTTCTATTGTAAGTTGTAACATTTAACCAACATAAAAAATATTTACCAAATAACAAAACACAAATCAAATATTTATAAACCCAAGTTCTGTAAAAACAAGGAACAACGATCCTGCTCTAATCAGCTTATTTTTATTTCTTATAAGAAAATATAAGTTCAGATAATAAATAATATGCCTTAATAAGTTCGGATAAGTTCTATAATGCAAAAAAACAAGCAAAGATAAAGTTTGACATACTCACAAAATAAATTCTAATAAGTTCAAATATGGTCTAATAAGGATTAACAAGGTGTAATAAGTTCAGATTAGTTCTTAGATAAGTTTATTTAAGTTCAAATAAGATTACATAAGCAAAATAAGTTGAAAAGCACAAGGCCAACAATTTGGAAATTATATAACATAAAAAAATCTTATGTACATAAAAGATTTTATTATTGTTTTCTATAGGGTGTTGGCATATTAAAACTTTCTAAACTTATTTTGCTTATTAGTTATTATGGGCAAAAGTATTACAATTATATAATCAAGAAAATATTATTTCATTTCATGTTTTAATCTTTAGGCTTTAAAAACATGATGGGGGTGAGTATTTACTATTAAAAAAAAAGTACGGGGGTCAAACTCTAATGCTATGATCTAAATGATATCTATGACTTTACACAAGATACCATCAAACAAGAAAAACAACCATTATATGTATCTAAACGTACCTTAAATAGTATTTTTTTTTACGGGACCTTAAATAGTATTAAAGCTCAAACATATTGAGAAAATTAAAATCATAGCTAAGTGGGCAGTGGCCAGTGGGTGGCTAAATATGGTGCATCGGTGGTGCAAGAAGGCAAGAGAGATGGTGAACGGGACTTCCATAAGTGGGAGCAAAAGTTGGTGTATTGCTGAGTATCAGTGGTGGTGCGAATTGTGATTTTATCTGGGCCTCTAATGGAAGTACTTAGTAGACAGAGTAAAGACTATTTCAATTAACTCTTTTTATTAAAAGGTGGGTCATGTGATCCGCCATAATATTAACTACTTCAACCACTGAATACACGGGTCATAAGTCAATTTTAAAATAATTTTAATACATGAGTATTAAATTTTAAATCACAAGTTGGAGGCTCACCACCACGATTCTTGGAGAAACTTTTTAAAATCGTCACTTTAGAAAACAAACAACTTCCCGTGCAGTTTGCACGGGTCAAAAAGCTAGTTGTATATAAAATAACATGTCCACTACTAATAAGAATTATTAGTTCATGCACAATCATATAATGACTATTCTTTCATAGAAATACAAATCATATAATCATATGTATTATAAGTACTACCACACTATAACATACAATTTTTTGTTCCCTAATCATGATTCTAAGTTCCATCATGCTCCGGAATAGATAACTAAGCATACTATATATGACTACTAACGCTACTAGTAATACCTAGTACTAGTACGTACCTCTGAAGCATGAATTCAACACAACTATGCACTAAAAATTCCCTTCTATGAATTGGGTACCTTCAACAATTTTTATTATGCAAGAATACTAAAAAATTCCAGAAATTCCATAATTGAGTAACGAAAAGTTTTTATCTTTTTCGACCATCAAATGATAATATAATTGAATGAGAATTGGTAGATTTAAAATAGATATATTAAAGATCATCTCCACCAAATTTGATGTCAAAACACTGAAAAGAGAGTCCTTTATGAATTTTTGAAAACAAAAATCACTGTCAGCGGATTCAAACTGCACGAGTATAGAAAAAGGGTTAGATCAAGGGTCAAACGACTATATTCTTGGATGAGATTTTGCAGGCATGAAATAGACATATATTCCTTGAAATTTAACGGTTGGATTGATAAAATATGGTCTAGATTAAGAGAAACAAATTTTTCTTTAGGAGCTTGCTGCAATCTGCTGAACAGATTTGGGGAGAAAAAGAAGAGGAAGAAAGTAAAACCCTAGAGAAAAAAAAAACAGGGAGAGGCACGAAATTTTTATGAGGAAAAGGGTTTTCCTACAGCCCTAAAAAAACAAATTTATTTGCTAAAATTTTCCTTTTAATGGGTTTTCTAATCCTACTCTCATTAGAATTGCTAATAATACTCTCTTCCCAATTATAGAATTTCTATACTCTCCTTTAAAGTTCCCAACAAATACATTCCCAAATAATTTTTCCCACTCTAAATAAGATATTTTCCACCCTAATTTACTCACAAGAATTATCTTTATTCCTCAAGTATTTCTTCTAAATTCTAAAATAAATAAGTTATTCAACCAACTCAATCCAAAAATCCATAAAGTACTATTTCTTACTTAATTCCCATAAAGTAGGCTTACTAATAACCTCAAATAATTTTAATTGAACTTATAACCAAATAATAATGCTCCTACATATCCTCAAATAAATTATTAAACTCACAAATTACTCAGCATTACCTCAAGTAAATAAATAAACTACTCATTTAAATTCTTACAATACCAAATGAATAATTAAGGCCCTTAATAATTGTAATCGTACTCAAATAAATGGAAAGAGACCTTAAATACTTACTCCTTAAATAAATAAATAAAACCCTTACATAAAAGTTTAAACTCAAATCTATCTACTTATAAAATAATTACCACATAAAACAACATAGAATCACTTTAAATAAAAACTACAAATAATAGTTTAAGTGAGTAAATAAATGGTTCACATATATCAAAATGATAAATTCAACTCTGCTATAAACGATAAGAATTCAAAACTTCTTTATAAATAAACATTTGCCCCAATTACGAAAACAAAAATCCTTTTTAATATTTAAATTATTATCATAAATAACAATAAAGTAATACCCAAAAATATGGGGTATTACAGGCTACCCCCCTTAAAAGAAGTTTCGTCCTCGAAACTTAAAGCAACCACTCCTCTTAACAATTTAAGAATCCAACATAACTCCTCTTTCCGGAAATATTTCGGAAAATCATAACCAATCATCTTTGCACTAATCGTGCAATAACTATAACAATACTTACTTAGTCAACATTATACTAATCAATAACAAACCCATGATTCTAATAATCACAGACATACCTTGAGGCATTTCTTGAAATTCCACATAATGGTAACATTCACCTAATATCAAAGTGGTATATCCACAATGACTTTTCACAATTGAACAAATAAGTAACTGACTTGAACAACAAGTTCGGTTAGCAAACAATAAGTGCACTAATTTGCAAAGAAAAGTCCTAAAATTCGGAGGAAAGTTGTGCCTATTGTACAGCGTCCTCTCCCCCTTAAGAACAAAGTTACGTCCCCGTAACTACACTTGAATGGCTTCTAAGTTAAAGCTAACTATAGCATTCCATACTCTAAACTTGATGAAAGCTCATCATAATGATCAATAAAAATCCCAACGTTGTAGTTTGGTAACTATTTCTCCTTTAGTTTTCTCCAATTCTCATTTCCAACACTGATACCCGAATACTCAAACTTTAGATACAAGATTTGTGCTCTCCAATGCCCCTCTAATAACTGACTCTTCTTAAAATTTCCAATCACTATACTCTTAGAAATTCTAGGAGTTAACAAGAACTAAGGTCATAGTAAACGAAGGATACTCTATCGATCACCACTTAAATTTTCCCATTTGGAGGACGCACACTTACTACCAAGTTTAGGAATGAAATGAACTGTGAAGACCTAAGGGCTCCCAATCAAATTCTGTTCCCGAGCAATTTACTCACAACTCTATAGAATACTACTTTTCCTTTATATATACAACCAAATCTCATCCTAAATACTTCTAAGATGTTCCAAACAGCATCACATCAACTCTGATCTTTCTTCAAAACTATGACTATATGCTCTCCTTACTCCAACAATACCTTAAATACCTGATCGATTACCCTAAATTTAACTATGGAAAATAGAAAATTTACTCCACTCATCCTAACTAAGAGACTTCCTACCTTGAACCTACTAAACAAATATAATTGAAATATTCACATTGACTTTCCCAAGGACCAAGAAGGAAGTAGGTGCTAATTTGAACATAAGTGACTAAGATGATAATTAATAACTCACAATTAAGCATCGAAATTAAGTAAAATTTGGTGTGTAAACATCTTATGCATGTACTCAAAATAAATAAATACTATCTAGAGTGCAAATAAAATAAAATATAAGAAATTGTGTCGGATTGGCTTATTACTGCCTGACATTACAAACTCGATCTTTGGCTTCCTTATAGGCATATAGAGAGGGATCCTCATCCTTCTTATCTTCCTTTCTTCGATTTCCTTCTCGAGGTTGACTTCATTTCTCCTATTCCTCTATGCTATCATCTTCTTCCATCTCTTATGACTCCAAGTAGTTCTGATAGGTAGGTCTTTTACCTCAAAATCAATCATCAAACTGCAACTAGCGAGACTTGCCCGAGGTTTCCTTGAGAAAATGTATTTACTCTTACTCTTAGTAGGGAGTTCTCAATAATATTCTCAACAATTTTCCTAACAACATACCCATGGAGGCTCTCCTTCATTTCTTTTAAGGTATCATAGACTGTACTTCTACAATAAGTCTCTTATACTCCTCCTTGTCATAATCCAGATCTTCTGGCGTCCAAGAAATTAGCTATACTTAGTCATACAACCCCAAATAAGGTAAATTGGTTATCCTCAAAATATAGCTAAAGCTAGGTAAACTACTCAATTATGCCACTATTTCAATCAATTCATCTTCTCAATTCTATGTGGTATGCCCATGATATACTCAAACTTCCTAATCCCAAGATGTTCTCAACTTAGTTTCTTTTAACTACTCATTAACTTACAAGATCTCGTGTTATATCTAAATTCCCTTTCAACATACTTACTTAAACAGTCTCAAATTCTCCCACCTTACTTACTACTCAAACCTTATATGGTCACTACTGCATGACAAATCTAATTACTACTGAGTACAACACTTATGATTCACATTAGATACAAGTAGATGGTAGAATGACAATTCACCATGAATCTATTAACTAACATTTAATCACATAAAAGAACTCTAACATCCTAATTTAACACTTAACATTTAATGATATTACTAGAAATATTTGATGTAAATAATGAAAATAATGGTGACAATGATATATATGTGAATAAAAATTATAATAATCACATTAATACACATTGTAACACTGTATATCAACTTCATGTTGATTCACATCTTAGTTGAACATTCTAGCATCTAACAACACAACACATAGCACCATAAATTAACTCTTTTCCTAATGGTCATTCCAACTTCTCATTCCCCAAACGATATAACCATAACACACCATAATATTCACCAAAGATTCCTCAAATTATTGTTTCCTTGGCACATGAAATCATTAAGCTAATATGATAACCATTAAACCACATATTCGAATAGTATAGGTACTCCTACACTAGTACAAAATTGACGATTTGCGTCAGATGCGAGGCGCCCATTTGCGTCGGACATGGGTCCGACGGCACAGCTCTCGACGCAAATAAGGATACATGATCTGCATCGGACAAGCACGCGACGCAGATTTCTCACTATTTGCGTCGGACCCAAACTACCACGCAACGCAAATAACTGTTGGGCTGCTACCTGCTGTGGATGCAGGACTCCACCATTTGCGTCGCACCTTGCTCTACATACGACGCAAATGGCCTACTATCTGCGTCGCATAGTGAGCAGCATGCGACGCAGATGGTAGAGCCATGCAGCCACAGCGTCAGCAGCCCAACTATCATCTGTGTCGCATGATGCTCAATGTGCGACGCAGATAGTTGGCCATTTGCGTCGCATGTAGAGCAAGGTGCGACGCAAATGATGATTGTTGGGTTTTTTTTTCCTCTTTTTTGTTTTTTTTTTCATATACAAAACCTTAAACTTCAAAACTAAACAAACATTATATTAATAATTATGAGCAGAAAATTCGGCAGAGTCTCCTTTGTAATTTGGACAACCCAAGAAATCGTTGGGAGAATTTTGCATATATGACCAAATCCTGTTCCAGTCACTAGTGGAAAAAACCTTATCTGACACTTAGTAACAGATTCGGTTTTTAGAAAACCGCATCCGTAAATCAATGAAAAAATGGGAGGGAAGTCTAGGCAAAGAATCTGATGCGGTCTTTTATAGAACCGGATCAGATTCTATAATCTGATGCGGTTTTTAGAAATCTGATCCGGTTCTAAAGACCGCATCAGATTTTCTGGTTTTTTTTTTCCGCCCAAACTCCCGTGTTTTTTTCCCTCGCTAATTCACACAATTTCAGCTCCCACCCATTTTCAGTTCTCCTCCTTCCTTCAGCGAGTTCAATCCTCCTCCTTCACCACCTGATTCCGCCGCCACCACCTGATTCCGCGCCACCAAACCGCCGCCACCACCTGATTCCGCGCCTCCCGAAGCTTCCACCATTCATCTAACTCATTTCCACCCGAAGCTGGGCGCCCTAGGTTGCGCACCACTGCCCTAGCTTGCGCACCTCCACCTTCCTCCTCCTAAACAACTACATTCGTCCTCTACCCCACCCTAAACAACTACATTCCTCCTCCACCTCTTCCTAGGTAACTAAAAGTTCATAACTTTTATTTTAATCTCATATTTGAAACTTCAAGTTTATAATTCATTGTAGTTTTATGAATAATTGTTAGTGAAATTAGGTTGTATAATAGTTAAAGGGTGGTTCAAAGTTGATTGATTTGAGTTAATTTGATTTTAGTTTAAGTAGTTAGTGTGCTTTTTAGGTTAAAAAACTAGGGCTTTGGTGGGGTTGTTGTTGTTGTGGTTGTTGTAGTGGTTGTTGTAGTGGTTGTTGTGTTGTTGTTATATTTAATTAGTTTTGTTTAGTTTAGTTTTGTTTAGTTTAGTTTGGTTTGGTTTAGTTTAGTTTAGTTTAGTTTTGTTTTGTTTTGTTTTGTTTTGTTTGATTTGCTAATTTATACTAATGTTAACTTTCACTTTGTTGTTGATTGAAGCTAGCTATAGTGACGGAGTGTTGAGTTCGATTTTCCTATTTACAACCTTGATATTGGTATGTTATCATTCATATTCAACTTTCTTGCTTTCATATATAGTAAATTGGTTTATACGTGAAAAAATGTATATATTTTTCGTTGAATTGAGATTAGATGTAAAATGTTTTGTTGTTTAAAAACCTATGTATGCATCATCATATCATATGCCTAGATACCCGTTCGAGACTTACTCATTAGGAGTAAGTCTTGAATAGTCCCCGGTTTGGGACTGTTCTTAGATGTTTAATCTCACTTAGGTGGTGAATGTATGCCTTTATTTCGATTCTAGAGGAAAATCTTGGCTCGTCGTTTCCCTACTTTTGTTCTTTGGGTACATATGTAGATATAAGTAACTATATATCTACATCGTGTACTTGGAGAACTGTAGGGAAATGCTGCCGGATTTTCCGTAGAATCGAAAAGAAGGCATACATTCACTAGTGAGATTAGACATCTAAGGACAGGTTAGGTTGGAGTAATAAGGACCCTTGGAAAGCATGCCTAATTTCATTAAATATATATGGTTCATAAACTCTAATCATGTAATGAAGTTCGTCATTGACATGAGGTACTTGTTGGTTGTGTTTAATTAGAGGTCTGATTGAAATGAATCGTGCATGGATGTACGGTAGTCGCGACACGTGTGAATTCGTGGATGGGGTCTATGAATTTTGTGATGCTTGCATTAAGTCATCAGCTGCAACGAGAACCGAGGGGTTTTATTGTCCTTGTGTTGATTGTTGTAATGTGGGCATGGTTAGTAGCATTGGGTCGCTTAGGGAGCATATCTTTCGTCGCGGGTTTAGGCAAGACTACCATGTATGGGTTTGGCATGGTGAGGAGGGTATATATGATGGTGGGAATGCCATTGTTAACGATGTGCGTGAAGGAGGTGAGTTTGATGTCATTGAGAATGACAAGAACATGGAGGACGAATATGAGGATCATGAAGTAGAGGATGATGATGATGAAGGGGACTATATAGAGGAGATGATGGAGGGGGTGGATGATTATGCTGGCAAACGGCCGCGTGTTTTTGAGTGCATGACCGAGGCATCTCGGAAACCGTTGTATCCCGGTTGTACGAGGTACACGAAGCTGACGGCCGTGATAACACTCTATAATATCAAGACGAAAGCCGGTATAAGTGACTCTTGTTTCACTTCCTTGTTGCAAGCCTTTAGTGATATGTTCTACGGACGACCATGAACTACCGAAGTCGAACTACTATGCTAAGAAACTGATGTGTCCCTTCGGTTTAGAGTACCAAAGGATACATGCTTGTCCAAACGATTGTGTGCTATATCGAAATGAATATGAAAATATGGATGAGTGTCCTCGATGTGGGAAGTCGCGTTACAGGCGCGCAGGGGTTAGTGATAAGAAAGGGCCTCCAGCAAAGGTGATGTGGTATCTTCCGATTATACCACGATTCAAGCGCATGTTTTCAATTAAAAAAGATGCTAAGAACTTGAGGTGGCATGCAGAACGAAGGAAGAAGGACGGTTTTATCAAACATCCGGCTGATTCTCCTGAGTGGAAAGGTATCGATCGGGTGCATAAGCCCTTTGGTGCCGAGGCCAGAAATTTGAGGCTTGGCCTATGCACGGATGGGATGAACCCATTTGGCACTCTTAGTTCTCAACATAGTACATGGCCGGTTCTTCTAGTTATATACAACTTTCCTCCTTGGTTGTGCATGAAACGCAAATACATCATGTTGTCGATTCTTATTTCAGGGGCGAAACACTGGAAATGACATAGATGTCTACCTCCAGCCACTTGTTGATGATTTGAGAAAAATGTGGGATGAAGGGGTTTCTGTGTATGACGCACATGCTGATGAGGTATTCACATTGCGTGCCATGCTTTTATTCACTCTTAATGACTATCCTGCTTATGGGAACTTATCCGGGTACAAGAACAAAGGGAAGAAAGCATGCCCGATTTGCGTGGACGACACATCATCTAAATACATTAGTACTTGTCACAAAGATGTTTATATGTGCACCCGAAGGTTCCTTCGACGCGACCATCCTTATCGTAATAAGAAGAAGGCATTCGATGGAACAGTTGAGGAAGGGGTTGCTCGTAGACCATTGACTGGTACTGAGGTTTATGATCAAGTCAAGGGTATTGAAACGATATTCGGCAAAGGAGCGAGTGTTGGTGATAAGGGACTTTGGAAAAAAGAGTCTATTCTGTGGAAACTTCCATATTGGAGAGATCTAGAGGTTAGACATTGTCTCGACGTCATGCACATAGAGAAAAATGTATGTGACGCCATTCCGGGGACACTTATGAATATTCCACATAAGACAAAGGATAGCAAAGGGGTGCGACTGTATCTGGAAAGTGAGGGACTTCGACCAGAGTTATGGGCTCAAAAGAGGGACACTAAGAAAAGAAAGAAAAAAGAAAAAGTGCCTAGTAAAGGAAAAGAAAAGGGAAAAGATAAGGGAAAAGAAGACGGGTCGCCTGCAGGAATTGAAGGAAAAGGAAAGAAAACGGTGAAGGATGATGATAGGAACTATTTGCCTCCGACTTGCTACACTCTATCTAGAGCTGAGAAGCGACTTTTTTGTGAGTCTTTGTACGGCATTAAGGTTCCATCAGGGTACTCATCGAACATGAAAAGATTTGTTACCTTAGATGGTGAGTTGAAATTATCGAGTATGAAGTCTCATGATTGTCATGTAATGATGCAAGTATTCATACCGATTGCAATTCGAGGGATATTGCCGAAACACGTGAGACACACCATAACAGAGCTATGTTCATTTTTCAATACTATATGTAGCAAAAAGTTACAACCGTCGAAGGTTGATGCTCTCCAGGCTGGTGTGATAGAGACTTTGTGCAAGTTTGAGATGTATTTCCCACCTGCTTTCTTCGACATTATGGTCCATTTGGTTGTACATCTCGTTCGAGAAATTAAGCTATGTGGTCCGGTGTTTTTGAGGTGGTGCTATCCCTTTGAGAGACATATGGGCTCTTTGAAAGATAAGGTAAGGAATCCTGCTCAACCAGAAGGAAGTATAATTCAGGGGATTGTGAGTGAAGAGGTCAGTAATTTTGTGGCTGAGTTCTTACCTAATGTTGATCCTATTGGAGTTCCTACATCTCGACACGAGGGCAGACTCGAGGGTAAAGGTACACTTGGCTCCAAAATGATCGTACCTCCTGTTGAAAGGTGCATACAAGCACACTTATTTGTATTGCAGCATATGGTACAGGTCCATCCTTACTTGGATGAGCATATGGAGGAGTTACGCGATCAGAATCCAGGTAAAGGGACTAGAGCATTGATGCAGTTGCATAATAAGACGTTTATTGATTGGTTCCATAACCGAATAATGCGTGAAGTAGATTCCAATGTTTCTGAAACTCTGAAGTGGCTAGCATTTGGTCCTCGAGAAGCTGTGCACTCCTATGAGGGTTATGATGTTAACGGATTTACATTTTGGACAGATCGTCAAGATCAAAAGTCGAGATCTCTGCAGAATAGTGGAGTTTCAGTAGAGGCATCATCTACACAGTATGCAAGTGCCAAAGACAAGTCTCCTATTGATGCTAAATTGTTATACTATGGGCGGGTTCAAGATATATGGGAGCTTGACTACTCGGTTTCACGTGTCGCTTATTTCGATGCAAGTGGGTTGATTATAACCAGGCGCTACATAAGAAAAGATGACCCTTGTGGATTTACTCTTGTAGACTTGGGTCGGTTGCGTTATAGTGAAGAGCCATTCGTGCTTGCATCACAAGTTAAGCAAGTATTCTACGTAATCGACCCTTCGATAAAAAGTGGTCAATTGTTGTCCCCGGAAAAAGAAGTATACTTGGAGTTGGTGATGTTGAGGATGAGGAGGAGTATGATGCGTTTGAAGACACCCCGCCTTTCACCATTCCCAAGTCCGATGTCACTGATGTCGAGTTAGCGACAAATTACATGCGTGCAGATCACGAAGAAGGGATAATGGTTGAAACTTCATAGGAAGGTGGCAAAAGTAAACAAAAGGCTCGACTTCTCAAGTTCAAATTCCGGCTTTCGGCTTTTCAAGGTCATTTGACTGAATTTCTCACTTTTTGTCGTTTGTAATGTCATGAATAGTTTAATTTGGTATGTATATATGTATTACAATCAACTAAACTCGTTTCACATGTTTTGAATAGTGAATGTCATTTTGGGCTGATTTCGGCTTTTCGTGCTCAATTTCTTTAATTTATCGCTTTTAGCCTCATTTTAAGTCATGTATAGTTCTTATTGGTATATATATATGTATTACAATCAACTAAACTCGCTTCACATGTTTTGAAACCCATTTTGGGTAAGTGAATGTCATTTCGGACCGATTTCGGCTTTTCGAGCTCAATTTCTTTAATATATCGCTTTTAGCCTCATTTTAAGTCATGTATAGTTCTTATTGGTATATATATATGTATTACAATCAACTAAACTCGCTTCACATGTTTTGAAACCCATTTTGGGTAAGTGAATGTCATTTCGGACCGATTTCGGCTTTTCGAGCTCAATTTCTTTAATTTATCGCTTTTAGCCTCATTTTAAGTCCTGTATTGTTCTTATTGGTATATATATATGTATTACAATCAACTAAACTCGCTTCACATGTTTTGAAACCCATTTTGGGTAAGTGAATGTCATTTCGGACCGATTTCGGCTTTTCGAGCTCAATTTCTTTAATTTATCGCTTTTAGCCTCATTTTAAGTCATGTATAGTTCTTATTGGTATATATATATGTATTACAATCAACTAAACTCGCTTCACATGTTTTGAAACCCATTTTGGGTAAGTGAATGTCATTCGGACCGATTTCGGCTTTTCGAGCTCAATTTCTTTAATTTATCGCTTTTAGCCTCATTTTAAGTCATGTATAGTTCTTATTGGTATATATATATGTATTACAATCAACTAAACTCGCTTCACATGTTTTGAAACCCATTTTGGGTAAGTGAATGTCATTTTGGGCTGATTTCGGCTTTTCGAGCTCAATTTCTTTAATTTATCGCTTTTAGACTCATTTTAAGTCATGTATAGTTCTTATTGGTATATATATATGTATTACAATCAACTAAACTCGCTTCACATGTTATGAAACCCATTTTGGGTAAGTGAATGTCATTTCCGGACGATTTCGGCTTTTCGAGCTTAATTTCTTTAATTTATCGCTTTTAACCTCATTTTAGGTATGTATAGTTCTTATTGGTATATGTATCACCATTAGAGTCACTTAAAGTTGGGTCTCATGATTTTGAAGATATTTCCGATCGAATTATGGCTTGTGTGGGTGGGAGGTTTGCACGGGGGCCGAGGGGGGTGGGCAAGCAGGGCGGGGGTAGAAGCATGGTGAGGGGGAGCAGGGGGCAGGGGGGCAGGGGGGGGCAAAGCAGGGGGGGCGGGGGTTGGGGGAGCGGGGGGCAGCAGGGGGGGAGCGGGGGGGCGGGGGTGGGGGGCGCGGGGGGGGGGGTTAGGGAGCCGGGGGCGGGGGGGGGGTGGGGGGGCGGGGGTGGGGGGGCAAAGGGGGCGGCGGGTTGGGGGGAGCAGGGGGGGGCAAGGGGGTTGGGGGGGCGGGGGGGGGGCGGGGGTGGGGAGCAGGGGGGGGGGGGGGGGGGGGGTAGCGGGGGTTGGGGCAGCAGGGGTGGGGGCAGCGGGGTGGGGGGGGGGGGGGCGGGGGCGGCGGGGGGGGGGGGCGCAGGGGGGGGGCAAGCGGGGTGGGGGAGCGGGGGCGGCGGGGGTTGGGGGCGGCGGGGGGGGGGTGGGGGAGCGGGGGGCGGGGGTGGGGGGGGGGGCGGCGGGGGTGGGGGCGGGGGGGGGGGAGGAGGTGGGGCGGGGCGGGGGAGGGGGGCAAAGCAGGGGGGAGAGCGGGGGCAGGCGGGTGGGGAGCAGGGGGGGGGGGGGGGCGGGGGGGGGCAGGAGGGTGGGGGGGCAAGCGGGGTGGGAGGAGCAAGCAAGGGGGCAGCGGGGAGGAGGATAAATTTTTTTTTGTTTGTTTGATACCATTGTTTTTTTGTTAACTCTTGCGCGTCTCTAATTAATTTTTTTACATTATTTCAGGACTTTCAAACATGGACCGAGATGATGTGATTGTGGAGGAAGGAACCGATGATGATTATGATAAGTCTTTGGATGATGATGATGAGTATAATGCGGACAAGGAGGAGGATAAAGGTGATCCGGAAGACATAGCGGATGATGAGGAGAAGCGCTTGCGTGAAAGGGAAATTCGCTTGGTGGAGATAAATGAGGTGCTAGCCGATAATGCTCCCCCTATTGACGACAATGCTAGGGAAGATTATCCATTTATTTCATCCATCGTTGTGCCACACAATAATGCGGGGAAAGAATTGCATAGGACCACCAAAACTCCAAGCATCGTTGCAACAAAGAAACGGAAAGGAAGGGGTGCGACTAAGGGTTTGAATGTCGATAGAAATATCCATATGACCCTCGAGTATGATGATTTGGGTCAACCGTGTGGTAAGTGGCGTGCAAAGTATGGGCAGCATATTGGGTTTTGTATGCGCAAACTCAACATTTTGGTCAAATGGAAAGATGTGCCCGAGGGAATGAAGAAATCATTATGGGAAGACACTTGTGTAAGTTTATTTTTCAACTAAATTAGTTTAGTTTATCGCATTTTGGGTAGATGAAACCGATTTTGGTTAAATGAAATATCCATACTTAGTTTCTCAACCATTAGAGCCAAGAAATATCACTTCTTATGCTTTGAAACCCATTTTGGGTAAATGAAGGCTATTTCGGGTCGGTTTTTGCTTTTCATGTTCAAAGTACTTAGTTTCTCGCATTTAGCCACATGTTAGGACATATATAGTTGTAATAACAATATATACAACTATTAGAGTTAAGTAAAATCACTTCTTATGCTTTCAAACCCATTTTGGGTAGATGAAACCGATTTTGGGTAAATGAAGGCCATTTCGGGCCGATTATGCTTTTCATGTTCAATGTACTTAGTTTCTCGCATTTAGCCACATGTTAGGACATATATAGTTGTAATAACAACATATACAACCATTAGAGCCAAGAAAAATCACTTCTTATGCTTTGAAACTCATTTTGGGTAAATGAAGGTTATTTCGGGTCGGTTTTTGCTTTTCATGTTCAAAGTACTTAGTTTCTCGCATTTAGCCACATGTTAGGACATATATAGTTGTAATAACAACATATACAACCATTAGAGCCAATAAAAATCACTTCTAATGCTTTGAAACTCATTTTGGGTAAATGAAGGCTATTTCGGGTCGGTTTTTGCTTTTCATGTTCAAAGTACTTATGGGTTCAAAACAGAGGAACCACTACCATCATATGGGTTCCTACACTTATGCGAGGGCGAGACATGTGTGGATTGACGATAAATTTTACCCTTCTATCGATGCATCAACAACGACATCTTCTACCTCCAATGCCCCATCTATCAAAGTTGACCGTGTCGCTGATTGGTGGTGCTCCATGCATGGGCGTGATTCAAACAATAAAATGACCATTTCAGATACGGGGACCTTGAAGATACCAAATGCCGTTGTAAGTAATTGAATTCACATGTTTTTCCCCGCTTGCTTGCCGTCCCCTTGCTAACGAACCCCGTCCCCTTGCCGCCTCCCCGGACCCCCCACCTGCCGCCCCGGCCCCCCGACCCCCCCTTCCCCCTCCCCCCCCTGCACCCCCTTCCCCCTCCCCCCCCTCGCCGCCTCCCTCCCATGCTGGCCCCCTCCCTGCCGCCCCCCCCTCCCCCCCCGCCGGCCCCCCTGTGGCCCCCACCCCCTCCCCCCCCCTCTTGCTCCCCTCCCCGCTGGCCCCCCCCCCCCTGCCCCCTCCCCCGACCCACCTCCCCCTCGCCCCACCCACCCCCCCCCCCCCCCCCTCCCCCCGCCCCCCCTCCCCCCTCCCCTCCCCCTCCCCGCCGCCCCCCCCCCCGCCGGCCCCCCCCCCGGCCCCCTCCCCCCCGCAGCCCCCCCTCCCCCGACCCCCTCCCCCCCGACCCCCCGCCCCCCCTTCCCCCTGCCCCCTCCCCCTTTGCCCCCTCCCCGCCGGCCCCCTCCCCCCCGCGCCCCCTCCCCCGACCCTCCCCCCCCTGGCCCCCCCCGGTGGCCCCCCCCCCCGCTCGCCCCCCTCCCCTACCGCTCCCCCCCCTGCCCCCCCCCTCTCGCCCCCGCAGCCCCCTTCCCCCGCCCCCTCCACCCCCTCCCCCGACCCCCCCCCCGCCCCCTTCCCCCTCCCCCCCTCCCCTCTACGCCCCCCCTCCCCGCTGGCCCCCCCCCGCCGCCCTCCTCCCCCGACCCCCCTCCCGCCGCCCTCCCCGCTGGCCCCCTCCCCCTACCCCCCCGCAGCCCCACCTCCCCCGCCGCCCCCTCCCCCGCAGACCCCCCTTCCCCCGACCCTGCCGCCCCCCTCCCTGCACAATCCCCCCCCATTGCACAACCCCCCTTGTTAATTTGTAATTTTTTTATACTTACTACTTCTATAATCTATGTAGATGGGGATCAAGCAAAAAGAGGTTAGCGGCGAGTTCACTCCCGAAGGCAACAAAGATGCTCTTTACGAGACTTTTGGAAAGGACCACAATGGACGTTTGAGGGGTTTTGGTGGTATTCGTCTTGGTGTGAAAAAAGCCTATGCTAAAGATTCCTCCGTGGGTAGAAGATCACGCTCTAACGAATCTATGTCACAAGTTATGCGGGAGAAGCTTACGGAGGAAATTACCGAGAAAGTGACGGCTAAAATCACGGAAAGTTTCAACGTGGTCCTTTCACAGTTTGGTATTCCGGCGATACGTCCTTTGGATCGTCCTTTGGAGGACAAAGCTAGCCATCCTAACACACAAAAATCAGCACCATCTATACTTGAGCTAGAGGTAACTACTATCCTTCTTATAATTTTTAAAACTAAGTAATATTAACTAACCTCAATCCATTTACTTTTGGAAGGAAGAAACACCTTGCCAGCTTTTACTAGATGTAAAATATGAGGGTTTGATTGTGGTGGCTGAAGGAAATGCACAACCACGAAGTGAACGACCAATAGTCCATCACGAGTGTGTGGACAATGAGCACTTGGCGGTTAGTATAGTCACCATCACTCCTGGTTACGAAGACTTTGCTCTTCCGTTGCCTAAACCGTCAGTTGATATAAATGTCTTGATCGACGCTCGTGGTGGTTATGTGTTGTGGCCATCGGCATGGGTGAGGTTTTCAGAC
Source organism: Beta corolliflora (assembly GCA_947648045.1). NCBI lineage: Eukaryota > Viridiplantae > Streptophyta > Magnoliopsida > Caryophyllales > Amaranthaceae > Beta > Beta corolliflora. The sequence goes on from CANSZD010002456.1 coordinate 34,476, forward strand.
GAGGTAAAATGAGAAACTAAAATCCATATTCATATTGATATATTTCATACCTATTAAATATAAACTAACTAAGTTGAATGTTTTTCCATTTGAATTAATAGGTTTTGGAGAGAATAAGCAAGCCCAAGGAAAGCAAGGCGGACTCACCTCCTCTGGAAAAGGCGAAGGAGAAGGAGGGTACAAGCAAGCCAAAGAAGGCCATTTCGGGTAAAGGAACGCAAGACTCCAAAGGTTTAGGTTGCGAACTAAACCCGTCTACATATATACTTGGATTGAGAAACCAACGCTTCAGTGTCTCACTAAGTCATGCTTATGGCTACATGCAAATGTGCGTGATATGCCGGATGATACACCTGTGGAGGTGAAGTTGGGTACCACGGAATTCAACTACCACGAGGAAACATCGACATGGGTGTCTAAGGTTGATGTGAAGGAGTTCCTTTGCGGAGAGATGTTGAATGTTTCCTTGATTCAAACCTTCATCAGGTATAATAGTTGTACTTATCAAATATATGAACTTTCTTTGCAATATCTAATAATATATATATGTTATGTACGTGGTTGTGCTTTGAAGATTACTCCAAGATGATCCTCGTGGACTTTTGGGTGGTTATGTCCAAATTTTGTTCGAGCTGACAATTGTTTGCAAAACACAAGTGAGGTTAAGGAGTATATTTGGCTATGTCTCAAAACAGCTAAACGTGCACAACATAAGTTCATATTTGCCCCTTGTTTTGAAGAGTATAGTTCTTAACTTTGTATCCATTTTTGTCACTTTATTATTATATAATACAAGTACTCACATGATTGATTCCTAACTTAGCTTTTTTGGGATTTTAGTCTCCATTGGTCGCTCCTTGTGATTTGTCCTTCAAACAACACAGTATATCAGTTTGATTCTGCAGCTCAAGATCCACCACGATCCTTACTCCTCAAATCATGCATAAATAGGTATTTTTGTTACTTAAAATGCTTATTTGCATAACATGTTTCACTAATTTCATCCTTTGCCCACTTCTCACCTGAAATTAACATAACTACAGTTGTATGAAGAAAGTTGAGAGAACAGGACAGGTTCCTAAGTGGAAAGCAATGAAGGTAATAGATATTACTTAAGCTACTTCTTTCTTTTATAAAAAACAAACATATACGTTTCTTACATGATTTTTTTTTTTATGTAATTTTATAATTAGTGTGCTCAACAACCCGGGGGAACCGAATGTGGCTACTATGTGTTGAGGTTCATGTTCGATATATTTTCAAGTTGCAAGGAAGCCGGGGATCTTCAGAAGGTATTATTATACATAAATAATAAGTAGCTCAATATACGGCCAATTTTGGCCTCGTAAGCTCAATTTTTTTTAACTTTCCCGCATTTAGCCACATTTTAGGTCATATATACTTATAACAAGTACATATAGAACTATTAGAGTCAAGTAAACTACATTCACATGCTTTAAAACCCATTTTGGGTAAATGAATGCCATTTCGAGCCTATTTTGGCCTTTCAAGTTCATTGTACTTATTTTCTTACATTTAGCCACATTTTAGGACATATATAGTTCTAATAGCAACATATATAACCATTAGAGTCAAGCAAAATAATTTTTCATGCTTATTTCCTTACATTTAGCCTTTTAAGCTCATTTTGCTTGCTCATTTTGCTTATTTCCTTACATTTAGCCACATGTTAGGACATGTATAGTTCTAATAACAACATATACAACCATAAGAGTTAAGTAAAATCCATTCACATGCTTTGAAACTCATTTTGGGTAAATGAATGCCAAGTATGGGACGATTTTGGCCTTTTAAGCTCATTTTTCTTATTTTCTTACTTGTAGCCACATGTTAGGACATGTATAGTTCTAATAACAACATTTATAACCATTAGATTCAAGTAAATTCCACTCATATGCTTTTGAAACCCATTTTGGGTAAATGATTGTCATTTTGGCCCGATTTTGGCCTTCTTAGCTCAACTTTCCTTAATTAATCTCCCGCACTTACTCTCATTTTAAGCTCATATATAGTTCTAATAAGTATATATGTAAGTATTAAAGTCAACAAAATTCCACTCACATGCTCTAAAACCCATTATGGGTAAATGATTGTCATTTTTTGCCAATGTTTACATTTTAAGCTCGATTTCCTTAATTTCTTACATTATATTATTTCCTCAATCTCTTTAGAGTCAACTAAAGTCATATATGTGTATTTCCTTATCTTTGTTTTATAAGGTATTCCTCGATGGCAAACCAAGGGATGGTTGTTTCACCACGGCCGAGATAGACGAGGTTCGGGATTTGCTAGCACGCTACCTTACCGACTTTTGCATGTGAAGATGATGTCGCGGCTTTGAGTTTTTATGTTCTTATTATGTTACTAGCTACTTATATAGGTCCAAATATTTATTTTTGATTTTAGTTCTTATTTCAACTTTATTTGTAGTACATTTATAATTCTCAAAATATTATATATATAATATCATTTTGACTTGTACACGACGCGTGCGTGATACTTTTTGCCAAATATAACAGGTTTAAATATAAGCTTCATATAAATATAATAATATATATAAATATTATATATATATATATATATATATATATAACTATATATATAATATTTAAATATATATATAACAATCAGATCCGGTTTTTTTTAAATAACCGGATCAGATTGTGTGCTTTGCATATACCAAGATGGCGCCAAGGCAATTTTCTGATCCGGTTTCTTAGGAAAACCGGATCAGATTATATAACTATCTCGATCCGGTTTTCCTAAAAACCGGATCGGGAATCATTCTTGATCCGGTTTAGGACCGGATCAGTAAATGATTGACATCGGCTGCGAGCCCACCTGATGCGGCCCAAAACCGCAGCAGTAAGCCCGTTTTTGACCGCATCAGATGGGCTTTTTTCCACTAGTGAGTACATCTCAAAGCAACCAATATTGCAATCAATTGCAATCAGGCAACCAACAAGGTTCAATCAACAAAATATTGTTCAACCTATAAATACATATACTAACTAGTTAGTTTGCAGCTTTGACGACCTCTACAAAGTATTTTGCAAAAAGTTCTCTAAGTTCGTCGATTTCAGTTGCGGAGTATGGCTGAGGACTTGGTGGAGAATCCTAGAAATATATTAAATTAGTTAATATACTTGAAAATTCTATAAGTATAAATAACGAATTTACGACATACATATACCTCCTGTAAATTATCTGAATCATAGTGCATGCGGACGATTTCAAGCATGTTTTTCATCACGAAATAGCCGCATTCCGCTCCTCCCGATTGCTGAGCACACTACACCAAATTTAAGATATATATTAGAATCGGAAATAAAATCCTAAATAGAATTATAAAATGTTTACGAAATACAAAACATAAGAGTTTTACCGGGATCGTTATCCAAGACAATTTAGTTCCTTTATTGGATCCTTCAAGGCGCGTGAAACTTGTATATGCACTAAGTATAGAAATTTTGTAACAATTAATTACTATAAACATTTGTAAATTATTTAAAATATCATAAAATACATGTAAATTAATTAACATGTATACCAACTATGAACTTACGTATTCAGCGGCATCTTGATAGCTACTTTTCTTTCTCTCTGTAGCGAATCAAATATATATACCGCTTTCTTAGATAGACAAATGACAAGAAAAATCCAATGTTTCCTAAGGCATGAAACAAAATGTGATGCTCATATAACCACAAGTTCATATAGATAAAACAAAGAAAAGATTAGTTTAACTAACATACTTTTGAATATATGGACATAGGATGAAACGCATATTTTGATTCACTTTCATTGTACTTGCCATGTAGTTGATCACGGCATCTGGTTCATTGCGTATCATGGTCGCCGAAATCATACTTGGACACATGAAACCAATAGTACCCTCTGGTTCAGACTCCTCTTCCAAATACCTACACTCCAAATACTTATACTTAGAAGAAACAATAAAAATAAATATCAATGTTAATTAGTTTAGAGTTTGAGAATTCTCACATCATAAATATTTGCAAAATGGATACATTAAGCCATGCTCCCGTGAGAAATTGAAACACATCTTGTCGCGAGAGAATGATCATCTGATCACTATCATAGTTGAAGACGGTACCCTTCATAACTTGCATATTAAAAGGCTCATCTGAGGGCCAGTTGCAAAATAATCGGTGCATATCCTTGACAATATCATCCATATCCTCCAGTGATAAGTCAATAAAAGGATCTATGTACCTATGTGCAGACTCATCGGTGCAAAGATCACTACCAACTAATTTTTTTTTCTTCTTCTTCATCGCACCTCCCTTAGGCAAATGTTCCTAATTCAATTCGACTTCTTTTTAGTTCATACTATATATGTATATAGATTATTTCATATATCAATCAAGCTTACGTAGTATATAAATCAAGATATTAAACATAAGTTGCCTGATTATTTGAGACTATGAATACCAACTCTTTCGGCCATTCCATGAGTGAACCCTCAGCTTGACTGAGTTTCACGATGTATGGAGTAGGTAGTGGAACTGGAGCATCTGCGTAGTCCGGAAAAAAATTATCAACACTCACTTTCACGGCCGTAGGATGTGATGATGACCCCAGTTGTGGATGAACGGTATCCTCAGCTACAATGATCGGCCCCGAGACATCCGCTAATGCCAAACGACATGGAACTTGACTCTTAACATCCAATGAGAACACAATGTCATTAATTAAGTGTTTTAGAAGCATAATATCATAATCTTAGAAGATATAAAATAAACTTATACCTCCGCGTGATTATTCGCCGGCGAGAAGAGAGAGAGGATGGGAGTGACGAGCGAAAAAACGAGAAAGAGAGAGAGAATGCGAAAGAGAGAGAGTGCCGGAGAAGCGACGGTCGCCGGTGAAACGGGATTTGCTGGAGAAGCGACGGTCGCTGGCGAGAATACGACAGTAAACAGGACTTTAATTCAGCGAAGGTCGACGGTTCGCAATCGCAGGAGAGAGAGAGTGTGAGAGTTCCGTTTGAGACCGTATATTTTTGGGCTTTGAATTAAAGTCCTAGACCATTTGCATCGCACGTGCACGAGGTCCAACGCAGATAGGTGCCATTTGCGTCGCACGTGCACGAGGGTCCGACGCAGCACCTGTGGAGGCTCATTTGCGTCGCACGTGCACTATGGTCCGACGCAGATAGTGGCTGCATAGTTTACTCCGTAGTTTGGATACTTGGCTGCGTAGTTTGGATACTTTGGGGTGGAGTCATCTACGTCGGACCCTAAGGACATGCGACGCAGATAACTTATCTGCGTCACATGTCAGCAACGTCCGACGCAGATAGTGCTCTTTGCATACATTTGGCTGACAACCATCTGCGTCGGATGAGCATTTGGTCCGACGCAGATAGAAGTTTTTGCGTCGTTTGTCCTGAGGGTCCGACGCATATGTACTTCTCCTACTCTTCTGGTGACATTATTTGCGTCGGACTATTAATGGTATGCGACGCAAATTGGCAATTTGCGTCAGTTCTTCAAGGGTGCGACGCAAATGGACAGAAGCAAATCCTCATTTCTGTACTAGTGCTAGCATAATAATTGCATCCATAATTGCTCATATATTCCTTCATTGGTAGCTCTAACCAAAATCACAAAACAGTGTAACTAATGTCCTTTAATACACAAATAAACAAACTAATAAACTTGTAATAGATTCCCATTTGATTCACCAATAACAAATTAAACTAGCACTAATGATACCTCATGATCTCTTTTGCCCCGCTCAAAAGGGATGGGTGGGTCGGGATATGTATCTCTTCTTTCTGCTTATTTCGAGTTTACTTAAAGGTTTAGCTTGAGGTGATTGACCCATAATCAAAGATAATTAACCATTCCCCTCTTAAACAAGCCCTTTTCTTAGTTCAATGATTCTTCTTCTATTGATAATCCTCGAATTTCTCTATAACACCCAAATAAAAATCCTCTTTTCTAACACTATCCACTCATGGAGAACAACTTGATGGACTATTTGCTAATTCGTCATTCCCTTGGTCGAAATTTTCCTCATTTCAGTTCTCTCAATCAAGTCCCAAAATGATTCTTCATTTACATCCTCAAGTCTGTAATCTCCAACTTTCTCTTCATAATAAGGTCACTATAATGATCACTTATCCTATAATTAAATAACCGCGCATAAACATATGGATAATTAAATATTATACGTAATAATAGTTATAGATCATATATGTATATAGTTAATTTATTACTTACACATAATTATACTAAAGTTTTAATCTTCTAAGATTGCAAACAATTTCGTTCCAACAAGTTCTCAACATTGCATAGCAACAAGATTCACCAACTTCGAGTATCCCACATTTCACATGACAATGCTATTACAATACTCAAATAATACTATCATAATCATTCAACTTTACCACATGGGGTTTACTAATCAAATGTGAAGAAAAATAAAAGTATTTATGCAGAAAAAGAAAGAAATTTTTGCACAAAATAAAACGCCAAAAAAAAATGTAAATAAAATGTGAAACTCTACTAGCTTATATGCCCTTCCTAGATCTATCCATACTCTCCTTGACTGTTTATATTATTTTCAAAAAGAACCTGGAAAACTGATACCACTTTGTAACACCCCCAAATTCCTCCTACTAAAATAAATATTATACTAAGTATATTGGAGGAATCCGAACATGTTACCGCCACGGTGATACGCATACGGCTGAATAATAATTATTTTAAAAACCAGACTTGCTAACCTTTGAAAATAATACAGCGGAAGACTTTAACTAAAAATAACTAAACTACAAGTTGGAAACCTTTTAAGGCCCCTTATTAAAATATAATAAATCCAAAATCCCAAACTTAAGAAAGGAAGAAATAAAACACAATGTCTGATAGAAATAAAATGAAATCCAACTCCAACAGCTAACTCCCATGCATGAATCTTGCAAACCTGTTACTAACCTGCTCCCCGTAACTTATAAAGAAATTATGGATCATTACAGAATATGCAACCAAACACACAAAGAACAAGTCAACTATTGCCGAGTACGTACTTAACCAATTCAATAGAATATAATAACTAAGCATGATACTAGAATACCGTAAATAACAAATCATGTTTGACTTAGAAATTAATAAACAAATGACTGCATAACTTTTATTAATATTGATCTGGCATGGAACGGGCACCGTCCTCACTTTGGAATCATACGGGCTACTAAACCTTGAATAACTAAAGTGTCCTTAACTGCCTTTACTAGATAAACCTTGAAAATCAGTATGATCATACCCCCGAGAAGTGTCCTTGACTAACTTTACTTAGGAAGCTTAGATAACTTATCTACTAACTCGATTATAACTATATAATTAATTGCATCGTCATACAAGTTAATATGTGCAGGAGAAAGTAGCTCATAGACTACTTCTCCCCCCTTGTTCAATACTCAATAGGGGATCCATCCTATGAGTTTTCATGCCATTCTCTTTAACTTTAAGTGTTTAATAATTTTTATTATATCCGACAAGTATGAAGAAATAACAAATATAAACACTTATAATTTATTTTATATTATTAATAAAGAGTGGTCATATAGTAATAAACTCACCTTTTTATTAAACCTTTAAACCTTGAATTAGGGACTTAAAAAGAAATATCCCTAAAAAAATTGAACCTTGTTCAACAATAAAGATAACTTGAAATAGTCACAAAAGACTCTTAAATCTTGAAAACTTTTTCCTTTCAATATAAATAGGTTGATAAAATAAACTCATAAACAACACTAATCACGATACTAACTCAAACAGTCATGGTATATAAAATAACATGTCCACTACTAATAAGAATTATTAGTTCACGCACAATCATATAATGACTATTCTTTCATAGAAATACAAATCATATAATTATATGTATTATAAGTACTACCAGAGTATAACATACAATTTTTTGTTCCCTAATCATGATTCTAAGTTCCATCATGCTCCGGAATAGATAACTAAGCATACTATATATGACTACTAACGCTACTAGTAATACCTATTACTTGTACCGTACGTACCTCTGAAGCGCGAATTCCACACAACTATGCACTAAAAATTCCCTTCTATGAATTGGGTACCTTCAACAATTTTTATTATGCAAGAATACTAAAAATTCCAGAAATTCCAGAATTGAGTAACGAAAAGTTTTTATCTTTTTCGACCATCAAATAATAATATAATTGAATGAGAATTGGTAGATTTAAAATAGACATATTGAACATCACCTCCACCTAATTTGATGCAAAACGCTGAAAAGAGAGTCCTTTATGAATTTTTGAAAACAAAAATCACTGTCAGCGGATTCAGACTGCACGAGTTTAGAAAAAGGGTTAGATAAGGGTCAAACGACTATATTCTTGGATGAGATTTTGCAGGCATGAAATAGACATATATTCCTTGAAATTGAACTGTTGGATTGATAAAATATGGTCTAGATTAAGAGAAACGAATTTTTCTTTAGGAGCTTGCTGCAATCTGCTGAACATATTTGGGGAGAAAAAGAAGAGGAAGAAAGTAAAACCCTAGAGAGAAAAAAACAGGGAGAGGCACGAAATTTTTATGAGGAAAAGGGTTTTCCTACTGCCCTAAAAAAATAAATTTATTTGCTAAATTTTTCCTTTTAATGGGTTTCCTAATCCTACTCTCATTAGACTTGCTAATAATACTCTCTTCCCAATTATAGAATTTCTATACTCTCCTTTAAAGTTCCCAAATAATTTTTTCCACTCTAAATAAGATATTTTCCACCCTAATTTACTCACAAGAATTATCTTTATTCCTCAAATATTTCTTCTAAATTCTAAAATAAATAAGTTATTCAACCAACTCAATCCAAAAATCCAAAAAGTACTATTTCTTACTTAATTCCCATAAAGTAGGCTTACTAATAACCTCAAATAATTTTAATTGAACTTATAACTAAATAATAATGCTCCTACATATCCTCAAATAAATTATTAATCTCACAAATTACTCCGCATTACCTCAAGTAAACAAATAAACTCCTCATTTAAATTCTTACAATACCAAATGAATAATTAAGGCCCTTAATAATTGTAATCGTACTCAAATAAATGGAAAGAGACCTTAAATACTTACTCCTCCTTAAATAAATAAATAAAACCCTTACATAAACGTTTAAACTCAAAGCTATCTACTTATAAAATAATTACCACATAAAACAACATAGAATCACTTTAAATAAAAACTACAAATAATAGTTTAAGTGAGTAAATAAATGGTTCACAAATATCAAAATGATAAATTCAACTCTACTATAAACGATAAGAATTCAAAACTTCTTTATAAATAAACATTTGCCCCAATTACGAAAACAAAAATCCTTTTTAATATTTAAATTATTATCATAAATAACAATAAAGTAATACCCAAAAATATGGGGTATTATAGAAATTTTCTAATTTCTGGGTGGTAATGAATAGTGAAATTGGCATACTATTTACAGTACATTTTAGGAGTAAAACTCAATTAAACTAATGGAGGCTTAATGGTGGAGAATACTTGGGGATCAAGGTGTTCTAGAATGCCTTGGGAAACAAGGAGAGGGAGCTTGAGGAAGAAGATGAATTGTGTGGATGGTGATTTCCATTTTTAGAAATTTTCTAATTCTTTTGTATTTACTAAAATTAGCAACTTTTCCTACTTTCTTATGATCTACAACCAAACTAACTTAGATTATTTTATTAAACACTTGATTTCTTTTATTTCAATAAATTAAGGAGTAATTGAGTTCTATTTTAACCTTAAAAATAAATTTTAATTAGCTTATTTTTAATGTTAATCAAGCTTAAATTTTCGGGATATTACATCGTCACCCCCTTATAAAAAGTTTCATCCTCGAAACTTGGAACTTCAAAATTACGCTTCATAAACCTTGTTTGATACATATACTTAAGTTGCTAAACATAAACGTTTCTTACAGATACACCTAAGCATAGTTAAATGCTATTCCAGCCGTCTATGCATGCCAACAATATTATTTAAGCATCGATATTAAAATTTGGGTGAGTACCATTGGCAACATCGTCATCTTCCTTCCGTCGCATCGTGTATACTCTCCCAGCTTGTGAAGATCCTCGTACAAGATTCTTGTCATTGTTACTTGTATTGCCATTATATTCAAAGTTTCGATCGTTCCCTTGAATTCTTCCATGGCCATAATTGTCCCGGATTTGGCCTCGAGTGTCTGGTATGGGGCAATCGCTGACTAAGTGATCTTATTCACTGCAACGATAACACTTATTAGTCCCCTTACGACAATCCTTCTCCATGTGTCCTCGGTCACCACATTTGTTGCGTCGAGGATCTTGTTGTCGGCTACTGTTGTTCCCCATGTACCCTGTCATCTTCTGTCTTTTTAAGCCATTGCTGGGTCGGCTCCCTTGTGGGTTCTTTTTCCTCTTTTCAGTCTCATATACTTCCTTTTGCAGCTTTGATTTCCTCTCGACGTTTATAGCTCAATCATATAGCTCTTGGTAGGAACTACTCATGTGCGCTGCCAGTTTTACTTGGATGTCAAGGTTTAGGCCTCCTTCAAAGCGGTTCATTCTCTGTTGGTCAGTGGTTACCAAGTCAGGAGGGAATCATGCCAACTCATCAAACTTCACAGCATACTCCAATATAGACATGTTCCTCTGCTTCAGATGGATAAATTAATACTCCATTTGTAGTTGTAGAGACGGGGGATAGAACTGTCTTCTCATAGCTTCTTTTAACTTCTCCCAACCAAAACCCAATTGATCTTGCATTTCCTTTGCAGTTTTCCACCAGAGGTCGACTTGTCCTTTCAGATAAAAGACTGCAAAGTTAACCTTCCACTTCTCAGGGCATTGGATATAGCTCCATGCTATTGAGCCATTCTTCGAACTCGGTGGGGTCTGGCTTGCCATCATAGGTTAGCGGATTATGAGTGGAGAATCTTTTGAACATGTTAGAGCATTCCTCTTGCTCATATTTTGGTCGTTGTTTGTTCCCATGCAAGATTTCCATCATCATGAGCCCCATTAAGTTCAATTGGTTCCCATCTGTTTCTCCGGGAGAAATTCCCAATGGTGGCCTCGAACTTTTCGAGTTTCCCATTGGTGGCCCTAAGTTTTTTTACTCCCACTGGTAACCCTCACTTATTGTGTTTATTCCCAAATGTGACCGTATAGAGTAAAAAACCGTTAGTTTCGTTAAATTTTCATTAGAATAAATATCTCGGTTTGCGTGCTTGAAAATTCTCTAGGTTTCCATGCCGTAAATATAGCTCGGTTAAAGTTTTTGGGCTCATTTTAGCCCTTAAGGGTCGAATTTAAAGTCTAAATTTGTTTTCATGCCTAAAAATTGGTCAGCTAACGAATTGAGTGTCATTTTGGTCCTTAAGGGTCAAATTTCACGTCAAAATTGACAAAAAATGATCGGAAGCACCTTGGTTTGTGTGCTAAGAAATTAGTTCTAATGGAATTAACGGTTTTTTTGCTTTATAAGGTCACATTCGGAACTAGAATAATAATTAAAGGTTACCAATGGGAATAAAAAAAACTGAGGGTCACCAATGGGAAACTCGAAAAGTTCGAGGTCACCATTGGGAATTTCCCTTTCTCCGGAGGAATCTTCAAAAATAGGGTCATTTCGTAGTGCGTCGAGCCTTGCTCTCATTTCCTCCAAATCAACATTGTTCCCGTTTCCTTCGTTAGTACGTTCGCTTTCGCTTGATGCCATCCTCTAAAATACGAAATTTTTAATGGAGATACGTTTTTTTGTAAACTACCAGAACATATTTAGCCGTTAGTAAATAGTGCAAAATAATTCCATCTCGTTCCTAACACTCAGGCTCATATTTCATTACGTTAGTTTTTCATTACTTATCTTTTTCTTCTTTTTTTTATTACCACGTGTATCATATACGTAAATTTTATTATCGTTTTACTTAAGTAATCTCATTAATATTCATAGTAATTTATATTCACATTAACTTGATGGCCTAATTACAACTAATTTTCATCATATAATTTTACCGAACTCATTTTATTATTTTTAAATTTAACATATTTTCTTATTTAAACCTATTCTATTTTTAGTCCTAAAAACTCGTTGGAACTTGTTCCTGGGTTTATTTTACGTTCTCCATAACCTTTTGCTCTGATACCACTTTATAAACCCCGACCTCTAAGCATCTTTATTAGGTTAATTAATCTTGATTATTAGCAGCGGAAGACCTAACTTTTGGTCGGTGCGTTACTGCCGTACTTTCCATTAGAAAAATACAAGGCAACATACTTTCATAATTCTAACATATAATAATGTGAAAACTAAAACATACTAGATTATATAAATTAAAATAAAACAGAGTTAATGTTAATTAAACTAACTAATACTTAAGTTACAAAAGATATAATTGTTTGAGTCATTTTAATAACAATTCCTCACTGTTAAGCCATTCCGTCATCCCCATTGGTACCTAAAACAGAAAAATAAAAAGTCATGAGCAGAGGCTCAGTAACATACTACTCTAACATCGTAAATTCATTTCAACTCATTTTATTTGAAAACAGATAGGAGAGAATATAGTCAAACCATTTCATAAACATATAATTAAAACCAGGAGCTTAAAAGAAGGTATCATGTTGTCATTCATCATTTTAATCTCCTTTATCATAGTCATTATCGGAAACCTTACTTTGGTTACATGGCGAATACAACAGAAGGTAAGCCACGGAGAGCAGTTATCCTCCAACAGAAGATGGCGTAAGAGAATACGGGTGCCACTAGAGATCATTGGCCCCCAACATAAGGTGGCATAACAGATTGCGCGTGTCACGGGAGATGATTGTCCCCCAATAGAAGGTGATCGCCAGATATTAGAATGGAACGTGTACGACCAACATAATAGAAATACTGCCAATAACCGTCTTTCACTTTCATTTATCATGTTTCGTGAATTTTAAGTATATTTCATAAAACATCTTATAAGCATCATAAAAATCGATTTATTATCATCGAAGCATCATCATAAACATCATCATAAACATCAACAAAACATTTCACATCCCGCAATCCATAAAGACATATTATCAAAATATTATACAAAAACGTCATAAAACATAGTTAGAAGGAGTGCGGGTGTTAGCAGTAGACGTTACCTCGAGTCGCGATTATTATACTTGATAGCCGGGGAAAGCTTGTAATGCCCTTCTTCCTTTCTAATCTATTCAAGAATTAATAAAGGACGAATTGTTAATATTTTATTTTAGATTTCAAGCTCTACGATCCATTTCCATCATGTGTCCATTTTAAGAAGTATTTCGATATGAATTACTAGAGAGTTTCTTAGTGGTTGACTAATGGTTATGAAATCTCATTATCACTATCTAATACTTAAACTATAATTCATGACTTTACTATGTAGGTTATGAAGATCCTCTTTAATATAATAGATGACACACTTTATAAGAGTTATAAGTCCACCTTAAATTAAATTATTTAGTAACAACCACTAGTTATAAGGTTCATTCATGTTTAATGACTTGAAAGTGTGATTATAGAACTTTCATATTCTTGTTAAGCTTTAAATAAAAATAATTATACCCACTTTGTTTAAGCATTGGAACATATCATGCCTATTAATAAATTGTGGGTAACTTTATTAAGTGAACTTCCTAGTATTATGTTTAAGTAACTTAGTTCAACTAAATTGGTTATAAATCAAACTAAGTCTCAATATTAAAGATTATAAGTATACTTATAGTCTTATACGTAAGTTAAATTTACTACCTACAATGTAGATTTTAAATTACAAAAGCAAGATTATAAGTTCAATTGTTTAGTTTAATAGCATAAATCATAATAGCCCAACTACTAATATCATAAAATGGGTCAAGTATAATTATTAATCCCAAACTATAAAGAACTAATGACTTAATAGTGTTAATTGTTTTCAAACCAAGAATAGGAGGGAAGGTATGTAAACATAACATACTGGGCAAAATAAAGAGAAGGCGAAGAGGGACAGGGGGGGTCGGAGCTCCGGGGGGTCGGATGGTGTGGCGGAGGCGGCGCGGACGTGGTTGGGTGGCAGGGTGGCGGCGCGGCAGCAGCCCAAGCGCGACAGAGAGTGCAGCGAGAAAAAGAGGAGGAAGAAGAGGAGTGGAGCAGCGGGAGTAGCGCAGGGGAGGGAGAAGAAGGTGGTGCAGCTGGCGGAAGGCAGTGGTGGTGTGGTGCAGACGGGCGGCAGACGGGTGGTGGTGGTGGTGGTCGGAAATGGAGGAGGTTGTGTACTTGTGTGTAGTAGTAGTGTTTGAAATTTTCTAATTTTTGGGTGGTAATGAATAGTGAAATTGGCATACTATTTATAGTAAATTTTAGGAGTAAAATTCAATTAAACTAATGGAGGCTTAATGGTGAAGAATACTTGGGGATCAAGGTGTTCTAGAATGCCTTGGGAAACAAGGCGAGGGAGCTTGAGGAAGAAAATGAATTGTGTGGAGGGTGATTTTCCATTTTTAGAAATTTTCTAATTCTTTTGTATTTACTAAAATTAGCAACTTTTCCTACTTTCTTATAATCTACAACCAAACTAACTTAGATTATTTTATTAAACACTTGATTTCTTTTATTTCAATAAATTAAGGAGTAATTGAGTTATATTATAACCTTAAAAACAAATTCTAATTAGCTTATTTTATGTTAATCAAGCTTAAATTTTCGGGATATTACATTGTTGTTTGTTTCAGTGCTTCGCTAACGCTTAACCGTTTGTTCAAATATGTGAAAGAACTCAAACAAGCTTGTTGTCTTGTTTGCCTTGAAAGAGATTGCATGGTTTGTCACTTCAACCCTTTGTGATGACATAATGCTTGCTGAGAAAATATCTCTACTAAATTTCGGACACCACTTTTCACGGAATTTATATAATCTGTCTAACCAAGTCTTTTCTTCCAAACTATATTTTTCTACCACATGATCCCATAAACTCTGAAATTCATCTTTGTCATCACAACCCATCAAGCACTTATCAAACATTTTTTTAAAGTCCTTGTTGCTTTTTAATGAGCCAAATAGGTTACCAAAATTCTTTTGAAGATGCCACAAACACAATCGATGTCTAGTTATTGGGAACACCTGCTATGTTGTGTGGAAAGTGAAACTAAACTGATTAGAAATTATATATATCGTAAGCCTCTAACCATTCAGGGTCCAAATAGACCATAATTACCCTAAGATAACATTGTTGTTAGATTCATTTTCGTCTCTTCCTCTCTTCTCTCCTAAACCCTAGCCTCCATTGTCAATTTTGAAGGGGCTTCCATCGGATCTTACCGGTGGAAAGCCTCAAATCTTTGTTTCTTTTAAGTTTTTTTGTTTCATAGGTTATAATAATGTCTCCCTCGAAAGAAAGGGTTATTCTCCTTCGAAAGACAAGGTTTTTTCGATCTCCTTCAAAAGACATGGTTTTTCGAACTCCTTCAAAGACAAGGTTTTATTTGCGTTTAATAGGGTCTCCAGTTATGCGGGGCTACGATTGATGTTTATTTATCGGATTCGGATTACGAAATCAACACAAGAATTTTCTTCCCCACAAAATTATGAAGCGATGACGGATCCACTCTAAAAGTTGTATGAGACAACAAAACGAGAATATGCCGAATTGTTATATCTATGTATTTGGATTCTCAACCCTTCACCAGTTAATTCTTGTTTTATTTTATTCAATCTGTTTTCAATATCGTTAATTGTCAATTGTAGATGTCCTATGGCTTTAATTAATGATATATAGTGTCCTTTGGGACTTCTTTCAAAAAAAAAAATTATATATATCATACACATAATTACATAAAATACATTCATAATGACATGAAGCTGGACAAAGAAATGGCATAACACATTTATTTTTGTCGTGTCATTATAATTGGACTATATGTCATTATAAGTCAATTTTATGTCATTATAAGTTTTGTATGTGTCATTATAAGTGGAGTAATTGTTATTATTTATTACTACGCTTTATGTCATTATATCTGCAGTTTGTGAAATATGTGTCATTAGGACACCAATTTATGTCATTATATGCAAAATCTATGTCATTAGAACTCCAGTTTATGTCATTATATATGAAACCTGTGTCATTATATATGCATTGTCTTAAATATTACTGACATAATACTCACGTAAATTGACACGAATAAATCTACATAACGTCAAAAACACATGTTATAGTGACACCCAATTTTACAGTATTAAACTTTAATGACATAACACTGAGTTATAATGACACGTATACCCATAATGACACAATATTACATACCATTTAAATTGCATTGCTCATTGCTAGATCTTGGTCTGTGAAGATTATTTTTGGTTCTTTGTGACACATTGATTTTTTGAATGTCTCCAGCAACCAGACAAGTTTGTTCATCCCTTATAAAAGCGTAAGCAAACATCAATGTACGCCAATGGTTGTTGATCCCAACAAATGGAACACATATAAGATTGTATTTGTTTGTCCTATATGTTGTGTTTAAGATTTGAACATCACCAAATAACTTGTAATCTTCAAGCATCATTAAGTCCCTTCAAAATATGCACACAATCTAATTATTTTCATCCACCTTTACCCTATAGAAGAAGGATGTGTCATTAGTCGCTCTCTCGTCCACCACATCCTGTATAGATTGCATGTATCCCCCTTCGATATCAAGCATTTTCAAATGTGTTATATAGTTTAGATGATCCTTATTTGTGTGGCTAAGACTTTCGTCTCCTCCAATTTCAGTACATAAGTAGTTGTATGAATGCATTGGTTTTATCCCAACTTTTATCATTTTTTTATGACTTCTGAGATATCTATTTCGGATTTCAAATGATGTGCTTCTTGAGGCTTCACCAGCTCATAATTGTGTTGAAGCTCATGATCAGTCACTACATAAACCCCTGCACTTGGTAGCTTGAATTTTATGAATGCCTTGCAGCCGGTTCTTGTGATATTCACTGTCCGTGGTTTTCTTTTCCTTTTACCTGTCGCCTCCGTCTTAATATCCATTGTTACTAACTCAGTTAAATCTGTGTGTTCATGTGATTTTAGCTTCTTCATGTCAGTCTTTTCTCTTTCGGACACTCCAGCACAAGAACATCAGAAGTAGAACTCATATAGTTTTTGAGTCCCCCGGTCTCTTTCTTGTTGTGAACTTTCTGACGCTGTATCCATAGCATGAGCATTATACAAAGCACGCATACCCTTCGTCATAGCTACTAACTTTCTGTTCAAGTTAGCAAGTTGCAATTGCTTTAGTTTGTTTGTCACTTCTGCTCATTACATTATCTTTGTGCCTGATACATCATCAAGTGAAACATAGAAGTTATAATAATGACATATAACACATATATAATGACATTAAACATATATATAATGACATTAAACATATATATAATGATATGTAAACTAGTATTTGGGCGTACCATTTTTTAGCGTTATATATATATATATATATATATATATATATATATATATATATATATATATATATATATATATATATATATATATATATATATATTATATATTATATATATATATATAAGTTGTGCCACTATAACTGAAATATATATGTTATTATATATTCAATGTGTGTCATTGTTAGAGATTTTATATATTTTCTTAGATCATACAGTTAATATTGAATATGTAATAACATGAAACTTACGCATAATGTTATGTAAAGGTATTATAATGACATACAATGGGGTAACAATGACATTCAATTTATAATGACATAAACCATTTTATGACATTAAATATACATTCTTGTGTTAATCCTATGACATTACAAGTGTAATATATGTCATTATAACTGCGTTTAATGTCATTATTAGTGCAATCTGTGTCATTATAAATATAATATGTGTCATTATAACTTAAATTTCTAAGAATATAATATGTGATATTAAATATGCATTCTTGTGTTAATCCTATGACATTACAAGTCTAATATATGTCATTATAACTGCGTTTAATGTCATTATTAGTACAATTTGTGTCATTATAAATATAACATGTGTCATTATAACTTAAATTTCTAAGAATATAATATGTGATATTAAATATGCATTCTTGTGTTAATCCTATGATATTACAAGTGTAATATATATCATTATAACTGCGTTTAATATCATTATTAGTGCAATCTGTGTCATTATAAATATAATATGTGTCATTATAACTTATATTTGGAAAAATATTTTATGACATTAAATGTACATCTTGTGTTTATCGTATGACATACAAGTGTAATATATGTCATCATAGCTGCGTTTAATGTCATTATTAGTGCAATCTGTGTCGTTATAAACATAATATGTGTCATTATAACTTATATTTCTGAAAATGTTTTACGATATTAAATGTACATCTTGTGTTAAATCCTATGACATTACAAGTGTAATATATGTCATTATAACTGAGTTTAATGATATTATTACTGCAATCTGTGTCATTATAAATATAATATAATCTATGACATTAAATATACATTATTGTGTTAATTGTATGACATTACAAGAGTAATATGTGTCAATGTAAATCATTGAATTTTGAATGTAACAAATGAAGATTTAAAATTTTGTGATTTATAGTGAGTTCATCTGATATCTAACTGTAGACACATAATCGTGTCTCCCTATTTAGCACCCTATGATGATTAATACCCTGCTCCATTTGGTCCGGATCGAGGAAAGAATAAAGAACGAGTCTAAAATAAAATGTTTTAAGCCCAAAACCATTTTCTAACCCTTTTTATTAACTCATTTCTGAAAACCTTTTTATAACCAATTTTAATAAGCCCACTTTCTAAAACGTTTTAAAATAACCTTTTAAAAGCCCATCTACGAAAACCTTTTAAAAATAGTGGTTATGAAAGCCCAATTTTATAAAACCCCTTTTCTAGAACAATTTAATTAATAGAATTAATTAATTATATTGATTAGTTTTATTAATAAAAATATCTTTTACAAAAATAATTTTTTCCCAAACTGTTTTTAAATATCTTTTATCTAACTCTTTTCTAAAATCCTTTACAATAAAAATCTTTTAGAGGCCTACTTGTTTTCGGAAACCTATTGCAACTTAACTACTTAAACTTACCTATACAATATAATATCACTTGGCACATAACAACGGGAGCAATTTTCACACCTTCAACTTACACGATAACTCTTCAAAACAATCTCACAACAATAATCCTCAGAAAATATCCCTACCACCGATTTGATTCATCACATCACTCGGCACTCACAAATAATTCCACGGCCATTCATCACTCATCTCCCTCATAACAATTCTCATCCACCTGCACTTTCATACTCTCACCTGATATCATCACCATCACACTAATCCGCCAGCACTCTACATCTTCCCCATCATCACCTGCGCCACATCACCATCATCATCTAAAAGATTCATCCTACGACTAAAGTCAACATTCGACGTAACACTCCATATAATACAAAACTATTTTCTTCAAGACTCGTACAATTTAATTTTCTAAGATCCGTACAAATCAACGACCCCGGACGGTGGTATAATTTCTAAGGGTCAACAAAATTAACTAACTTTATTTGCTTTCTTTATTTATTTTTATTATTTTCTTGAAGTTACTAACACTCTATTCATGATGTAGGTTATTAATATATTCCCGTGATTGTAAGTATTGTACATATTATACTAACTCCCTACCTTATTTTTCTTTTCTTATTTTCTAATTATTATTTATATTATATGATTGTCCTCCATGCCTGATTGCAATTTTTATCACCCACATGTTATTATGCTAAACAAGACCTAAATAAATGTTCTAATTAATTCAGATAATTTGGACAACCTGTTAGGAACCTTGTAAAATGATTGTTTAATAACTGGTCATTAAATAATTAGTCTTTTGTGTGTTTCCTGAACCCATCTAGATTAATTATTTTAGGGTGCTTTAAAATATTGTTTGATTGTTCTATTGCTTAAAATCTGCTGTGAATTGGTATTTAGTAGAGGCCAGCAATTGGCAAATGTGGTTCATTATGACCATATTTGTACCCTCACCCTCGAACTCACTTTTTGGTTCTTGACCATCTATGGAGTCATGACAGGGAAATCTACATTGGAAAAGTCCCTAAGATGTCCCTTCCATTTCAATCCAATTAGGTTTATGATTCTTCCTCTAAAGAATTGTTGGCGACTTCAAAACGTATTTTCAATAAAACCTTAACAATGGGGTTGTCAAATAAACGCGCTCACACCGCGTGTAGGCATTAAAGGAATTCAAAAATCCCACGCCTATAATTTGGTGACTCCACTGGGGAGGATTTTAAAAAAATTAATTTTTTTATAAATGAGTGGGTGAAACTTGAAAAATACGATTCATTCTTATTTTATGCCTTTGAATAATATACTGTTTTGCATGTGCAGGGCTATTGTTCAGCCACCATAAGGACAATCTACCTTGCCTCATTAGCACATGTTCTATGTGTGAGGTTACCCCCGGGGGGTTTGCGCTTTGTCCTTCCAAAAAGCTTCCTGAGTGATAGTGTTGGATCTTAATCATAAGCAAACCTACCCAACCATGGCATTCTTCTCTTATTCCTGACTTGAGACTGGAGTGCGTCTTACACGTGGCCTCCTCTTTAAGCAGGGGTACGAAGCGTGGGATCAATCTCTTAGTCATGGACCCTTTTCAGCCTTAACCTAAACCTGACCATAGTTTCAAACATAGAACTTGACTATAGGTTGAGAACATTGCATATCATTATCCTACATGTGCATACTTGCGTGTGCTTGTATCTAATTGTTTTGGTGCTACGCGAGTTTCGAGTCAAAACTACCGAACGCATTTACGTGTCGAGCTGAAATGAACAAATCGTGTCTCGCTTCAGCTGCGCTGAGCGCACCCCAGCTGCGTCTGGCGCTCTTCACTCGCGTCTCTCGCAATACCTCCTCTGCTTCCAACGCAGCTTTTAGCGCTCAGTGCTACTCTCCGCGCCCAGCGCAGGCTTGGCCTGCGTGCCGAGTCACTACCTTCTTGATCCTCACGCGCATCTTTCCTTTTTCTCACTAAAGCATAGGATAATTAGATTTTTTTTCATCAAAAACGAAAAATCTCCATCTTTTTTTTAATATCTTAATCTATTTCGAAAACTTTATCTCATGTTTTTTTTTTCAAATCCTATCTACTTCAAAACTTCTATCCCCATCATTTAAAAAAAAATCTCCATATCTTTTTTCCTATCACAATTTTCTTTTTTCAAAAATTCCTCCCTTTTCTCTATCCTATCTTTTCATGTATATTATCCATCCTTTAGCTGCACGTCATTTAGGATTCCTTTTTAGTGTCCATCTTGTTGTAAAAGTCTCATCCGCTTAGGAATTCTAACTGCACTAAAAGTCCGTCTGACCCAAATGTCTAGATTCATCCAGTTTCACTCCATTTAGAGTTCTTAACCTCGTCTAACTCTATTCATGTCAAGAGTCTTAATCCGCTTGAGTCACATCCATATTAGGAGTCTAAATCCATTAGAATTCTGTCCATCTTAGGAGTCTAAATCCATTAGAATTCTGTCCATCTTGGGAGTCTAAATCCATTAAAATTCCGTCCGTTTTAGAAGTCTAGGTCTATTAGAGTTTCATTCACTTTAGGAGTTTAGGTCCACTAGAGTTTCATGCACATTAGGAGTCTAGCATCCTTGAAAGTCTGACGTCATTAGAAGTCTATCAAGTCTAGGATTCTGAAATCATAAGAATTTCATGTTAATTAGGTTTGCATTCATACTAGAATTCATTTGCATTGCATAGTCCATCATTCATACACTTTATGCATAACTAGAGTTGTTAGGCATTTAGGAGTCTCATTGCATCCATACTTTCCATTCCATTTCATGCATTCCGCATTTAGTAGTCCTGAACTACAAGCGATCTGATTCCCTCTTTCGGGATATGTAGGCAGCCTTTACAGGTTCGAACGCATAGATTGAGTCATGCATACACACATTAAGTCTAGGTGCATTAAAAAAAATTAAAAAAAATCATCATGCATATAGGATATTCAGATTTGTTCCTAGAAGCTCAACTTTTAAACAAACATACATTCTTTTATTCCATTTCTCTCTCTCCATCATCATTCTATCTCTAAATCTCCTCTGATGATCTA
The DNA here is from genome assembly GCA_947648045.1 of Beta corolliflora. Classification (NCBI taxonomy): domain Eukaryota; kingdom Viridiplantae; phylum Streptophyta; class Magnoliopsida; order Caryophyllales; family Amaranthaceae; genus Beta; species Beta corolliflora. Next base: position 56,728 of record CANSZD010002456.1, read on the forward strand.
TGTAGAAATCAAGCGACATTGAAATGGACAGTCCATCGAATAACGAGCAACAACTTGCTGAAATGGCTAGAGCTTTAGCCAAGCTGTCTAGCATGATGGAAGAAATAGCTATAAGGCTTGAGAAGATCGACTCTGGTGAGTCTCCTGGATTCAACAAGATAATGGAGAGTGTTGTTCATAGGGTAACCAATGCAAATTCCTATTTTGAGCCCATTGATAACACCAAACTGAAAGGGAAACTTCCTGAAGAGTTCTCTACAACCGACATCCATAAATTCAAACCAACTAAGAATCCAAATTATCATTTAAGGAACTTTCGTGCAACCATGATCATCAAATCGGTTGACCCTGAACTCTACCCAATGGTATTCCCAATGTTGTTGGACCCAATCTGCCAAAACTGGTACTATTCACTGGATCCTAAGCATATTGAAACTTGGAGCGATATTACCAGGGAGTTCATGAAACAATATCCACATAATGCTGTAATCCAAACCTCACTAAGGGAATTGGAAGTACTGAAACAGGAAAATAGTGAAGGCTTTACTACCTACCTCAACAGGTGGAGAGAGAAGTTCTCTCACATGGTCTCCAAGCCTCCTGAAAAAGACCTAATTTGCCTCTTCATCGCCAACTTGTTGCCTGAATACAAAAACCATCTCAAGTATTTAGGTATCACAAGTTTTACAAATCTGTATGATATAGGCGTGCAAATTGAGGATGATTTACTGAAAACCGCCCACAATAACAAGACCAATACCATTAATGTCATAGAGGCTCCTACCAGGCCTTGAAGAAAACGCAAGAGAGAATATACCTCCCTGGGTATAAGTTATGGAACAGCTTTTGACCGCCTTCGCGCAAAAGGCACACTTTCCCCTCTTGGGCCTACTCCAGATCCAGACGAAGATAAAAGGGGCCAAATTGGGACAAAGATGCTTATTGCAAGTACCATAGAGGCCATGGGCATAAGACCGACAATTGCTACCCATTGCGAGGCCTTATTCAGGACATGATCGATGATGGGAGACTTTCAATTTCTCCTACTACAAAAAGGCCTCAGATTTAAGATCACTTGTCACGTGACGTAGGAGTCTAGACTTATGATTTCATTTTCTGTTTCATTTCTCTTATTTTTCCTAGTCTAATATAGGATTTTCCCTCTTATTGCATGTACTCATAATTTTCAATCAAAAAATGAGTATTTCTTTTCTAACCTTGCACTAATGAGCATCAATAAAAATCCCGATTGTCGCCTTAAAAGAAATGAATTTCTAATTCTCATGACTATTCTAATAAAGGCAATGAACAACTGACATATATAAAAGAGGCATTCCTCCCCAACCCCGCAAAGATTTATCCAATCCTTATCATGCATAACACCCCTCTCCCTTTAACCTACCTCATGGGAAGTACATTTGACAACAATTTAATGTAAAGGGCAAGTTAAAAAAAAAAGAGCAACAAAACGAAAATCAAAGCAAAAGCAAAAAAAATCATGCAAAAAGTGCAAAATATATATTAAAAAAAAAAAAGAAGTGTTGCAAACAAGCCCATCAATAGCTTTGTCAAAGGTATTTCTTTCAAAACCTTAACCAGAAATCTTTACAAGCCAAATCATATATCTGACAAACCTTCCCTCAAGCAATCCATAACCATCCATGTCGCATTCCAATAAGCCATAAAAGACAAACCAAAGCCCGCTAGGTCGAAAACCCATAAGGGCGACTTAGGCAAAAGTCAGGGCATCTTCTCATTCACTAGCCTGAACTACGAATGGTCTGATTCTGCTAAAGATACGTAGGAAACCTCATCCTGAGGTCCGACCGCTATAAACCAAACCAAACTACATCACTATCCACCCCTGTCAAAGACCTCTTCCAAATCAATGCTTAATTCATTGCAAATGGCTCTAAAGTAAAATGCTAGGCCACCGATTAAAATGCTAAGAGCTACGACTAACCTGATTCCATCATGGATACGTAGGCAACCTCTTTTGAGGCCCGTCCATTTTAATTCAAAACACATTATTAAGGCTCGCCTAGGCCCATGAGAAAAGCAAGATCTCCCAAATCCTGAATTTCCAATGCTAGACTGGAATTTGAACCTGCATCATTAGCTTACCTCATTGCATGAGTCGATTCATTATGACTCTGCCTTTTCTTATTCTAATCACCTCCGTTTTCTAAGCCGCATTATCGCTTCTAAGCCAACCTTAACATAACCTTTCAACACTCAGCGCTATGACCGCGCCTTATCCTTTGAGTGTTCCTTTCTTTGACCTTTCTTGACTTTTTTACCTTAGGAACCCTATATGGAATCTTTAGTCGAAACTTCCGCTAAGCGTGACGAGATATCTTCAAAATCAAGCAATCAAGCAGAGTACTTCATAAACTCCATCTTACCGGGGGCTTCATCACCGGTCCACCTAGAAAATTATAGGCTCCGAGTCCCGACCTATTGAGACAAAGACTTCATTACGAGTCCATAAGTGAAATCATGGGTTTTAAACCCGCGCAAATGCAACATTACACGTATTCACGGACTCACTTAGGCCCTTGACATACAAACCCTGAAGCATATACAATTCAAGCATTACGAGGACTACAATGCATTTCAAATCCAACATATCATCCTTCATAGGCTCCATGTGTACCTTGATAAGGACTTCGTTACGAGTTCATACAAAATATTGTGGGCTCCAGACCCATACGAGATCCTAACTGTTTTATGGGCTCACATAGGCCCATAACAACTAAAACACATTTCGAATCAAACATAACCTATGTGGATCATCCTTGGGGGCTTCCCATTTCTCCTCTTTCAACAATTATTTTTCTAAACAAAAAAAAAATTGAGCTTAGAGGAACAAAAAAAAAATCATATCATATGCATTAGTGTCATATCTCTGCATTAGTGTCATATCATCTGCATTTGCATTACATATTTGCATCGTCCAAACACTATGTCAATCATTGCATGCTTCCTTCATCCTTATATTAGCCATAGGATCCTAGCATCAATCATCGAGTCACACATACACACACATATTATACACATTCTACAGTCTAGTGTCACACAGTTGCACACTTACACTATATCCTCATAGTTTATGTCATCAATATGTCCTATCCCTTCTCGCTTCTCAGCGAATGAACTTTTCGTAAGTTATATTTCTCGCTTTTTAGCGAATGAACTTTTCGTAAGTTATATCTCTCGCTTTTTAGCTAATGAACTTTTCGTAAGTTATATCTCTCGCTCTTTAGCGAATGAACTTTTCGTAAGTTATATCTCTCCCTCTTTAGCGAATGAACTTTTCGTAAGTTATATCTCTCGCTTTTTAGCGAATGAACTTTTCGTAAGTTATATCTCTCGCTTTTTAGCGAATGAACTTTTCGTAAGTTATATCTCTCGCTTTTTAGCGAATGAACTTTTCGTAAGTTATATTTCTCGCTGTTTAGCGAATGAACTTTTCGCAAGTTATATTTCTCGCTGTTGAGCGAATGAACTTTTCGCAAGTTATTCCTTCTCGCTTTGAGCGAATGAACTTTTCGCAAGTTATTCCTATTCCAATTGCTTTTAACCCAAATCAATCAACCTCGAATAATCCCTTTCATGTGAATAAACTTTTTGTAAGTTGTTCTTTTCTTCCTCGCTTTTAAGCGAGTGAACTTTTCGTAAGTTATACATTTTTTCCACGCTTTAAGCGAATGAACTTTTTCGTAAGTTATACATTTTTTTCTCGCTTTTAAGCGAATGAACTTTTCGGAAGTTACTCCTTTCTGTTTGCATGCTTGTGTTCATTGCATTTAACAGGTATCAAACCGTCAATAACGGCACAAAAACCGTTAGGTCTGCGGACCACTTTCAATCAACTACAACAACTGCCTTGGAGCGGGACAATAGCTCATTACAACAGCCTTGGAGCGGGACAATAGCTCATTACAACAGCCTTGGAGCGGGACAATAGCTCATTACAACAGCCTTGGAGCGGGACAATAGCTCATTACAACAGCCTTGGAGCGGGACAATAGCTCATTACAATCCTTGGAGCGGGACAATAGCTCATTACAATGACCTTGGAGCGGGACAATAGCTCATTACAATGCCTTGGAGCCGGACAATAGCTCATTACAACTGCCTTGGAGCGGGACAATAGCTCATTACAATCGCCTTGGAGCAGGACAATAGCTCATTACAACGGCCTTGGAGCGGGACAATAGCTCATTACAATCGCCTTGGAGCGGGACAATAGCTCATGATTCTTTTTCCCATATATCATTTCATTTTTGAAAATTTACAATTACTTTGCAAATATGTTTCACGCATGTCTGTTCCTGAAACTTTTGTTTGTTTTGCAGGTACCGGCGCAAAAGAGTGATTTTGTATTGCAGAACATCTAGAATCATTCTCCGTCCCGACACGTATACTTTGACTTTCGGTTTTACAAACCTTAGTCAAAGTGGGGGCTTCTGTAGACACATACTCGTGTCTCCCCATTTAGCACCCTATGATGATCAATACCCTGCTCCATTTGGTCCGGATCGAGGAAAGAATAAAGAACGAGTCTAAAATAAAATATTTTAAGCCCAAAACCATTTTCTAACCCTTTTTATTAACCCATTTCTGAAAACCTTTTTATAACCAATTTTAATAAGTCCACTTTCTAAAACGTTTTAAAATAACCTTTTAAAAGCCCATCTACGAAAACCTTTTAAAAATAGTGGTTATGAAAGCCCAATTTTATAAAACCCCTTTTCTAGCCCAATTTAATTAATAGAATTAATTAATTATATTGATTAGTTTTATTAATAAAAATATCTTTTACAAAAATAATCTTTTCCCAAACTGTTTTTTAATATCTTTTATCTAACTCTTTTCTAAAATCTTTTACAATAAAAATCTTTTAGAGGCCTACTTGTTTTCGGAAACCTATTGCAACTTAACTACCTAAACTTACCTATACTATATAATATCACTTGGCACATAACAACGGGAGCAATTTTCACACCTTCAACTTACACGATAACTCTTCAAAACAATCTCACAACAATAATCCTCAGAAAATATCCCTACCACCGATTTGATTCATCACATCACTCGGCACTCACAAATAATTCCACGGCCATTCATCACTCATCTCCCTCGTAACAATTCTCATCCACCTGCACTTTCATACTCTCACCTGATATCATCACCATCACACTAATCCGCCAGCACTCTACATCTTCCCCATCATCACCTGCGCCACATCACCATCATCATCTAACAGATTCATCCTACGACTAAAGTCAACATTCGACGTAACACTCCATATAATACAAAACTATTTTCTTCAAGACTCGTACAATTCAATTTTCTAAGATCCGTACAAATCAACGTCCCCGGACGGTGGTATAATTTCTGAGGGTCAACTAAATTAACTAACTTTATTTGCTTTCTTTATTTATTTTTATTATTTTCTTGAAGTTACAAACACTCTATTCATGATGTAGGTTATTAATATATTCCCGTGATTGTAAGTATTGTACATATTATACTAACTCCCTGCCTTATTTTTCTTTTCTTATTTTCTAATTATTATTTATAATATATGATTGTCCTCCATGCCTGATTGCAATTTTTATCACCCACATGTTATTATGCTAAACAAGACCTAAATAAATGTTCTACTTAATTCAGATAATTTGGACAACCTGTTAGGAACCTTGTAAAATGATTGTTTAATAACTGGTCATTAAAAACTTAGTCTTTTGTGTGTTTCCTGAACCCATCTAGGTTAATTATTTTAGGGTGCTTTAAAATATTGTTTGATTGTTCTATTGCATAAAATCTGCTGTGAATTGGTATTTAGTAGAGGCCAGCAATGGGCAAATGTGGTTCATTATGACCATATTTGTACCCTCACCCCCGAACTCACTTTTTGGTTCTTGACCACCTATGGAGTCATGACGGGGAAATCTACATTGGATAACTCCCTAAGATGTCCCTTCCGTTTCAATCCAATTAGGTTTATGATTCATCCTCTAAAGAATTGTTGGCGACTTCAAAACGTATTTTTAATAAAACCTTAACAATGGGGTGGTCAAATAAACGCGCTCACACCGCGTGTAGGCATTAAAGGAATTCAAAAATCCCACGCCTACACTAACCTTCTGATATTTTAACTTCTTGTTTTTCTGTGAAATTGTTCGTTTCATCGTCGTCTTTATTGAAAGGTACAATTTCTCGATTTAATTTCTGTCGTAAGATTGTATGTGTGTTCATGGAATCGTTTGAATACGAATTTGGATCATTTAGTTGAATTTGTAAGTTCGACAAGCAAGTTTCTGCCATTGTTGAGCGAGTTTGTAGTAGATTTTTAGGTTTTAGTTTTCTTGAGAATGGTTTATTGTGTTTAGCGAGTTGTTGCTGTGTTTTCTGTGATGTTTTTTCTCGAAAATTGTTGTTTTATATTTCCGCGTGTTTTTTCTCGCACGTGTGAAATTTGTTACACCATAAGTTATACAGAATACGTAACACACAAAGATGCTTTCATATGATAAAACTCTTACTAACACATCACATCTACCTTTTTCAATAAAATAACGATTAATAACCAAACAAAATATTATCTGAAATTACATGTCATGATAATAGTAAAGAATAATGTGGGATAAAGAAAATATCAAGTGATGCCAACCCTACTACATTATCCATTCATCCATTGTACTCCCTCTGTCCCCTAATATACTTCCTGTTTCTAATTTTAGCACTATTTATAAGCAAATGAAATCTTCTAGTTTTTTTCTAGTATATGAAGAAAAAACAGTCATCGTCTTGTTTGATTCATTTCATTGACGGCCCGTTCGGTAGTCATTAATAGATGGTGGTAATGGAAATGAATTTTAAGTGTAATATTACAAGGGAAGCACTCTTAAATCTCCATGGGGAGGTAATCTTAACCTCAAGTTTGTGTTTTTTTCTGCATGGGAAAGCAATTTCACCCCTAACCTTGTGTTTTTTTTCTCGAAGGGGCAACAATTATCATTACCACCTACAAGGTGGTATTGGATGGGAATGAAAATTTAAGAAGAAAAATAGACACTTTAGGATAAATTAGCATTACCATGGGAATGAACAATTTTTTTGCTAATATAAATTCATTCCCATTACCACCACTTATAACCAACTACCAAACGGGCCATCATATTACGAAAATCAATTTTTTATAATTTCTTGCTAATATATAATTAAATATAGGAAAATTTTATTCTAATAATTCAACCTTTCGGTCGTTCGCGTAAAATAATCTCACCTTTTGATTATTTTTTAATAATGCAACCTTTTAACACTATACGCTCATTTTGAACCGTGACTTGTTGAAATAGGTTAATGACTAGGAGAATGGATTAATCACACACTTATCTTGCTCTAATTCGTTCTGATTTTAATTAATTTACATTTTAATTAACTTAACCAAAATATACAACTACCACCACCACCAAGGCTGCAAGGCACCACTACCAACACCACCACCAGGGCTAACCACTCCCATTTCGGCCCATACCACCACCAACCATCACCATACAACCACACAAAACCCTTCCCCACCGCGTGCGAGACCACGACCTCACCCCTACGAGCACCACCACTCCCGAAACCACCTTCCCCCTTTGACCACCCCAACCATATTAAACCTTCATCAATACATCACCACCATATTCAACCATCAACAGTTGCGAAATTCGGAAAACGCATAAAAAACAAGAAAAAAATCACAAAAACAAACCTGAATCAAAATACATAAATTAGGGGTAAAAAGGCGATCACCTAACGAATTCAATTCCACCACCGGAAAACGGTCTGAACTTTGTTCCTAACAACGTTATAGACCAACGTACGGTAATCGGAAATTGAAATTAATTTGATTGTTAGTGGGGTGGGGGTTCTTCGCCGGGAGTGGGGGTGGGGAAGGGGTTGTTCGCAGGGGTTGGGGGCGTTGTTTGGAGGGGGTAGGGGTGGGGAAGGGGTTGTTCACTGTGGGGGATGAATGGGGACTGTGTAGTAGGGGGTGGGGGTTGTTCGCTAGGGAGGGGGTGATTGCGGTGATGGGGGTGGGGGTGGGGGTGGGGCCATGGGGGTGGGGGGAGGGTGGTTGCAACCGACAACAAGGGGTGGCGCTTGTTGGTGATTGGTGAGGCAAGGGAGATAGGGAGAAACAAAAGAGAGAGATTAGAGAAGGAAGGAGAAAAATGAAAAAAATTAATTAATTTTACCATTTCATCAGGTACTCGATTTCGTGGTTCAAAATGAGCGGATAGTGTTAAAAGGTTGGATTATTAAAAAAATAATCAAAAAGTGAGATTATTTTGAGCGAACGGCCCAAAGTTTGGATTATTAGAATCAATTTTTCCTTAAATATATTAATGACACAAAACATGCATTGTTAAAAGTGAAAAAGAAAAATGGAAAGTCTATTTAGGGACGAAGGGAGTAACCCGTTCATTATGCCACCTCCCAACAAAAGGCTGTCAGCACCACTATGAATTTCAGAGTTCGTTTGTTTTTATTAACAAAAAAAAAAAACAGCAGCAGCAAAATGGAACCATACAGTTTCCAAATTCTGTTGTAGAAGGTCACATTAATAAAAGTACTGTTTTACAGTTGAAATACAACAGTCGATGCAGAATATACATTCATTCAATGCTCAATGTCTACAGTTCCGAGGAGGTAGGCCAGGGGTAGAGAATCTAATAATAAGACTCAGAAATTCACATGTACATACAGGCCATTAAACATGATCATTCCACTGCTCAGTTCCGGTAATCTTCGCTCCTCATTAGCTTTAGCATGCTCATATAACTCCTGATCACATACAAAACTATGTATTAATCAGAAAAGTCGTGAAGTGAACTACTTAAATGAACTTTGGACCAAACTTTTCTGAGACTAATGCGGTAATGCCTAAACGAAGCTGCGAATCAAGATTATAGACAAAAATGGGTTGAACCATTGACATGGAATGACTATTACGGTCAATTATAGAAAACAATGGGTCGAACCCATTAACATGGAATGACCATTATAGCCCGTTTGGTAGCTCGTACTAGATGGCGGTAATGGTCATGAAATCACGAGTTATCTTGCAAGGAAACTCCCCTACTCATTACGAGGGTAATGGAATCACATTCCCAAATATGTGATTTTCATCATAAATCTTCATTCACACTCAAAACCAGTTGCCACCTCTTAAGTAGTGATGTATGGTAATGGAATTTTCTTCATGGATTCCTCCACTCCTCTAACAACTTCTCCCATGCAATGTTTGTTTATATCATAACAAACTCCTGCTCACATAGTAACTTAAGAGTAATTAGTATTTCTCACTCTGCCTTTGGTTTTGTTACGCTTAGCATATGTAGAACAATACATAACAAGTCAACAACCAGCCCCCTCCACCCTCCCCCCCTCCTCTCCCCCCTCTCTGTTAAGATAAAGAGAGCCTGGAGATGACAGCACTAACCCTGCCAGTTCTCCTTAGAAGGCATGTTCGTTAGAACCAAAATAGTGTGATAGAAGTGACAGTGCGTAAACATGGAATATGGATGACTCCATGAAGATTAGTCTAGAATACAGAAACCTACCCTAAAGGAATAATCAAGCGTTGAGTAAGCAACTTAAAAAAAGGAAGTTGAAGAATCAAGATTGAAGAAAGGGGAACTGTGTTTTTAAGGGATGACCTTGCATTTGGCTTCAGTACGCTGCAGATCCCTCTCTCTCTCTCTCTCTCTCTCTCTCTCTGTGTTTTTAAGGGATGACCTTATGAGGTTATCAGTGAAAGCTTGCTAGTCCAGCTTTACCTCCCGGTCTAACAGAAGCAGCTCAAGATAACAGCCAATTGAATCAAAGAATCAAGAAGCACTAGTATAGTTGTATCATTTGCCAAGAAATAGCTCAAAATTTTTTGTACAGTTAATCAGCGAAAACATGCTAGTACGGTGATAAATATTGTCGTTTACCTGCCAGTCTAATAGGAGTAGTTCAAGACAAATAATAGCTCGTTGAATCAAAGATTTAATAAGCACAATAATAAGAAACATGTTGTTCGTTAAGGTGCTAACTATCATGATATGTCACTGACCTTCATTGTGGTGCTTCACATAAATAAAAGAGAAAACACACAAAAAAATAGCTTTTTTCTCTTTGAAAAAGTTTTTGGGTTATTTTTGTAAGAACTAAATACAGAGTATAGGTATCTGTCCCACATTGCGCAGCACAAAGGGCTAAATAATATAAGCATTTCCAAATGATTTGAACAGAAATTACTGCTATTATCTAATTTTGCTTTGTTTTTATATTATATAAACTACAACATTCAAATATCTCATGGTCGGGTGTCTGACAAGCAATCATCAAAGACCCATATTATATTGGAAAAAACATATATGAATAAATGCAATAATTGAAATAGGCATACAATTCTAAGACCATAATTTTCACATCTTTACCGTGTACTTGTAAAACAAGAGCCACAAACAGCATTATATTGATCGTGACATATGAACTCCGAGTGCAAGTAACTTCAATTATGAACAAAAATTAATACCATAACAATTTGACATTACCTATACTTATGAGCTGTGAATTTTTTCTCCACTTTCTTCTTCAAAGGGAGTTTCCTGCAACGCAAAGCTTGATTTTTGAATCCAAGTAAAACAAGACTCTGGACATAAGTATCCACATAATCCGGCTCCAGGACAGGCAGAGCAAGGTTCTCCAACTTCTGATTATTGGGATCCCATGAAATCCAATTTCCAACAGATGTTGTCACCACAATTTTACCATCCTTAGCAACCGTAGCACCTAAAACTGTGCCCACATTATCTCCTATATGAAAATTGAGCAGCTTTCTCCACGATGTTGCCATACCATATTCCTCCATCACCCATACATTGCTAGCATCACCTGTACACGACACAGCGAGCTTATCCTCAACAACTTTCACCGACAACAATACCGCACTTGACAGAGGACTTGGCAAAAGAATCTGACTAAATTTCTCATTGGCCAGATTAAAAGCCAAAACAGTCTTTACAAACACATTATTACCAAGTTTCTTCTTACACATCCAATGTATTACCCCATTCACATACACCCCCCTACACTTTATAACAAACTTGCCACCCTCAACCGAAGAATGAACCGCCCTCCAATCACCCTTGCTAAGGCTACAAACATCGGCATGAAGATACATAACACGTCTTCCCGACTCCCAATTATAAAAAACCCTAACAACCTTATACTCCTTTGAAATGGGATCAAACCCAAACCCTAAGGTAAAATTTGGCAAACTATAGTTCCCAAAACCCTCATCTACAACTGTGAAATCTCGTCCTGAAAACGCCGGCTTTGACACCGGAAAAGGAAGAGTGAATGCTTTTCTAATTGAAGGGTTCCACAAAACCAAAGGACTAACACCACGAGACCAATAATCAAACAAACAAATCACACCATGACAACAACCCACAATTAAGCTCACATATCCAACAGGAGAATCAATTTCAACCCAATTATCTAAAGATTCATCAACATTATGCAAGAAAAATTGAAATGGAACACTGTAAATTGTTGAAATGCCAAATTTGGAGGTGGGATCAGATTGATGGGATAAATGAGCAGAAATAAAAGATGGGTTTTTTATAAGTGAGTACCATGATTTGCAGACGCACATGAATCGAAGTATTGATGAAACTGGTACGCGTTTGAGGATTTCAATCACCAATTCTTCGGGTAAATTGTGATCTGATTTTGGGCGGATTTTTCTGCGGTAAACGTGAAGAGAGAAAAAGGGTTTTTTGGTTTGATTGTCAGAATTATAGGTTTGAATTTGTTCTTCTTCTGCCATTAAAATCAAGCCTAGGAAGTGGAATATGTTTGAGTTTTGTTGGAACAACGAGTGAAGGAAGATGAAGAGAGTGGAAAGGGCGAGCGAAGTTAAGAGTGAGAAGTCAGGGTTAGTTTGGTTCAATACACGAAATGTTCCAAATTTTTAACAAATTGAAATTTCATGTTTCCGGTTTTGAGAATTCTAAGATGGTCTGATTTTTTTTCAGACCATGGAGGAATGTGGGGCCACAATGAATGTGAGCCACCTACATATGCTTTATTTTACCTTTTTTTTTGCTTTAAAATGATTTTAGAATATATCAAAATCATTTATTCTAATTTCTGAAAATATATTTAAATATTTCGAAAAATAAAAAAAAATTATGAAAAAATTCTGAAAAATCCGAAAAATTAATTTCAGCCGGAATTTTTTTTTTACCCAGATTTTCTCTCTCCTCTCCTCTACCCCTTCCTCCCTCAAATCTTCCATGGATCTTCGATTCTTCTCGAATTTTCAGTAGATTTCTTACTTGGACCCTTCTATTTCCATGAAATGATAAGAATTCATGAAGAAATCATGAATTTGTGATGGAGAAGTTGTGAAATCGAAGTTTTAATTTCCGATTTCCGGGAAAAATTTTGGGGATTTTTTTTCACTTTCCTCTCTTTCATATTTGCAAATCCATTAAATAGATGAAGAAACATAAAGTTGATGATCGCATGTACACCATAAACGCCCGAATATCCATGGAAATTAAGGTTTGAGTTTCAAAATGAAGAAACTCAAAATGAAAATTCTAGGTCATTATGAATTTAACAAAAACATGGTTTGGATTGTTGTAAGATGTTGGGAAACCGCCGATTTGGGACCGATTTGTGCGTTTTTTGAGTATTGATTACCATTGTCAAACTAGATGAAGAATTTCAGAGGAGAGAGAAAAAATCGAAAGGTTGAAGATGAAGTTGGGAGAAGATGACTGAACAGACACTTTAGGTAATTACTAAATAGAGTTCCGGTAATTACCAAAACGTGACAGAAACTAAGAGAAGTCTCAAAACCTCCAATTCCAAAGTGTATTGAAAAATAAACAATTGAACAAAATAATACTAAGTACAAATTAATCAATATGATATAAATGTGTTAATCCAAAAAAGCCAAAGTGAAATATAAAGTCACAACATGTAAGAGATAACAACGTCTTAATAGGTTTGGTAATAGCCAATAAAATTTTGATAATAACCAAACCACGTTTGCTAATTACCTAAAATCATATGAACTAGGTTAATTTGGGATTTTTAGTACAATGAGGGACAATGGGGGCCTAAAACTCAAGTCCATGGGGTTTGGTGAGGTATTAGGCCTAATGGAGCCAGTGGTATGATTGTCCAATCCCCATAAAATGGCTTTGATGAGTAATGGGTATGGATTATGATTCGATAGGTTTGGTAATGCCCAAACCATGTTTGGTAATTACCTAAAAGCATATGATCTGGGGTTAATTTGGGGTTTTAGTACAAGGAGGGACAATGGGGCCCAAAACTCAAGTACATGGGCTTTGGTGAGATATTGGACCTAATGGACCCAGGGTCATGATTGTCCAATCCCCATAGGATGGGTTTGATGTGTAATGGGAATGGATTGTGATTGGATACATTTGGTAATGCCCAAACCATGTTTGGTAATTACCTAAAAGCATATTATCTGGGGTTAATTTGGGTTTTTTAGTACAAGGAGTGACAATGGGGGCCCAAAACTCAAGTCCATAGGCTTTGGTGAGGTATTGGGCCTAATGGACTCAGTGACATGATTGTTCGATCCCCCTAGGATGGGTTTGATGTGTAATAATAAAGGATTGAGATTGGGAGAACATCCTCCACTTAGTGGGTTTGGTAATCCCCTGAACATGTTTGGTAGTTACCTTAAAGCATATGATTGGAGTTAATTTGGGCTTTTTAGTACATAGAGGGACAATGGGGGCCCAAAACTCAAGTCCATGGGGTTTGGTGAGGTATTGGGCCTAAGGAACCCAGGGGCATTATTGTCCAATCCTATTTAGGATGGCTTTGACGAGTAATGGGTATGGATTTTGGGAATGGATTGTCATTGGATACTTTTGGTAATTCCCAAACCATGTTTGGTAATTACCTAAAAGCATATTATCTGGGGTTAATTTGGGCTTTTTAGTACAAGAAGGGACGATGGGGGCCAAAACTCAAGTCAATAGGATTGTGTGAGGTATTGGGCCTAATGGACCTAGTGGCATGCTTGTTCAATCCCCATAGGATAGCTTTGATGAGTAATGATAAATGATTGTGATTGGATAAGTTTGGTAATGCCTAAACTATGTTTGGTAATTACCTAAAAGCATATGATTTGGGGTTAATTTGGGCTTTTTAGTACATGGAGGGACAATGGGGGCCAAAACTCAAGTCAATAGGGTTGTGTGAGGTATTGGGCCTAATGGACCCAGTGGTATGCTTGTCCATTCTCCATAGGATAGCTTTGATGACTAATGATAAAGGATTGAGATTGGGAGAACATCCTCCACTTAGTGGGTTTGGTAATCTTCTTGAACATGTTTGGTAGTTACCTTAAAGCATATGATTGGGGTTAATTTGAGCTTTTTAGTACAAGGAGGGACAATGGGGGCCCAAAACTCAAGTCCATGGGCTTTAGTGAGGTATTGGGCCAAATAGACCCAAGGTCATGATTGTCCAATCCCCATAGGATGGGTTTGACGTGTAATGGGAATGAATTGTGATTGGATACATTTGGTAATGCCCAAACAATGTTTGGTAATTACCTAAAAGCATATTATATGGGGCTAATTTGGGCTTTTTAGTACAAGGAGGGACAATGGGGGCCCAAAACTCAAGTCCATGGGCTTTAGTGAGGTATTGGGCCTAATAAACCCAAGGTCATGATTGTCCAATCCCCATAGGATGGGTTTGATGTGTAATGGGAATGGATTGTGATTGGATACTTTTGGTAATGCCCAAACTATGTTTGGTACTTACCTAAAAGTATATTATCTGGGGTTAATTTGGGCTTTTTAGTACAAGGAGTGACAATAGGAGCCCAAAACTCAAGTCCATGGGCTTTGGTGAGGTATTGGGCCTAATGGACCTAGGGTCATGATTGTCCAATCCCCATAGGATGGGTTTGATGTGTAATGGGAATGGATTGTGATTGGATACGTTTGGTAATGCCCAAACTATGTTTGGTAATTACCTAAAAGCATATTATCTGGGGTTAATTTGGGCTTTTTAGTACAAGGAGGGACAATGAGGGCCCAAAACTCAAGTCAATAGGGTTGTGTGAGGTATTATGCCTAATGGACCAAGTGGCATGCATGTATAATAATCCCCATAGGATAGCTTTGATGAGTAATGATAAAGGAATGTGATTGGATAAGTTTGGTAATGCCCAAACCATGTTTGGTAATTACCTTAAAGCATATGATCTGGGGTTAATTTGGGATTTTTAGTACAAGGAGGTCCAATGGGGGCCCAAAACTCAAGTGAGGTATTGGGCCTAATGGACCCAGTTGCATGCTTGTCCAATCCCCATAGGATAGCTTTGATGAGTAATGATAAAGGATTGAGATTGGGAGAACATCCTCCACTTAGTGGGTTTGGTAATCCCCTGAACATGTTTGGTAGTTACCTTAAAGCATATGATTGGGGTTAATTTGGGCTTTTTAGTACAAGGAGGGACAATGGGGGCCCAAAACTGAAGTCCATGGGCTTTAGTGAGGTATTGGGCCTAATGGACCCAGGGTTATGATTGTCTAATCCCCATAGGATGGCTTTGATGAGTAATGGGTATGGATTGGGTAGATTTGGTAATGCTCAAACCTTGTTTGGTGATTACCTAAAAACATATGACCTGGAGTCAATTTGGGCTTTTTAGTACAAGGAGGCACAATGTCAATAGGGTTGTGTGAGGTATTGGGCCTAATGGACCTAGT
This sequence comes from Beta corolliflora, assembly GCA_947648045.1. Lineage (NCBI taxonomy): Eukaryota > Viridiplantae > Streptophyta > Magnoliopsida > Caryophyllales > Amaranthaceae > Beta > Beta corolliflora. The sequence continues at coordinate 72,567 of CANSZD010002456.1, forward strand.
GGCATGCTTGTTCAATCCCCATAGGATAGCTTTGATGAGTAATTATAAAGGATTGTGATTGGATAAGTTTGGTAACGCCCAAACCATGTTTGGTAATTACCTAAAAGCATATGATCTGGGGTTAATTTGGGCTTTTTAGTACAAGGAGGGACAATGAGAGCCCAAAACTCAAGTCAATAGGGTTGTGTGAGGTATTGGGCCTAATGGACCTAGTTGCATACTTGTCCAATCCCCATAGGATAGCTTTGATGAGTAATGATAAAGGATTGAGATTGGGAGAACATCCTCCACTTAGTGGGTTTGGTAATCCCCTGAACATGTTTGTTAGTTACCGTAAAGTATATGATTGGGGTTAATTTGGGTTTTTTAGTACAAGTAGGGACAATGGGGTCCCAAAACTGAAGTCCATGGGGTTTAGTGAGGTATTGGGCCTAATGGACCCAGGGTCATGATTGTCCAATCCCCATAAGATGGCTTTGATGAGTAATGAGTATGGATTGTGATTTGGTAGATTTGGTAACGCCCAAACCTTGTTTGATGATTACCTAAAAGCATATGATATGGGGTCAATTTGGGCTTTTTAGTGCAAGGAGGGACAATGGGGGCCCAAAACTGAAATCCATGGGGTTTGGTGAGGTATTTGGCCTAAGAGACCCAGGGGCATGATTGTCCAATCCTTTTAGGATGGCTTTGATGAGTAATGTGTATGAATTATGATTGGATAGGTTTGACAATGCCTAAACATTGTTTGGTAATTACCTGAAAGCATATGATCTGGGGTTAATTTGGACTTTTTAGTACAAGGAGGGATAATGGGGGACCAAAACTCATCTCAATATAAACCACATAAAACCACATGGATTATGTTATCAATAACCCACATCTTAAACATACAATGCCACCATCATACACGGATTATGTTATCAATTACTATTTTAGGTAATGTCCTAATATGTTTAGGTGATTATCTAAAAGGTTTGGTAATAACCTAATCTAATTAGGTGATTACCTAACATATATAGAGGTTATGTTAGGTCATTACCAATCTTTTGTTCATACTTAAGTTTAGCTACTAGATGCAAAAAAAATTCAGATTAGGTTATCATTAACCCACATCTTAATCATACAGTTCCCTCATCAAGACAATTCTTATATTAGGTAATTTCCTAAAATGGTTTAGGTAATTCCCTAAAATGATTTAGGTAATGACCTAAAGGTTTGGTAATATCCTAATCTAATTAGGTGATTACTTAACATATAAAGTGGTTATGTTAGGTCATGACCAAAACAACTTTAGTAATTACCTAAACCCTGCAACACAAAAAACCAATGACACTCCACTACAATGGAGGTCCCAGGAATACTGCAAATTTGTTTCATTTAATTGCTGAACGAAAGTATAATCTACTCAACAAATGTAACCTAATAAAAGTGTGAAGTGCATTGATTTATTGCAATTATCTCACACACACCTTTATTTTATTTTTGGTCATGTCCAAAAAAAGTTTAGTAATTACCAAAACTTCTTTATGTTTGGTCATGTCCAAAAATATTTTAGTAATTACCAAACCACTGCAGTACCTTACACTAAAAACCAGTTCAACCTCCCATGGAGGTCGCGAAAAATCTGAAAAGTTTTTCCACTTTGTAGCTAAACTAAAGTATGAACTACTCAAATGTAACCACAAATCGTCGCATAAAAGTGTGAAGTGCATTGATTTAGAGCAATTTAATCACCAATACCGTAATTTTATTTTCTCTAAAACCCTAGTTTTTTTGGGGAAAATTTTCATAAATCACAACTTTAATCTTACTCAAACGCACAAATGAAGATAGAAAATGATTAATTCGTTACTATATGCAAAATAATCAAGTTAAATTACATCCATTTCTTGTACGGGTGAATAGTTTAGATCGAAATCTATTTCGCGAACTTCAACAATGGAGGTGAAGATTTTGGGTGAAATGGAGGTGAAGAATAGGTCGAAATGAGGGAGAAGATGGATGATAGGGTCGAATTGAGGGAGAAGGTGGAAGAATGGGTCGAATTTGAGAGAAATTCGATTGTGGAAGATGGGTGTTCTTCAGTTTTTGGTGAAGAACGCCAAGAACATGAAGAACAAGGAGGAGAGAGAAAATGGGTAAAAAAAATTTGCTCAAATTTTTTTTTCCAAACATGAATTACTGTTTGGAAGCTGAAAAAAAAATTTCGGATTTTTTCAAAAAAAAAAATTTTAATTATTTTTTCGATTTTCAGAAATTAATTTCATAAGTTTTGGTAAATAAACAAAATCAAAAGAAAATAGTTTTGGCAACTAAAAGAAAAGGGAAAATAATAGAAATGGGGGTCCTACAAACACAAATGTGTGGCTCACATTGTTTTGTCCCCATGGTCTGAAATCAATTCAGACCATGTTAGAAACGTCCTCCCGGTTTAGGGACTGGTTTGTATTTAAATTTGTTTGGTTGAATATTTGAAGTTTAAAGAAAAGGAAAATTGACACCATGGGATTGAACTATACCCGATTTTCTTTAATAGGGACCAACTTTCAATATTCCAGTGGGGGGCCCAAGTATAGCATGACCCGTATTTGCGTAGACCCAGTTTACCAGAAACTGGCTAAGGCAGTCATATGCATTGAGTGGGTCCCAATTTTAATGAAATTAAACATTTTTCAGACATAACCACTACAGTGATTGTGGTTTCTCCCAAAAAATTAACCCTTTGTCTTCTTCTCTCCATTAATCACCATTGTCAGCTAGACATTAACAGAGCCCAACTGAACTCATTCAATTCTTAAGTTGGTGAAGTTGAAAAAGGGGTTTAATTTAAAAAAATCGCTGTTGAACTTGTTGAATTACGAAATCCCCTTCCAAAATTCCTAAAATTCGCTTCTGATTCAAGGTATGATTTTTTTGAACTCTTTCAAATTTGTAATGTTGCTTTGTACCATATCTGAATTATGTTGAGAATGGGCGAGTTATGTTGCTTTAACAATCTGAAAGTTAAAATTTGAAACTTGTGAAAAGTGGTGAAGTTTAAAAATCTGGGTTTTGTTTTTCTTTACTGTTCAATTTATGAGTTATGTTGATTATTTGTTTGTCGTGAATTTAGGTGTGTGATTAATTATGTTATTTTTTTGTGTTTGTTTTTGTATTAGCTTAGGAATGGATAATGTGACCTTGAGGTTTTGGCATGGGGGACTGTTTAAAAAACACGAGAAAGGGTGGTTGGAGTATGTTGGTGGTAGTGGTAGAACATTTGCGGTTGACCCAGATGAATTGTGTTGGTGGTTTCTTGAGGAAATGGCTAAAAAATGTGGTAGTTATAGGGTTATTGATGAGATCTTTTATTTGTTGCCTGGTAAGAAACTGGATGATGGGTTCGTTAGGGTTTACAGTGATATGGAGGTATTAGCTATGGCAGAGGTGGTTTTGAAATCAAGGTTTTCTGGATTTGTATGTAGTTCATGGTATAGATAAGCCAGTGGTTCTTAAAGAACCTGCTGGGCTATTGGAAGGGCCAGAAGGTACATTAGACCCACAAGGCAACCCAGGCTTAAACCAGCCTAATGACCCACCTTGCAACCCAATTAACACTCCACACTGACCAAGTTAAAAACACAACCAAAAGCCCAACTGAAAAGCCACCTTGCAACCCAATTGACACCCCACTCACTGACCAAGTTAAAAACACAACCAAAAGCCCAACTGAAAAGCACACTTATCCAAATGAAAACCCACATGCACCAAATATCAGAAACAAAAAAAGTGGCCCAAATGAAAACCCACCTGCACAAAAAATAAGAAACAAAAAAAGTCCTGCCAAGAAGTTAATACCAGTGAGGTCAAGTTTTAGGATTAAAGATTCCACAGCAGAAAGTACAGTTTCTGTACCACATATCTAGATCAGATCTGCCTCCCCCTGATATACCTACTGTTGAGCCAACTCCTTCTACTTCCACATTAAATGAAACACAGTCAACCCAAGAAGCTTAATTTGAGACAACCCCAGTTTCACAAACTGTATCACAAACAGCTCCACAAACACAGTCACAAGATCAACCACCAATACCACCTTCACCTACTCCTAGAGCTGGGAAAAAACCAGTTACTCAGCCTGAAGAAGCATTCATTTATGACCAAGAAACGTTTCCACGTTACTACTATCAGTGGTATGATAACAGGCCAGAGAGTCCACTGATCTTGAAGGAGCTCATTGGGGAAGAATCTTCTAAAGAAGAATCAGATCCTGGGTATGAACCTTCTGGTGATTCTGATGGAGATGATGGGTATGATACTGAGCTGGAGCCTGAGAGATTGAGTGATCTAGAGAGGGAAGAAGAACTTGAGCTGGTGTTTTTAGAACACATTGAAGAAGTAGGGGATGGAGACAGTAGTGATGATGAGCTAAGGTTAGCTAGGGATAGGGTGAGAGGCACAAACACAAAGTTGTTTCAGTTGGCAAAGCAACTTCAAAAGGATGCAGCAGAAGGCAGATTAGGGCTTAGATATCATGCTGCTAACAGGGAGGAAAGTGAGACACATACTGCTGAGGCAGGAAATATGAGTGAGTATGAGGACAGTGAGGATGATATCCATACCCCAGAGAACAGTGGTGATGAGAATGTGGATATTAGGAGAAGAAGAGGGAGAGGACTTCTAGTTACTGAGGATACAAATTTTACAAATTTTGTGTGGAAAGTTGGACTAAGGTTCCCTAATAGAGAGGCATTTAGGAGTGATGTGGCTAGGTTTGCTATAACCTGTGGGAGAAACTTATACTTTACTACAAGTAATAAAAGGAGGCAAGGGAGAATGGAGGTGAAGTGCAATACAGGGTGCCCATTCAGGTTGTTTGCTTCCTGGGATTCAAGGAGGGCATGCTTTATTGTGAAATCTGTTGATGATGAACATAGTTGCACAAGGAACATGGAAGGCAACAGACAAATGACATCTACTTGGCTTGTAAAGGAGTTTTTGGAGATTTTCAAGGCAAGGCCTCACTGGCCAGCCAAGGAGCTAATAGAGACAGTGAGACAAGCATATAGGATTGCTATTAAGAGTGCATTGGCCTATAAGGTGAAGTACAAGTCCCATAAACTGCTTCATGGTTCTATGGAAGAACATTATGCCAAACTAGGTAGATACCTTCAAGCCTTGAGAGACAGTGATGCAGAGATTGTTATTAGGTTGTTGAATGATGAAAGGCCAAGGAGGAGTGCAACTCCAGTGTTTCAAAGACTCTTCATCTGTTTTGGTGGTGTGAGAAAAGGATGGCAGGAGGGATACAGAAGGTTCTTGAGTATTGATGCTTGCTTCTTGAAGACCTTTTTGGGTGGTCAATTATTGGCAGCTGTTGGCAGGGATGGCAATGACCAAATGTATCCAGTTGCCTATGCCATAGTAGAAGGTGAGAACAACTCCTCATGGTCATGGTTTCTCAGTGAGGTTCAAACAGCTTTGAACCTAGGACAGGGTGAAGGTCTCACAATTGTTTCAGATGAACACTTAGTAAGTTCCAATTGTGCATTATACTACATTTGTTTTGCTGCTTAAGTTATTCATAGTTACATATTAATGCACAATCATATTAATTCTGCTCCATGTTTGTTTAACTAGGCAATTTTAAGCTCCGTTGCATCTATTTTTCCACAATGTGAGCATAGGCATTGTGCTAGGCATCTCTTTGCCCATTGGCACAAAGATTTTAAGGGTGATGGAATGAAGTTGTTGTTCTGGAGAGCAGCAAAGGCTTATAGTATTGCAGACTACACTGATGCCCTAGATGAAATGGATACCATTAACCCTGATGCAACAAAAGCTTTCAAAGCCCACAACCCCTCTGTGTTTTGTTGAGCACATGTGAAAACTAACACTAAGGTGGATGTTATAACAAGTAATCTGTCTGAGAATTTCAATGGCTATATTATAGCTGCTAGGACAAAACATATCATTTACATGTTGGAGGACATTAGGGTAGCTCTTATGCAGGGATTAGTGGTGAAAAGGCAGGAAATGGAAGCATCTAAGGCTCAGATCTGTCCTAGGATACAAACTAGGTTAAATAAGGAAAAGGCAGAGGCTGCCAACTGCATAGCAATTCCATCCACAAACACAACTTTACAAGTTAATCATAAGATGGACAGTTTGACAGTGGACTTGGCTGCAGAGTCATGCACATGTAGGAAATGGGATTTATGTGGAATCCCCTGCTGTCATGCAGTGGCTTTCATTTCTTTTGTAGAAAGAATGCTGAGGACTTTGTGTCATAATACTATAAAAGGGGCACATACCTACAGTCTTATGCAAGCTCTATACCCCTAGTAGTTGGTGAAAGGCACTGGCCCAAGGTTGTGTATCCTTTAGTCCCTCCACCTATCAAGATTGGACCTGGAAGACCTAGAAAAAACAGAAGGAAGGACCCCCATGAGAACCCTAAGAAACCTGGGAGGTTAACTAAACATGGAGTGGAAATGAGCTATAGCATTTGTAAATTAAAAACTCACAACAAAAGAACATGTCAAAACAAAGGGAGTGAACCTTCCCAACCACCTCAAAAGAAAGCTAAGAGTGCCTTCCAGCCTACACCAAGTGACTCTGACAACCATGGATCACACCTTAATGCAACTGCCCAACCAAGCATGTTAGGGAAAGGAGGAAGGGTAATAAGGGGAGGCAGGGGTTCATCAACTGAGGGAAGGGAAGCAGGTGGTGGAGGTTCCACAGGTGCTAGGGGTGCAGGAGGTGCTAGGGGTGCAAGAGGTGCTAGGGGGTCAGGATCTGCTAGGGGTGCAGGAGGTGCTAGGGGTGCAAGAGGTGCTAGGGGGTCAGGATTTGATAGGGGTGCAGGAGCTGCTAGGGGTGCATCAAGTAGTGGCACAGGTTCAAAGGGAACTAGAGGTGGAAGGGTAAGGTTTCTTGATTCTCTTTTTTAAATTGTGTAAATACTTGACATTATTTTCTAACTTGTCTAAATTTTTTGGTACCCATACAAATTCCCAAAGGGGTTGGAGTCTTCATTGCTGATGATGGCTCAACATTTTTGAATGTAAGTCTTCATTGTTCATTAGCTTAGATTGCAAGCTCAATTGGAGTGTTAATTAGCTAACTGTCACCTTTACCAAATGTGCAGGCCCCTAGTCAAAGAGGTCGTCCTATGGAGGTTTCTCAATCAACAGTTTCAACCTCAAAAGGTCCATTCAACAGCAGCCAAGCATCAACTAGCAACACATGAATCCCAATTCTGCCTATTCATTATTCTTAGGGTTACAAATGTAGTCTCATCTTTTTTTAGACTTGTTTTGTGGTTTTGTTGCCTTAAACAATGGGTGTATTGTGAAGGCTAACAATGTTATTATACTTGAATTTTAAGTACTTGTATTGTGAAGGATAACAATGTCATTTTGCTATGAATTTTAAGTACTTGTAAGCAGGCTTGGAATTTGAAACAAAATGCAAACTTTCATTCATTGTCAAAAGCTTCCAAAATACATTCTTCTAGCCATCTAACATTTGCATTTAACTAACATCCCCACCCTAAACATTTGCATCATACTAACACCCCCACCCTAAACAAACTATAATGATCAGTTCATGAAAACAATGATCACAGCAAAGAAAATCCAGGACAACAACAACGCCATTATAGCCAATCTCTCCCCTTCATTACTCTTAGCCAATTCAGCATTAATTCTAGCCATCTCCATCCTCATCTCTTCAACTTCAGAAGCCATTTTGTCCTTCTTCATCTTTAGTTTGCTAACCTTTTCTTCAAAAATCTTGAATTACAACTCCAACTCAGCAATGGTTGTGAACTGCTCCAACAACTTCATTTGTAACTCCCCACATTCATGACATTCCATTGAATCCCCTTCATTAACTTCCCATTTAAAAAATCCACAATCTGCTGCCTATTAAAGAGAACAACAACAGTAGTCATGGTTATTTGTATTTTAAAAACAAAAAGAAAAAATATTTAATTTTTGCCCTAATTTAACATACACTTACTGGCCACAAGGCACACCTATAGAATTTCCTTCCAACATGTCCACCAGATTTTACAGTGCGTAATTTCGTAGGAATGTCATGGTTACACTTCACAATTGCCCGCCCAGAACTTCTTGTATTCACTGACCCAGATCCGGATGCATTAGCAGACGCCATTGAAAAACACGAAGAGAGAAGAAGAAATGAAGAACAGAGAGAAGGAGAAAGGAAGAACAAAGAGGATTCAGTAAGAAAATATAGGGTGGGGAGGTTTTTAAAGTCATGTGTTCATTTAATGATCACGTGACTCCAGTAACCTGAAGTAGTAGGTTAAATTACCTGCTGGGTCCACACAAATACGGGTCATGCTATACTTGGGCTCCCCACTGGAATATTGAAAGTTGGTCCCTCTTAAAGAAAATCTGGTATAGTTCAGCCCCATGGTGTCAATTTTTCCTAAAGAAAAAGGGTTTTTTTTGTTTGATTGTCAGAATTATATCATCAACCGCAAGTTCTTTTGGTGCTCTTCCACTGTAGTGAAATGCCTTTAATAGTGTTATATCGGGTTATCTTCGAAAAGGCGAGTCGCGGCAGATGTCTCAGCTCGCGGTCAGATTCCGAGAGCTGACTGCGACTCGCGCTAGCCACCGCGACTCGCGCTAGCAACCGCGACTCGTGCCCAGCGCCGCGACTCGCGGCCAGCGCCGCGCCTCGCGGTAAGCGCAAGATACGGTAAACGCGGGGATGCGATTCCGAATTAGATTCCGAGTTAAATGCCTATTTAACCTAATATCGTTTATTCGACGAAATTAGTTCATAACACATCTGTAATCTGATATTCCTCTTCATCAATAAAACTATTCTATCTCTCTGTCCGTGGACGTAGCCAACACACTGTTGGTGAACCACGTAAATATGTGTGTTGTTTATTACTTTTCTGCATTCATTATTTGTTCTTCCTCACATTTTTCATAACAAATTGGTATCAGAGCTTTGGTTTTTCGATCTGAGTGAGAAAGATGTCTAGGATGAATGTGAAAATTGATAAATTCACTAGGAGAAACAGTTCCAGTCTATGGCAAATCAAGATGCGGGCTTTACTGAAGCAACAAGGGTTGTGGGCACCATTAGCAAAGAAGTCAACGGATTCAGTCACCGCTAAGATGGAAGTTCTGGAGGAAAAGGCACATTCAACGATTATGCTGTGTCTTGCTGATGACATAATAACTGGAGTCTGGGAGGAGGAAACCACCGCCGGTCTGTGGTTGAAGTTAGAGAGTCTATACATGAAGAAATCTCTAACCAACAAGTTGCTCTTGAAGCAACGTCTGTTCAGCCTGCGTATGCAGGAAGGTACGTCTCTGAGGGACCATCTAGAAAAATTGAATACTATCTTACTAGATCTTCGTAATATTGATGTTAAAGTAGATGATGAGGATGCTGTTTTAATTCTGTTAGTATCTTTGCGTTTATCGTATGAGAATTTTGTGGATTCTTTTATTGTTGGGAAAGATAGTTTGTCATTAGAAGAAGTAAGATCTGCTCTTCATACTAGAGAGGTTCGTCATCAGGCATCTGGTTCTATAGAAAGTAGGCATCGGGATTAGTTGTTACTTGGGGTAAGGGACAAGGAAAATCTGGTAAAAAGAAATCGAACTATAAAAAATCGAATTCTAAGGGTCCTAAAACTAATGATGTCTGTAATTACTGTAAGGAAAAAGGGCATTGGAAAAATGAATGTCCTAAGAAAAAGAAGCAGCAGGAAAAGAATGAAGGTTCTGCTGCTCTGGCAGAAACTGAAGGTAACTCTGAGGAAGATCTGGCCATAGTTGCTAATAACCAGTCACATTATGGGGATGTGTGGGTTCTTGACTCTGGGGCATCGTATCATATTAGTCCATGTAGGGAGTGGTTTTCGACTTATGAGCAGATAGATGGGGGCAATGTTTCTATGGCCAATAGTGCTGCCTGCAAAGTAGTTGGAATAGGCTCCATCAGGTTGAGGAATCATGATGGTACATTCTGCACCTTGAACGAAGTTAGGCATGTTCCACTGATGACAAAGAATCTGATATCTTTGAGTCTTCTTGACAGTAAGGGTTTCAGTTTTCAAGGTGAAGGTGGAGTTATGAGTGTTTATAAAGGTTCGAAGGTGGTTCTGAAAGGTATTAAAAATGGTACCTTATATCTTCTTCAAGGTTCTACTATGACAGGTTCCGTTGCTGTTGCATCATCTGAGATTCACGAGGATATGACCAAGCTATGGCATATGAGGCTTGGACATATGGGTGAAAAGGGGATGCAAATTCTGTCAAAAAGGGATCTTCTATGTGGGCACAAAGTGCAGGATCTAGAGTTCTGCGAGCATTGTGTGTTTGGGAAGCTTCATTGTAGCAAGTTTCCAAAGGCTGTTCATAGAACAAAGGGCACACTTGATTATATCCATTCTGATTATTGGGGTCCTTCTCGAGTTGAATCCATTGGAGGTCACAGGTATTTTGTATCGATGATCGATGATTATTCAAGAATGACTTGGGTAATTATGATGAAGCATAAAAGTGAGGCTTTCAAAAATTTCAAGCAGTGGAAGGCTTTGGTGGAAAATCAAGCTGAAAAGAAGATCAAAAGGCTGCGAACTGATAATGGTCTAGAATTCTGTTGGTCTGAGTTTAATGAGTTCTGCAAAAATGAAGGGATTGCTCGCCATCACACTGTCAGGGATACTCCACAACAGAACGGGGAAGCAGAACGCATGAATCAGACACTGTTGGAGAGAGCGAGGTGCATGCTCTCTAATGCTAGGTTAGCTAGAAGATTTTGGGCAGAAGCTGTAAGTACAGCTTGCTATCTGATCAACCGTGGACCTCACACAGGTATTGATTGTAAAACACCTTATGAGGTGTGGTCTGGTAAGCCTATAAATTATTCATTGTTGAGAGTTTTTTGGTTCGACTATTTATTATCATGTAAGTGAGGGTAAATTAGAACCTAGAGCTAAGAAGGGTGTATTTGTGGGTTTTGGGAGTGGAGTTAAGGGCTATAGAATCTGGTCACCTTATGAGAGTCGAGTTATACTTAGTAGAAGTGTAATATTTGATGAAAATTCTATGCTTAACTCTACTGTGAAGTCTATTGTGGTGTCAGTTAGTAGCAATGTTCATAATCAGGTGGAGCTACAAGTCACTCATGATGAGAGTGAATCACAACACCAAGGTGGAGAAGATCAACATGGTGCTACCGAATCTTCTAGTCATCAATCAGCCTCATCTGAAGCACATCGACCTAGCATAACACTTGATAGAGCTAGAAGAGTTGGTGTGGGACCTCCAAGGAGGTATGGTTTTGAGGATATGGTTGCTTATGCACTGCAGGTTGCTGAAGAGGTGGAGGTGGACACTCATGAGCCATCCACTTATAAAGAAGTCGTTTAAGGTAGTGAGTCTGCTCAATGGCTCGCTGTAATGGGAGATGAGATGGAGTCTCTGGATAAAAATCAGACTTGGTAGCTAGTCAAACGTCCTAAGGAGAGAAAGATTATCACGTGCAAATGGGTTTTCAAGAAGAAGGAAGGGACCTCACCTTCTGAGGGGGTCAAGTATAAAGCTCAGGTTGTTGCAAGAGGGTTCACGCAAAGGGAAGGAGTTGATTATAATGAGATTTTCTCACCAGTGGTCAGACATACTTCCATCAGGGTGTTACTAGCAATAGTTGCACATCAGGATCTTGAACTTGAGCAATTAGATGTGAAAACAGCTTTCCTACATGGGGAGTTAGAAGAGGAGATTTATATGACTCAACCAGATGGGTTCCAAGTTCCTGAAAAAGAAGACTATGTTTGCAGATTGAAGAAGTCCTTGTATGGGCTAAAGCAGTCTCCTAGGTAGTGGTACAAAAGGTTTGATAGCTATATGATTGAGTTGGGCTACAACAGGAGTCTGTATGATTGTTTTGTGTATCACAACAAGCTGGATGATGGATCAATGATTTATCTGGTCCTGTATGTAGATGATATGCTCATAGCTGCAAAGTCCAAGTTTAATATTCAGAGGTTGAAGGGTCTTCTCAGTGCTGAGTTTGAGATGAAGGATTTGGGTGCTGCGAAAAAGATTTTGGGGATGGAGATTTATAGGGAAAGAGATTAGAGAAAGCTTTTCTTGTCACAAAAATGTTACATTCAGAAGATTTTGTCAAGGTTTGGCATGTCAATAGCTAATCCTATAGATACTCCAAGTGCGTCCAATAGTCATTTGTCTGTTGCTTTTGCACCTAAGTCTGCTGAGGAGAGGGAGTATATGAGCCGGGTTCCTTATGCTAGTGCAGTAGGAAGCTTGATGTACGCTAGTGCAGTAGGGAGCTTGATGTATGCTATGGTTTGCACTAGACCGGATCTTGCACATGCAGTCAGTGTTGTTAGTAGGTTCATGGGTGATCCTGGTAAGGAGCATTGGTAGGCAGTCAAGAGGATTTTTCGTTACCTTACAGGTACGTCTGATGTGGGTCTCATTTATGGGAATGATACTCAATATTTAGTTACTGGTTATTCTGATTATGATTATGCTGGAGATGCTGACAGTAGAAGGTTTATGACTGGTTATGTATTTACTCTTGGTGGTTCTGTTGTTAGTTGGAAGGCAACTTTGCAAGCTACAGTTACTTTGTCTACTACTGAAGCAGAGTACATGGTGTTGACAGAAGCTGCTAAAGAGGGAATATGGTTAAAAGGGCTAGTTAGTGATCTTGGTTTACATCACGATCATGCCATTGTGTATTGTGACAATCTGAGTGCAATATGCTTAGCTAAGGATCAAGTCCATCCTGAGAGGACTAAACACATTGATGTGAGATATCATTTTCTGAGGAGTGAGACAAGGGTTAAGGTGAAGAAGGTAGGTACAGCTGATAATCCTGCTGATATGATCACCAAGCCGGTTCCGTAGAGTAAGTTTCAACATTGTTTGGACTTGCCCAATGTTCGTGATTGGTAGTTGCCCTTTGGGGCAAGTCTGGGCCCTTAGGGGCTAATTTGGTGTCCTTAAGGGACAAATCTGGTCTGGTTGTCTTTCGGGGTAAATCTGGTTGCAGGGAGAATCTGAGCGTTGATCAATGCATCTGTTAATCTAGTTATCTGGTTCATTGTGAGAGGATTCAAGTCAAGGTGGAGATTTGTAGTGAAATGCCTTGAATCGTGTTAAATCGGATTATCTTTGAAAAGGCGAGTCGCGGTAGATGTCTCAGCTCGCTGTCAGATGCCAAGAGCTGACCGCGACTCGCGCCCAGCGCCGCGCCTCGCGGTAAACGCAGGGATGCGATTCCGAATTAGATTCCGAGTTAAATGCCTATTTAACCTAATATCTTTTATTCGATGAAATTAGTTCATAACACATCTGTAATATGATATTCCTCTTCATCAATAAAACTATTCTCTCTCTCTGCCCGTGGACGTAGCCAACACACTATTGGTGAGCCACGTAAATGTGTGTGTTGTTTATTACGTTTCTGCATTCATTATTTTTCCTCCTCACATCTGTCATAACATCCACGAACTCTTCTAGTTGCCGTTAGTGGCGTGGTCAAAAATTTGCCGTCCTATGAAATATGGTAGCCTAAATTTTCGGCAAATGGCTCATCTAAATGAAGCATACTTAGCTAAAATGGGTTGGAGGATACTTTCTGACCAACACTCTCTTTGGCCTACCCTTATGCGCCTAAAATATCTCCGAAATACATACCTCTTTCTTTTAGTACAAAGCAAAGCCATATGACTCTCATATCTGTAAGTCCATCCTTCGATCTCGAGAACTTCAAAGGAAAGGAATACATTGGAAAATTGGATATGGTACAAATATTTACTTCTAAATAGATAATTGGTGTGCCAATCAAATTATCATTGAACTCTTAGATCTCCAAATCTCATCTATTGCTAATCTAGAGCTCACTTTTAATAATGTTATTCTTCCTTCAAGACAATGGAATGTTGCGCTCCTAAATTATTTGGTCCCACCATATATTGTCCACATTATCTTGCGAATTTCTATCCCTAGCTCTCCCACCCCGGATATTCCTTGTTGGGGGCTGACTAGTTATGGCGAGTTTTTTGTCAAAACGGCTACCTGGCTAGCTCATGGAATTACACCTTCTACAAGTAATCCTTGGCCGTTTAATTGGATATGGAAAATTAACATAGCCCCAAAGGTCCAATTTTTTTCTATGGCAATGCTTGCAAAATGGTCTTCCATTGAAATCCAATTTAGGACACAGACAAATCACTAATGATACTCTTTGCCCTCTTTGTAATTCTACTAATGAAACTATTAGCCGTTTATTCTTCTCTTGCCCATCCATTTGTCAATATTGAAATTCACATTTTATACGACAAAAAATTCGTAATATAGTGCCCCAAGATCTTGCTCAATGCCTTGCATGTCTCCGTTCCTACCCTAAAACTTTACAATTATTCTGTTATAATCTATGGAGTATATGGAAGGAGCGCAAATCAATTGTCTTTGAAAATAATATGCTTAATTTCAATCGTAATTTTATTACAACGCCTGGCATCTGTATTTAGAATGGAATGCTCGAACTATGATAGATTTTTCGTGGGTTATTCGCACTCTCTCTCACTCTTCACACTCACTCTCTCTCTCTCTCGACTCTCTCACTCTTTCGTCTATCTCACCATTTCGTCTCTCTCACTCCGTCGAAGGCATCTCTAACAATGGCGGCTTCAGTTTCAGTGCAAGACGGCGACAAGTTTGACGCCAGATCTGGTTGGGTTTTCGCCTTTTTATCGACAGTTGGAGTCTCTCTCACCGCTGGTTTTTCGCCTATCTTTTTACTTCCTCCGGTGACCGACAGGTTGCGTGCCCCTTCCCCTTCCTCCGACGCGCATTGCTGCCGCCGTTTCCTCCGTTCACCGTCGGCGCCACCTTCGACCTGTCATAGGAGATTAGTTTTTCATAATTTCCTATTTATTTTTAGTTTTCTTAATTAAGAATGTTTTAACCAAAAATTTGACTTAAATAGTAGTTTAAAATGCTCCATATAATGTATATATATGATTAGTTATATTATTTGAGGATTAAAAACTGATTTTGTGATGTTTTTGCTTAAGATTTTGTATGCCCTAAGATGTTATACGAGATTGTTTTTGCTTAAGTTCTTGTGATGTTTTTGCAATACTTTCTTTGAAGTTATATGCAATGCCTTCATATATGATAGACTCACCAATGGGAGGGGAAGGGAAATCTAAGGAATGGTTTGGTATTTGTTGTTTGGTGATGACTTGAAATCACTTGAATGCGATTGTTTTTATATGTATATTTGATTAGTATATACATCATTATGCCTAGATACCCGTTCAAGACTTACTCATTAGGAGTAAATCTTGAATAGTCCCCGTTTTGGGACTGTTCTTAAACGTCAAATCTCACTTAGGACGTGAATGTGTGTTGATTCTATGATTCTAAGTGAAATACGGTTAATCATTTCCTTAATTTGTTCTCCAATGCATATAAGATACATGCATTTAATAGCGGGATTGGACGTTTAAGGATGAGTTAGGTTGGAGTGATAAGGACCCAAATAGAAGCATGCATTGAACTCAATGGAATGCTATGGATTCCAAATGCAGCGTGTTTGGTCAGGAAGATAGGAATTTGAGACTTGCATTTTGTACAGACGGAATGAACCCTTACGGTACTTTAAGTAGTCAACATAGTACTTGGCCTGTTCTTCTAGTTATATACAATCTTCTTCTGTGGTTGTGCATGAAGCGGAAGTATATTATGTTGTCTCTCTTAATTTCAGGGCCTAAGCAGCCGGGAAATGATATAGACATCTATCTTGCGTCTCTCATCGAAGATCTCAAAAAGATGTGGGACGAAGGTGTAATGGTGTTTGATGCGTATTCTAATGAAGATTTCAGGTTCTGTGCTATGCTATTCTGTACTATAAATGATTTTCCTGCTTATGGCAATTTGTCGGGGTATAAGGTCAAAGGAAAAAAGGCATGTCCAATTTGTGAGAATGGTATGGAGGCTACACATTTGCCACATTGTGGGAAACATGTGTATATCATTAATAGATAATTCCTACATAGATCTCATCCATATCGAAAGAAAAAAACATCATTTAACAGGTTAGTTAAAAATGCTCTAGCTCCTAGACCGTTGACCGGAAAAGAAGTTTATAGGCGTGTTCGAGGGATGGGCACAATATTTGGTAAGGGGGTTAAACCATCGGAAGACGATGGTGACATTAGAAAAAAGAGTCTATATTCTGGAGACTTCTTTATTGGAAAAAGTTATCGGATATACATTGTCTCGACGTAATGCATATTGAAAAAAATGCTTGTGATGCAAGTATTGGTACTTTGTTGAATATGCAGCGGAAGACTACGGGTGGTTTGAAGGTTCGTAGAGATATGGAGAAATTGAAGATTCGGCGTATTATGGCCAAATGTTAGAGAAAGAGTTAAGAAAGGAAAGGGAACAACAACGTATTTGCCTCTAGCTTGAAACGGTTGTCCTGTGAGTGTTTATACGGTATTAAGGTTCCCACTGGATACACATCGAACATGAGAAGACATGTTTCTATGACTGATCTGTAATTAGTTGGGTATGTTGAAGTCCCATATGACTATTATGTGATGATGCAAGTGTTGTTGCCGATTGCAATACACGGGATTCTTCTGAAACATGTCAGGCTGGCTATCACGAGGTTGTGTTTATCTTTCAATACCATATGCAACAAGGTACTTGACCCTAATAAATTGGATACTTTGCAAAATAAGGTGGTGATCACGCTTTGTCAATTTGGGATGTATTTTCCACCTTTTTTTGACATTATGGTTTACTTAGTCCTTCATTTGGTAAGGGAGATTAAACTGTGTGGCCTTGTGTTTTTAAGATACGCATACCCTTTTGAAAGACATATGAGTTCTTTGAAAAAGAAAGTGAGAAATCCAGCAAGACCAGAGGAAAGTATCATTCAAGGAACAATTGCCGAAGAGCGAGGTTGGAGGATATTGTGCTTATCATTTTGGTAAGGCTGTTACAATAGGTCTCCCAAAGTCAAGACACGAGGGTAGGTTGGAAGATAAGGGTGAGGTCGAAATGCGAAATATTTCGCCTTCATTGAGTGAGTTGAATAAAGCTCATCTTTTCGTGTTGCACCATGTTATTGAAGTTCATCCATACTTAGATAGACATATGCGTAAATTGCGTCACAAAAACCCGTCAAAAGAGGAGAGCGCGTTGGTATACGGTCTTTCATTGATTGGTTTCACAATGAAGTAATTGGTGAATTGTCTGCAAACAACCATCATGTACCTGATACAATTAAGTGGTTGGCATACGGTCCACGTGAAAGTTTTAAATCGTATGAAGGGTATGATATCAGTGGATATACATTTTACACTAAACGTCAAGACAATTAAACAAACGTGGTCCAGAATTGTGGGGGTTTCAATGCTTGTATCATCTAGGGAGTATACGAGTGCAAAGGATAAAACTCTGATTGATGCTACAAAATCATATTATGGGATCATTTAGGAAATATGGGAGCTCGACTATTATGACTTCAATGTGCCTCTTTTTCAATGCAAGTGGGAGAACAATAGTAGACGTGGTTTGCGAATGGATGAGTGCTTCTTTACTCTAGTCGATATGAGTCGTCTGCGTGACACTGAAGAACCTTTTATCTTCGCATCACAAGGAAAACAAGTGTTTTATGTATCTGATCCTGTAGACAATTAGTGATTCATTGTTGTTAATGGTAAATGGCGAATTTTAGGAGTCAGTGATGTTGACGAGGAAGAAGAATATGATAAGTTTGATTATACTCCCCTTCTCAATCCCAAATGATGATATGATGGATGTGCCTGATAATGAAAAATAGTTTCATGCGCATGGATCACCAAGAAGGAATAACGGTTATCGAGCAACCTATTGACCAAAATTAAAGGTAAAAAGGTTCTTTATGAGTAATTTGAATTATAGATTGATGGATTTTTAATAGATTTCGTTTACAATAATATGTTGAAACTTGTTTATATTGTTTTAAATTTGTTAACACTTTTTGTTGTTTCTATATATATATATATATATATATATATGCTACAGATATGGTTAGTGACGACACGAACGATCACTCCACAGATGATGATGCACCATTCAACCCCACACAGGAGGCTGGAGGATAATGACCGTGCTCAAGATGAGTTAGACCTTTGGATTGAGCAGATGGAGATAGATGCTGATAGGAATACTTTACTTGACTGTGATGTGGTATCTGATCAACGTCAGCCACCCCCTCAGGTTCGCGCTCATTTGATTATTGTGAATATTGAATATGTAATTTATTTGTTCGTTCTCTAATTTGGTTTCTTTGTTTTGTTTCTTAGATTGTCACACCAGTGCATATTATGGTGCACAATCAAGGGGGAAGAACTCATGTGGGAGGACAGTTCATGGGTCTTGAATGATGACAGATCACCTTCGAGTGAAAGTTCATCATTATGTAGAGAAGTATGCTAATGAGCCACTACCTGTCCCCGTCCCCTCATTTGATGTCGTGGATCCAACTAGTGCTTTGGTTACGTGGGTGCAATGGCCACAAAATTTAGTGCAAATGTTAGGTGATGAGGTAATCGTTCAAAATCTTATCCATTTTAGTAAAAACAATAGCATTAAATTTAAAAATAACATAATCTTATGTGAGTTCTCAAAAATAATTATTAGGTCACGCCGACACCTAAAAAATAAAAGGGTATTTCAGGGGAGGCTGTTAGATGTCCTAGCCATCAGCTTTCAGCCTGTTCGGCTACTCGTTATAGTCCCGTTGTCCAAGATGTCTCATTCTTGAAATCCCTCACTGAAGACAGTAGGGAGTTGGTAGATACGATTTCCCTTGCCATTGCAGACGATGATACCATTGGTATTACCTTGCCGGCCTACTTATTCCATTATAACTAGGATTCCACCGTTTATCTAACCAAGGAGGATGTTGCTCAGTTCTTAAAAGGGGAGATGCTTAATGTTTCTATCCAAGTGTACATGAGGTAATGAAGAAACAAAGTTATAATTTTTTTATATTTGATTGTATGATAATTGTATTTTGCACATGAATTTTACATTTGTCTACTTTTTATAGGGCATCGCAGACTGACTTAATAGCATTTCGAGATGTTGTTCGTGTTTGTTGGATGTGTCCAGAGAGTACCGCGGACGTGAATGCATTGGAGAAAGTATCATATTCGCGCCAATCTTTCAAGAGTAATTGTAACAACCCTGAAATTCCGATACTTCTAAAAACATCTTATAATACATAAACTCGGAAATCCAAAGGTGATACGCTGCGATAATTAATAATAATGACCGCAAGGCTAAAGGTTCTAAATGGAAATAATAAACAATAAATTTTAGGTAATTATTACAAACCAACTAATAGAAAGTAAATAATTATTACAAACCAGTATAAGTTCTAAAGTCAAATAAATAACAGTGGAAGTCTTATTAAAGTCTCATTAAACCAAAAGAGATCCAACGCACTCTTTACAACCGAAAGCTGACTATCTTCAAGTCCCTGCACATTAAACATTATAATATCAGCCAAAGGCTCAGCAAGATTTCATACTATAATAAAACAAAACCATCCAATGTGCAGGCAAGACATATAGGAATATCTTGCAAATTCATTTAAAAGCTGTACAGATCACATATATAATATAATAACTTTCCCACAACCTCAAAATTCAACATTTCTTTCTTTCTTTTATAAATAACTCTGCAAAACATTAATATAATTGTTTTGTAACCTGTGAGTAGGAAGTATTAAAAATCCAATGAGCTAGCTAGGTTCACTAGATAAGGTAAACACCAAAGTCCCTAGTATGCATACCCCTAACTTGATAACATACCAACAAGGAAGACAAATGGCAAGAGTATTGATCAATATACTCCCAACTACTAAATAAATTGTTGAGACACTGTTAACTCAACGTACTTCCATACTCGAGGAATACCGCTTACCGGCAACCCCACATTTAATTAAACTTGGTAACAATGAGGAACATCCTCCTTTTAATATAAATCTCATAAACTCTTTCCCCCCTTCTAATACAAATCTCATAAGCTAAGAACTTCTAGGGTTTAAACTCCGAACAATTTCATAAGTCTTGGAACAATTCTTCAACAATAACGAACACTCAATGCCTTGATTTTCATTTTAATTTTTCGTTTTAGGTTATTTCTCGCTTTGATTTATATTTATCTTAATTTTCAAGATTTGTGCAATTCAGGGTTTTTTCGTTATATAATTTTCGTTTTTTCTGTGGATTTTTTTATATGAAATTCGTTATAGTTTTTCGTATTTATACTATTAGTCTGTATTTATGTAATTTATCCTTTTTTATTCAATTTTTTATAATATCTGTATTTATGTATAATGTTGTGTACTAGAAATTATTCAAAATTATGTAATATATGTATCATTTTGTGAATTGTTAAACTGTATCATTTTTCAGTAACTGTTGAGCTGTATAATTTTGTTGAAAATTATAAAAAAATCATAAAGCTTTGTCTTTTGAATGTGATGGTAGGTTTTTTTAATCCAATTGCACACCTTACTGATCCGATCATGGTTGGAAACTGGATCCGTAAGCTACACAAACTAATCCAGTTTTCAACAATGACCGGATCAGTTAGGTGTTAACTGATCCGGTTTTGAATTGGATCAGTTGTCAACCGCTCCGAGCCCAACTGATCCGGTCAATTTTCAGATCAATTAATCCCATTTTGACCAAATCAGGAGGGCTTTTTTCCACTAATGTTGTCATCATAAAAAAAAAGGGGGAATTTGTTGAGTCCCCTATGTTTTGAATGATGACAAACAGGTGCAGGCAACAGTTGTTCTTACAGGTGTTTATAAACTGTTGAGAAACATCATAGATACTAACTATTCCTGACTGTATACTGAAACAATCAAGGACTATTTGTTATGATATAATGTTACTTGTGTGGCAAACAGGTCTATCCCAAGACTTGAAGCTAGGAAGCCCTTTCGAAGGTGTTCGGAAAAAAGATAATTGTTGATTTGTTGATTCAAGGGAAGCTTCATGAATTGAAGTACATGAAGATAGTATAGGATCTTTTTTTTTATCTTAGGTCTTCATGTTATGATTGCGTATAATATTTCAGTGGAATTGCTTGTGTTGTTCTTACTGTGAAACAATAAGGTTTTGAATATAGGAACCAGTTGGTTGTATATTCAGAACAAAACCGAACAGGATAACAGGTCTGGGTACCAGTTACCTTGTCAAGTGATTGAGGTGGCTGTTTTAGAAAAAATTTTAGAAAAATATTATCAAAGGTACTTTCCATTAAAAAGATTGTTAGCCTTTAGAAATCTTCATTCATTATTTTATTACCTTAAACTGTGAGGATATCTTGACTGTGAGGATATCTTGGATGTTATCTTTCTTTCAAGTAAGATATTATTCAAGATATCCTTCCTTTAATCTAGATTAATCCTATATCCTAGGTGTCTTGATTTAGGGTACGCTTCAAGGTTGGGGGTTGGCTTATAAATACTGAGTAAGTTTTCTAGATCACTGTTGTCTCTTTCCCGGATTTTGTTTAGTATTTTTGGGAGCTTTCACGAAGAGAACAACTGAATACTTTCCTAAAATAGAGTACGTATTCCATAGAGCTTGAAATACTCTTTATTTGCTTTGTGCGTGTTTAAGAGAAACTAATTGTATTGAATATCTAACATAGGGGGTTAGAGATTGGGTAGGGTTTATGAGTTCATTCGTGAGTGCTTGTGAGTTCAAGTGCAAAATAGCACACTTGAGTAAGTATGGGGTGAGTTGTTTCTCTGGAGTAAGAGCAACAGGTGTATGAGAGTTTTTCTTGTTATTCCGAGTTGATTAATAAGAAAACTAGGATAGGAGGACGTAGGCCCTTGTTTGGCTGAATCTCGTTAAATTTGGTGTGTTCTTCATCGCATTTAAATTCTAGTGTTTCAACTATCATGAATAGGCCCAATTGGTTGCTCCATAAATCGAAAGAATATGAATTTAGCACCAAATTTCCTAAGTACTAAATTCACCCCCCCCCCTTCTGGAGTACACTACAAGCCTTCAAATTTGGAAATTAATATAAATTAGGTATAGAGGTATGAATATATAGATGATCCAAAGCACAAATTTTCTTCAATTGATGTGCAAATCGATAAAATTATGTGTAATTTGAGTACAAATTTTTATTATCAGGAAATTTTGCTAATGTGATTTGCGAAGAGAGAGAAAGAAACAATGGTGGAAAGGATATACGAGAGTGGAAGAGAGAGAAAATAAAGAGTTGTAGTATATTTTCGAAGAGAGAGACGATAAAAGAGAGAAAACATAAAGTTTATTGAATTTTTAGCGAGCTAAGAGCAATTTCGTGCGTTGATTTTGTCCGTTGATTTTGGCTAGATCTAATGGTTGACACAGGTTCTCAGTTCTCATTGGAACTCTAATATATACTACCTCTTTTTTTTTTTAGTTGCAACATTTGATTGTTTTAATACACTAACCAAAAGGTCATTTGTTACAACTTAAAAAAAATAGAGTATATATATATATAACTACACAAATGTAATTAATGACACGAGACGAACACACAGTTACTGAGAGAAAGCCCGACGCTTACACGACATCACACGAAACCAACCCGAACACGACTCATTTAGATCAATTTGTCATATTATGCAATTATCCTACATTTTACATAGTTGTTGATATATTTTGTAAACAATAAAAAATAAACATGAGACCAAACACGAATACGACATGTTTGCCACCTTTAGATTGCACTATATAATTTATGATCCGACCCAAGATAACTCAACATGAAAGCAACTCACCTAAACTGAAGCCGATTGACCTAAAGGATTATGTAACAATACTATTGAGTTCGAAGAAAGTGAATAAAAATGAATAAACAAAGGGTCAGATAAACATATTTTATGAGAGCTAGTCATCAAGGCAAGGATAGCAAAGGAGAATGGAATGACCTTCATTGCAATAAGTTCTCACACCTAAATAAAATGAGGTAGTCTTTTCGCAAGGACAAAGCACAAAGGTATACAATTTAAGCATAAAGCTAAGTTGATTTATATAATAATCGGTTGGAGATCAAAGTTTTCCGAAATTTTTGTTTTTTAACTAGACGCTTTTTAAGATAAATAGTTCTCCCAAAGACGAAATCACATGTTTTTCTCAGAAAAAAAATTGTCACATTTTCCTCCTTCCTCAATTTACATGATGTTTGAACTTCATCATTGTATGTAACCTGAGGGGGAAGCCCCTAACACTGGCTTTTGTAACCTAAACTAGGTACTTAAGCTGTTTTTGATGTTTAAATTTAAGCTTCCTGCCCCTTTTGCTACAAAAAAGCAAAAATAAAAGAGCTACTCCTCACAACCATTGTACTTATTAAGCCTACTTTAGGCCAAAAATGGACTAAAGAGTAAAGAGCCACCAGAAATTTTCATCCTTATGGCTTCCTCAGACAGGATTTGAATGATGATGGTCTTCAGAGCTAGAAGATCGTAGCTCGAGTCAGCTATACGCAAAGGAACGTTTTGCAAGAGAATTTATCAACGTTACATAATAAGCCAGGATACTAAGCAAAAACAAAAAAATTGATCTTGTGTTATTCTGAATGAAAGATAAGTAATAAGTAGCTAATAAGGCATATAATGGAGCAATACTTATTTAAAACCAAGAAAAGCAGTGGTTCTCCACACCTTGTCCTACTAGAAGTTACTTTGCATAGCATGTACATGAGTTTGGCTACAGCAAATAATATGAATAATAAGATTCTGGTACCACGATATAGAATTGAAGAATCGAACAGTACTTCAGTATGGAGTTCTCAGATATTTAATTTTTGTAGTAATCTCTTGTAAATAAGAAATGGTATAAGTTTCTGATTACAAATATCCCATTGATAACGAGAAAATTTTCTTTTCATTGAGAAACATAGAGATAAGAGATCATAAACAAAATTTCGAGATCATAATAGAAGGCAAGAGGAAGTGGAGCAGAGACACAATCATAGAAGTCTTTTTTTTATGGAATACATATGTAAACAGAATTAAAGGGAAACTTATTTTTGGTCTAAGTTATCTCACTCTGACTGCTACAGTGCTACTCTTGAATCTACATCTGGTAGCTTCGAAGGGATGAAACTATAGGTCAAACCGGAGGGTTAACATCAGAACAATGGAAGTAGGAAACCTAAGGCACTGCTGTCAATCCAATATAAGAAGTTGCTAGAAGAGGATCAAAGCAAGGACATGGTGGTCTAACAAACCCCAAGAGAAAAATTACAAAGCCAAAAACCTTGGAAATGGATCAAGAAACTTGTGGACCTACAATCATATAGCATATACTTCTTCCACACATTATGATTTGAAATGCATATTCTCATAATCTAAGAAATATTCCTTCTTTCTTTTTGGAGGGGAAAGGGATGTGGTTTGCTACAAGGTAGAGAGACGAGAGAAATATTAGGATTCTGACAACTTGAGATCCGAGGATGGCGTAGCAGAAGTGTTTGCTATGAATGGTGAGTAACTATGACAACAACTAGCAAGGAATAAGAATTCCCATGAGGTTCACAAATTATGTTATTGCCCAACAATACAACACTTTTTCTTGCAAAAGGCAAAACGTTTAGCCATTCATATATTCATTTAGAAAAGAAAAGCAATCCTACATGAGGTGTCAATCAATATTCACATAGTATTTCACACAGTTGTTCTATCTCCTTCATCAAAAATCAAGACTTCAAATAAGATTCATGTCCAAACAGAGTCCCCTGTATTCCCTGTGATATGGGTTAGGCTTAGGCATCCCAAGATTGGAAGAACACCGTCACATAAGTAGTTTGTAAAATGCTTTGATTATATTTACGGATTTGGGGGGCGGGGGGGGGGGAGGGGCTGTGGAAAATGACCATCTTAAAGATAAGACAACACTTAGACTTAATACATGAACAAAGGTAACACTGAACAGTAGGATCTCCACATGCAAGGATTTGCTAGAAGAGCTTCATTCAGCTTGAATACTGGTACACTATTTACTTCAAAGAAAATATTCATTACCACAAAATATAGCATACGTCAGAAGTATCAAATGTTATCGTACTGCGATGCAAAAGTTCATAAACCAGAACCCTAAGTTGCTTCCAACAACATGCATATGTATAGAAATATGTGGTCTAGTAAGAGAAGACTATAGCAGCCTCAAAAGTTATAGTTATACGATACAAGAAGATACCACTTAGAAGTGCCAGTAGAGATATTACGAAGTAGAAGAGATACCTACGTTGCTCAAGCATTACCCTTTTTAAATCTACGTAACCGTCTAGGTTTTGGAATCTCTTGCCTCACCTCTTTGCTAGGAAGAACTCCTTTTCGTTGCCCAAGGAGAATTAAGCTTTCCACATAAGAATCCACGTAGTCGAGACCCTCTGGTATTGTATTATGGTGATAAAAAATTTGTTTCCTGCTATGATCATAGGAACGCCAACCAGCCAACATAGTTTTCACGACCACAACTTGATCGCTCAAAACCACCACATTCATGTCATTCCTGATCATGCTCCCGAAATTAATGCTGAACAACTTAACCCAAGATTCCTTCAGTGCATATTCCTCCATCACCCACAAGCTAAATGCATTCGTCACATTATGGACAACCCCAAGCACCTCCTTACCAACCCTAGGAACCGTGACAACTTTGAGGGTATCATTAGTCACATCCACTAGCTCCTTTGGCAACTTAAGTTCACTAAATTCTTCATTTCCCAACTTAAATGTCAAAATTGTACGATGAATTCGATCCTTACCATCTACATTTACATTGACATTGCAAACCCAATGGATTACCCCATTCAGATATACCCCTCTCCATCTAATAGTGATAATATTTTGCGATACAACACTCACCCCCAAGTTCTTCCACTCACAATTACTAACACAATACACATTAGCCTGGAAACTCGTACCATCAGAAACACCCCTACCACCATTATGATACGAAACCTGAACCACCTTGTACCCATTTGAAGATGAATCATATCCGAATCCGAAAATCAATTTGGGGAATCCACCAGACGTGAACTCCACCACAGTACCATCAACAGGGACAGGAGCAACAAGGGCTTTCCTAATTGAAGGGTTCCATAAAATCAAGGGCTCCGTTTTCGGGTTCCGGGAATAAAAATCAAACAAACAAACTAACCCATCAGCAGAACTAACAACATAGTGTTTTTTACCAACTGGGCACTCAAATTCAGTTTTCTTCAACAAAAATTACTATTATTATAAACCGTGAATTTCGTACAACAATCTTCACTGTGAATATTAATGGCTTCTCTAAACAATTGAAATTTCTGGGTATCATTTGAATTCCTCAAATTAAAAGTGGCAAGAGTTGAAAGAAAAGTTGGAGAAGTGAGGAGAGAGAACCAAGACTTACAAGTACAAGATGAGCGCACAAGTGATTTCAATGGCAATCTTTTCAAAATTTCAATCAAGATATCAGTTGGTAAATTGAATTCCTCCAATGGAGGTTCTACAATTGATTTTGAGGGTTTTTGATTTTGGAGTTTGCGAGAAGATCGTTTTTTCAACATTGTTTTTTTGATGTTAAATTTTTTGGATTGGAATGAGGTTGAAAAGTTGTGGATTTTCTGGTTATTGAATGTAGGGTATGGAATTTTGCTTGTTTATGTGAATTTGGACAAGTTTTTGAGAGTTTTAGTACATTAAATGGAGTGAAAAAGTGAGTCAAATATCGAAATTTCGTTGAAATGTCACAGCTCTTTCGTCGTCTAGGGGATAGACTGAAAGTTGCCCATTGGGCCATTGCCCACGGTAATTCACCCGTTGTGTACGGCTGGAAACACTAGCAGAAGTTTTCAAGTTTGATAGATACATCATCTAACTTCAGCTATGTTTTCTGAGCTTATTAAAATTAATTTTAATAAATATAAATTAAATTTAGCGAAAATAAGTTTAATAAAAATAATTTAAATTTAGAAAAATAATTTCAGTAAAAATAAGTTCTTCAAAAATTAGTTAAATTCAACAAAAATAAGTCAGGTTCAACAAAAAGCTACTCTAAGTTTCTAGAAAAAATCAGTCCACTTCACAAAAAATAAGTTCAATAAAAATAAGTTAAATTCCGCAAAAATAAATTCAGTAAAATAAGTTAAAATCAGCAAAAATAAGTTAAAATCAGCAAAAATAAAAAGATAAGCAAAACTAAGTTAAGTTAAGCAAATATAAGTTGAAAAGAAGGGTGCCTTAATTTCCCTTAAGAAAATGGACTGGAAAAAAGAATGGAATAGGATCATTGTCGGCAGGGTACTTAAGACATTGATATCATGGAGGAATTTGCTTATTTGGTCATTATCTGTCATATCATATAATTATCTTTGATGGATAATTTTGATAAAGTCCTTTTAATGATAATTATCATTGACATATATCCGAGAAAAATGCGTCTTATAATTATCATTGATGGATAATTCTCAATCAAGCTCATAATTTCTGTACGTCATATCAATTACCAAATAAGCAAATTATGTGGGCAGGGTACTTGAGACATCAGATTGCATCTTATCTAGTGCATCATTGTGCTTAGTTGCTATCTAAACCTTTCAAAAAAGTCTTAACTGCGACGTTTTTTCTTTTCTTTTCCTCCTCAGAATCGACGCACAACATAATTATCATTGATGTTTTAGTTACTTACTAGTTTAATACCTAAAAGCAATGTTTGATTTTTTTTTTTTTTCAATTGTAGTATATATACTATGTTGCACAAAAATTTCTCAAAACCTAAATGTCCGTCTCAGTTATGCGTTTCGTAAACCTCAAGGAAATTCTCTTCATGGCCACAATATAATTATTAAGAACCCATTTGCATATTCGTGTGTATTTCGTATTTGTTTCTCATTTCCGTTCCCTTTTCCTCTTGGTCTATGCTTTTGATGAGTGGGATTTATCTCACTCATAGGGTAGTTTTAAGGCCATTTTTGCTTACTTTCTTTCCGTTTTTAGTTCTTTTTCCCTTAATTTTAGCCCTTGTGTTGTTTGGTTCTCTCTTGCCATATACTTCCTCCGTTTCAAAATAGTTGCACCATTTGGCATTTTATCACTATTCATCAACCAACTTTGGCAATCATTTTCTCATCATTATATAAGAAAAAACATAGTCAAGTGGGATCTTGTTAAATTCGTCTCAATACGAGGATTTCAAATATGAAATTTTTATAATTTTTATATTAGACACAATTAGAGATATTAACGTTCAAAAAAGTGTCTCGGCAAACGTGAAAAGCAAATGGTGCTACTATTTTGAAACAGAGGAAGTATATATTTGTCTTCCCTCCCCCTATTCTCCTATTTGACCTTTTTGTGTAGGAATTTGAGTTATTACAAGTTAGAAAATTTAAAGGGAAGCAAAGACAAGAGCAAAAGGGGAGAGGATTAAACGGGAAGCTAAGAAAAATCCCAAGCCGGATCCCGTCCGAGCAAACAGGCGCCCGCCCGGAAGGAGTAGCCCGCCTGGGCACAATTTCTCCCCGCCCGGGAACAGTAGCCCGCTCGGTCTTAGTTCTCGCTCGCCCGAGCTCGCGACGAGCTCAACTTCCTACCAGTTTCTGCAAATGGTGTTCCCGCCCGGTGGAACAGCACATACCCGACCAGCCTGCCCCCGATCTTTGTAGATCCGCCAGCCCAGGCCGTGTGGAGCCCGCTCGGGCTGCTGCTGCTTGGGTTCTTTTTCGGCTCGTTTTATTTTTCTACTTTGTGATTGGGGGGAGTATAAATAACCCCCTTAGCCCATTTCAAAAACGATAGATTTTTAGAACCCTAAACTTAGCTACCTAGTGTAGGAGAGAGAAAACTTGGCTCAAGATGTGTAATTTGGAGATTGAAAATCAATGAAAAGTGAAAAATTTCTTTGAAGTTCTTATTTCCTTAGTAATCTTCCCAATCCTTTCTTTCATTCTCATTGTTTTTAAGGATTTCTAGTTTTTTATTTTCATGCTTTGGTTTCATGTTTTCATTGCTTAATCTTCATTTTTAATAGCTTAATCTAGATTAAAGTTTCCATCTTTCTTTAGTTTCTTCTTGTTTGTTCTTTAGATTTTGTTTTATTTTTGCTTTAAAGTCTTGATTTTTGGCTTTTGCTATTTTTGGATTGGTGATTTATTGCTAGTTTTTCCATGTTTAGGATGTTTGCTAGTATAATGGGTAGTGAGTAGTTCATTAGTTAGGATTGGGGAGTAGCCCAATCATTGTTTCCATCCTATTCTCATGAGTAAAGTTTGTTGTGTTTGTTATGTTTGAGATTTGTG